>OY728141.1:106323375-106878188 GCA_963277665.1 Viscum album
CTTCATCTTGAAAAAATTTCATTAGGGTAGGTTCCCTTGATCCTTTCCATGAAGGTTTAGTATGGAATCACATCCTGTACATAAGATGGTGATCCCCTTCGAGGAACATAAATCTCATATAGGGTTATTGGAATCCCTCCATGAGGCCCAGAGTGAGAACCTTTATCATCATCCTTTTCCCTAGGTGGTGGGGTTCATGGTATCGTCATGAACAACACTATATGGGCATCAATATCCTATGTAGTGGGTTGATCCAGATTGGGTTGTTGGTATACCCCATGGATCAGGGTGTGATCCCCATATTTGTATCATTCCCTTCAGACTTCCAGCGTGTACTTCTTATGGAGATACCTGATGAACACGACATCACATATGGACTCCATTAGTGCTATCCGAATTATGGAGTATGCTATCCTGGATGAGTATTAAATGGAACCTTAAAGCATGAATCCTAGGTTGGATTTATGGATGTGACCTTACCTTGAGGCTGGGTGTCTATTATAACTATATATAGATATTCTTATTATGTATCTTGTTGACATATCCCTATAATGAGATGACTATTATACTTGATGTTACATGCTTAGTGATTTTAGGGTGTCATACTAGGTATTTTTATACTCACCCCTGTATGAGATTTTCCCGCACGTGTCATGTCTTATGCAGACAACCGACCATTTAACAGAGCCCTAGAGGGACTAGGACTAGGCGGAACTTAGTGATCTAGACTGATTGAGGTGTATTTTGGTGGTTGTGTTGACATCAGTCCTCTCCTACATCACATGATGGACTTGTTTTCATTTTCTTTTGGTGGGCTTGTATTTTTTCCTTTCTTTCTAGTAATATATGTTTTTGTACTCTAATGATGGGATATTAGATGTATGCATGCATGGTTATTGATTCTTTTACATTTTATTATTGTATGGGCTTGGAGATGTGTGTGTGTGTACATGTACATTAGGCTAAGACCTCCCATGTGTGTGATATGACTACTTGGTGCTATTTCCAACCCTTGGACTATTGGAGGTAGGCTTGGGGAAGTCGTAAAATGGGCCCTGTTGGGCCAGGTCATGACTGAGGGACCGATGTTTATGATATTGGTTTGAGTTTTATAGCAACAATGTTAAGTGTTATGAGTTTGGATCTCAGGATAGGGACTCCAGTGTTGGTGTGGTGTTTGATGTATCCATTCACAAGGAGTTTGAAAACTTTCTTGTTGACTCAATATATATATTCACTATTTGTAGGGAAAACATCGGTATATGCATCATAGAGGAATGAGTTGTGGTTTCTATTCCCTTCTTGAGTTAGATCTCTAGATATACTCATTGAAAGTGGTGCATCCTATCCATTTCAGGACACCTCCACGATGTTATCCAGTTAGGATTTAGTAACAAGATCACGAGGATGATCTCCTCATCGACGAGGCTTCGATACATGGACCTTTTTAGGTGGTGCACCAGTTTTACCACCACTTGTCGAAAAAAATATGGTACCAAAAGTACCATCAGATGAGGTTTGAAGGATGATCATGCTTCATGAGTTTTAGTATTAGAGACCCCTCAGTTTAGGGGTAATCCATACCCATAGGAGGATGAGGATTGGCTTGAGGTGGTGACATGAATATTTCATCTTTTCAAGACATCTTCATATCATATGGTGGTCATGTTAGTGAGCCTTCTTCATGGATCTATGAGGTGATGGTGGGTCTTAGTGACTCAATCGTACAATGGATCGACTCTTACATGGTCAGAGTTTGATAACCTTTTTAGAGAAGATTTTTCTCTAGCTATGTTGAGGGTTGTGTGCATCCAGGATCTTCTATAGCTTCAATAGGGAAGTAAGACTATGACTGAGTATTCATTGAGGTTCACTGACCTCTCTCGATACTCAATGGATATGGTACACGATTAGTTCTTTCGGGCTTGGACCTTCAAGAAAGGACTACACAGAGACATCCAAGCCAGTGTGATACCTCTATACATTCCTATATATGCTGGGGTGCTGGAGTGTTCTTTGGTGGTTGAGAGTTTCCTAGACGAGTATACATAGAAGATTGGTGCCAACAGTGGGAACATGGGAGTAGAGGCTTTGGCAGAAGGGAGCCAACAATAGACATAGGGACCTTGATGTGTGAGATATTTTAGGAGGTGATCGTAGTAAATAGAATTTATGGTCTAGAGATCAGATGGTAGATATAGTCATCCTAATGAAAGGTGGCGCCACTCTTATGACGGTTGGGAAATTCTTACACAATATTTCCCGTCCTGATGTGCGGATGATAGAGAGACAGTGGATATGCCACCTAGGTAGAGGAAACAGTAGGATCAAGAAGGTCTGTTGGGTGGAGAACATGGAAGTGGAGAAGGGAGAGTAGCTGGAGGTGGAAAATGATATGACTTGTTTCCACCACCACCCCTAGGTGGTCCCTGCCTGACTCAGAGAGTTGGTGGTCAGAGGGGCGAGGGAAACTACAAGCGGTTGAGACTTACAACCTAGAGGATCTAGGGATGATACGAGGTATGATATGAATCTTCTATACTTTAGATACAGTAATGATAGATGCAGGTGTGGGACACTCCTTTCCACTTATTTTGTTGGAGACATAGATATTCTGGTTGAGCCCTTGGCTCGAACCTTGTGCTTGGAGACTCCTACTAGAGAAAACTCAGTGATCAAACACTTTTTTTGATGGTGTGACCTTGATCTTAGAGGCAATTTTTTTATGGGATCTCTTTTTATTAGTGATGATGCCTTACGATGCCATCTTAGTCAATGAATATTTTTCTAGAGTTCATTCCCAAATAGACTATTTCAGGTGGAGGATTCAGTGTTTCTATAGTTATGGGATGAGGTTTTCCTTTGTCGGTAAAAAGGAAACCCATGTAGAGTAGGATGGACTCATGCACTATTAGAATTCAAGACTATAGCTATGGAAATATACCCACGGAAAATAGGAAACGTGGCTATATCTGGTTTACAGCCACGCCAATTTCACTGTTCGTGGCAATTAACCCACCCCCACTCCCCAATTTACCGTAACCCTCTCGCGCCCCTCCTCCTTGCGACTCTTCTCCTTGACGTTCCGCGATCCTCCTCCTCCGACGGGCCACCCAACCTCCCCACGATCGTCCTCCTCTGGCACGACCACTCCACTTCCCCGCCATCACTGCTCCGACATGGAATCCCCACCTTCTCCTCCGATGTGCCTCTGATGCGGCCACCCCACTTCACCATGATTCTCCTTCTCTGACATGGCCCCGACATGGCTTCGACACTGCCCCGACCGGCTAAGACGCGACCACTCCACCTCTTGGGATCCTCCTTCTACGTGGCCACCCCCGATTCTTCTCCTCTGACGCAGCAGCCCCACCTTCCCAATTTCTTACTCGAACCAAGTCCTACCCTGGTGATCCTCCTCCCGTGATTTATCCCTGACCCCACTCCCCTAGAGAAATCCACCCTTCTTCAATTTCTCATGCGAAATCCCTGCCTACTGTGCTTCTTACCTCGCCAGGTATTTTCTGATTTTCGGCTCCAACGTGGTATTTAGGTCTCATATTTTCCCTTCTCTAGATTAGTGGTTGAATTTATTCTAATCTTGATTTTCATCTCCGTTTTTAGATGTTTTTTGCAGGGATTTATGTGCACCCACTTGGACGTTTCATTGATCTAAATTGAAGATAGAATGATTCAGATGGGCTCTTTTGATTCCATTCTCAGCTTATATTGGGTAAATCCATCAATTTCTTCCATCAAATTCTTTATATTTTTGGGATGAAAATTTTCTGTATTTAAATCTCTCAAGGCATTATCATGTCCTCTAGGATCCCAAGATTAAAGGGGATGATTATAATACCTCTCATTATTGTCTTCCAAACCATTTAATCCATGACTTTGAATACGTTTGGATCATCCAAACCTATGTCAATATCATTTTTGATATGAATTATTAATTATGTATTATTATTTGAAGTGGTGAAGATAAAATTTAAAAAATTATAATTTCATCCGTTTTTGTGTTATTGGAACAATTTTTTTTAACATTTTATTTCAATTTATACACTGTTCTGTGCAGTTTTATAAATACTATTTTCTACACCTACACCATCATTTGACTAATGTATTGAATACAATAACATAAGGAATAAAGTTGAGAATAGAAGATTTAAAAGATGTGTAAAATAGAAGGGACATGGAAGATAAAAGCAAGTCACTAATTAATAAAATGTATCTATTTTTTGGAAGTGTTTCAAAGGAACATACACATGAAAAGAGTGAATATTTAAATTAGTTAGATGGATATATTAAAAATAAAAGATCCAGTGTAATATGGAAAAAAGTTTATGATATGACCCTTATACCGATCAATACAATAATGGTACAACTGAGATTAAATTTGTGAAGAAACAAGAAGTGAAAGTTGATAATAAAATAATTTAAGTTGGTATGTAGTATAATTTAACTCTAAACATGTGTTTATGTTAAGGAATGTATGGGAAGATTATGAGTGTGTGTAGAGAAATTGGTATATTGAAAAGTTAGCATGCACACTGTTGTCAAAGGTGCGCGCCTCAGCGCACCTCAGCGTGAGGCATGGCGCGACACACCCGGTGCGCCTCACCATCGGTGAGGCGAGGTAACTTCACCGAGGCTTGCAAAAGGCGCGCACATCATGAGCCTACCTGAGAGGCGCTATTACATGAGGCACAGAAAAGGCGCACCAGTAACCCTCGAAATTGGGGGGAATAAGGCAACAAAGATTATGCTTAGAGGGGCGGTGGAAATCGAGGGCCCGATGGAAATCAGGAGTGCCGGTGGAAATTAGGGGTGTAATGGAAATCGTGGGTAGGAGGAAATCAGGGAAATCGGGGGAAATCATGGGGGAGCTGGTGGAAATCATGGGTACGTGCAATAGATATTGTGCTTAGAGGGGCTGATGGAAATTAAGGATATTTTCTCAAAAGTGAGCTGTACATCCCTAAATATAACATAACATTTAATATATTAATAAAATAACTAAATCAAACTCTATAAAAATAGAACCATATCTCAACCAAAAGCAAGAAAAGAATAACAACAAACACATTTAACACAACACGATGATTTTGATGTTTAGGTTCTCAAACTCATTTAACATTGCAGAGAATAGCAGAAACACATTTAACATTACAATAGACATATAACCTAACATGATGATTTTAATGTTTAAGTTCCTAATGATTGATTATTTGATTATTATTTGGTTAAAAATTATCATCATGTATTTTAATTTGTATTATTTTGATTGAATTTAAGTTTTTTTTAATTTAAAATAATTTTGAAAATTGTATATATTTAATTATGTGCGCTTGCACCTTAGTTGCACCTCACGCTGCATCCCCAAGCGGACTTTGTGCCTTATTGTGCCGCGCGCCTTTAACAACACTGATCATGCATCAAAAAAAATTCAAAAGGTATAGTTCAAATATTTTTGTAGTTACTTTTTCATATATTGTGAATATAAACTTAAGAAAATTCATTGTTTAAGAGGGTTTAGAATAAGATTTTATGGAAGATATTTTGCACTAATAAGTCAATTGAGAAATAAATTTGGTAACCATGTGAATCTTTTTAATTATTTTTATGTTCGAAATAAAGATTTATACACTTCATATGAGAGAAAGTTGGGAATTGTGATTGAAAATCCCATAAGTCATGATATTATTTGAAAAAAAGTGAAGCAAATAAATTTTCTTTGAAGAAGATTTAAAAGAATGGTAGTGAGGGAACATAAATATTTGATAATTTATTTTCCTCACATATAGATGAAAACATTAATCTGTTGATAAATATAAATTCTAAGGTGAATGAAAATGTTAAGTTTAGTAATGGTGGTGTAGAAAATATCAAGGTCACAAGCATAGTTAATAATTTTAGCTGAGAAATATCTAGAAATTGATGGAGATTTAAGTAATTTATCCTTATCTATGAAAGATGCAGTCAATATATGGAATAAAATATTTAGTGGTCCCAATCAAGGAATCATGGAGAAACTAGTTTAGTAAAAAAATGATTTTAATATTCCATAACTAAAAAGTGATAGAGAAAATACTTTTCAAGTATTCGAAAATTGAAATATCATAAGTAAATATTATAAACCAAAGAAAATAAGACATAGTCATGTATTATATATAGTTCATACCGATTCATGTGGACTAGTGAAGTAGAACGTAATAAAATGATGATTGTAATATCATTTATTTTTGGATGGCTATAATTATTTAGGCTATATTATTCCTATGTATAAAAAAATTGAAGTACTTGATTATCTTTAGAGGTATAAAAGGATAGTGGAAAACTAGATTAGAATGAATATCAAAGTTCCAAGTTATAATAATGGAATTGAATTCACTTATTATTTAGTTAAGAAGTATCTAGATAAGTATGATATTGATCAACAAGATACTGTAATGTAGACACCCTAATAGAATGGGGTGGTTGGGAGGGCAGGGGGCAGTGTGAGGGTTTTCAGGGGGTAGGGGGAAGGGGGTGTGCTGGGGGGTGTTAAGGGGGCATGGGGGGTGTGGGTGTGTAGGGGGGTGTGTAGGGGGCATGGTGGTGTGCTGGTGGCAGGGGGTAGGGGGTAGGGGGGAGTGCAGGGGAGGGGCAGGGGGGTGTGCAGGGGAGGGGGCAAGGGACAGGGGGCATGGGGGTGTGGCAGGGGGAGGGGGGTGTGCAGGGGAGGGGGTAGTGGGTAGGGTAGGGGCAGTGTGGGGGTGTGCAGGGGGTAGGGGGCAGGGGGTGTGCAGTGGGGTGTGAAGGGGGTAGGAGGGTGTGCAGGGGAGGGGGGCAGGGGGAAGAGGTCAAGGGGGTGTGGTAGGGGGAGGGGGTGTGCAGGGGAGGGGGTAGGGGGTAGGGCAGGGAGCAGTGTGGGGGTGTGCAGTGGGGTGTGAAGGGGGCAGGGGGGTGTGGGTGTGTAGGGGGGTGTGCAGGGGGCGAGGTGGTGTGCTGGTGGTAGGGGTGTGTGTAGGGGTGGGGGCAGGGGGCAGGGGGTGTGGTAGGGGGAGGGGGGAGTGCAGGGGAGGGGGCATGGGGGGTGTGGCAGGGGGAGGGGGTGTGCAGGGGAGGGGGCAGGGGGCAGTGTGGGGGTGTGCAGGGGGAAGGGGGTGTGTAGTGGGGTGTGAAGGGGGTATGGGGGTGTGCAGGGGAGGGGGGTAGGGGGCAGAGGGTGTGGCAGGGGGGGGGGGTGTAGGGGAGGGGGTGTGCAGGGGAGGGGGCAGGGGGTAGGGAAGGGGGCAGTGTGGGGGTGTGCAGGGGGCAAGGGGTGTGCAATGGGGTGTGAAGGGGGCAGGGGGTTGTGGGTGTGTAGGGGGGTGTGCAGGGGGCAGGGTGGTGTGTTGGTGCCAGGGGGTGTGGCAGGGGGAGGGGGTTGTGTAGGGGAGGGGGCAGGGGGTAGGGAAGGGGGCAGTGTGGGAGTGTGCAGGGGGCAGGGGGTGTGCAGTGGGGTGTGAAGGATGCAGGGAGGTGTGGGTGTGTAGGGGGTGTGCAGGGGGTAGGGTGGTGTGTTGGTGGCAGGGGGTGTGCAGGGGTGGGGGCAGGGGGGGGGTGCAGTGGGGGGGGGGGTATTATTGGATATCATAATGATGTTTCTAATTTATATTCATTTACAATTTTTTTAATGCAATCCCGAGCATGGAGCTTACAAACTAAGGACACCAAGTTGGTGATGACATAGTATGGAGTCTACCAGGCCAAGGCTATGATGGCTCTTAAAGCTGCTGATGGGGATATAGTCACTGCTATCATAGAGCTTACCAACTAAGGTTTGTGGCTCTTTTTCTTTCAGTTTAGTTTCATGTTATGTGTTTGTCTTGCTTTGAGTTGGAAGTTTCTCCCATTCATCTTTATGTATTATCTATAAAAAATACTATACATGGTCTATTACCTAGAATTTTATTAATATGTCCTAGTTACCACCCATACAATAGTTAGAGACTTGTTTTGATAGGTATTAGGAAACCAAGAAAATGATCATCCCACATAACATAAAAGCAGTTTCATGTATCTCTAATGTATCTAGAAAAGAATGATGTTTTATAAACTATGTTATGTTTGTCTTAATGCTTGTTTACCATTTTAGAAGCCATAATGTGGTGTACATGTATTACATATGCTTATGTTATAATTGTGTAAAATGTAAATTTCAGGTTTAATTTCATTGATGTATGATGTTAAATTGGATGTTCCACATCCCTGTTGCATGAATTGAAATTACATGATATGTAGGCTCCTCATTAGAGAGGAAACCTTCACTCCAAGTGTTTATGCTGTTATCATCATTACCTGTTCTATTATTGCATTTCTCACTAATCATGTTCCCTCCACTTCAATTTTTAGGTTCAATTAATGACGATTCATCAGATCATTGGCATTTTATTGAAGTCTCTCAGGACCCGTTCGTGTGTGTTGCGGCAACCAGAGTCAAAGGCGACTCACTGCATATGAATAGGTAAGCATATATATAATAAGTTCTCCCGTTATGTAACGTCCCGGACCCAGGTGCCACGCAACGGGTGCCCCGAGCCCGGTTCGCCATGTGACCTCAAGTGCATTTCCCCAAACGCCAGAGGCTGCCGAGTAGTAGCGAGGGCCCAGGTCTGATAGTGGGGAAACTATGCCCTCATTTGTCAAAGTGTAGCGCAGTGGAATACAAAATAAAACATACACCAACAGCGGAAGTAGTAAACCATACACAACTGAAATACACAACAGTAGTGGATATAACCAACAATATATAAATGATGATGCTACATGTCTCAAGTTCTAAGAAAACAGCCAGAACATGTTATACATCATTACGATACAACCAAAAGCAGAGTACAGCAAAACAAAGCAAAATAGCTGGCAGCGGCACCGCGAGCCTAGGCTCGGTCCCATGCCCTCCTACTCCTCTGCAACAGTCAAGTACCTGTATAGAGACTCTTTCCCCTATCTACACCTGTAGAAATGTAATCTGTTTGGGCTGAAAAACGTGACCCAAACAGGGTGTGAGAAATATATCTCAGTAGGCACCCACCAAAGGCCCGTGCCCAACTGCGTGTAAGCATGCAACGATAGTGTGCAGTAATAAAATGCAATAAAGTAAGCAGTACTAAAATTTAACTAACTTAACAATTAAATTGCCATTTTATTATTCATTTAATTTATTTAATTTAGTAACATTCTTGTGCTCAACAGCACAAATCCCTCAGGCTAACTAGAACCGTGCCCTCAGGCTAAAATGGTAACCACGCCCTCAGGCTTGCCCTCAGGCCATACAGAATCCAACCCGCAGGTATTGCCCTCAGGCGTAACAGAAATTTCCCTCAGGCGTAGGAAGTGTCGCCCTCAGGCATAGAAGTCAAGCCCTCAGGCACGAAAGGTTGCCCTCAGGCGGAATAACGACAACCCTTGGGCTAAAACAGTCACGCCCTCAGGCTAATACAGTACAATGCCCACAGGCTAATCACAACAACGCCCTCAGGCTAAACAGGTAACCAGGACATGTACAATAGGTAAAAAAGCAGTAAACACGCAATTCCTCTCAAGGCAATTCTACAATTACTACTTTAAAGGCATACCCTCGGGTATCCTGGCGAAACAGCTAAACAGTGAAACACACCCCTGGGGTGGTTTCGGATCCAAGCAACGATCCTAACCAGCATTTTATTATCACAATTTAATCACCTATGCAATCCTAGGCATTAAATATAGCAATGGCCTAAGCCACACGACACCCCAACATGGGTTCGTGGCACGAAAACGCACAAAAACGCACGACAGTTGGAAAATAACACAAAGCCACCTACCTTATATGTCAACGAATGATATACCCGAACACCGTCTCCAGAAATGCCCAAGAACGGCATAGATCTGACGAAGAACAAAACCCATTCAAACATAAATAACTTACGTTAGGAGAAGAATTGGTAAGAACGGTACCAGGAGGGGAGAGGGCTTACCCGTACGGTTCCAACGAAATCGTCCGAAGCCTAAACAGATTCTAGACGAACGCCCGGTGGATCATCAAAGATCCGACCTCTTCCTTTGGCTCCAAAATGGCTCAAATGACTCCTCTGCCAAATGAGGAGGCTACTGCCTATTTTAATCCGAAAAAACAAAGTACATGGCGTGTACTTCTGAGTACACGGCGTCTACTTCTTTCATTTAACTGTTCATTTGGCGGCACCGCCACACTGTTCATCCGTCGACCTGAGTACACAGCATGTACTACCAAGTACACGGCGTGTGCTGTCGCCCAGCTGGAGGCGACTCAACCGCCTTACTATTCAAGCCTGCCGACTGACTACACGGTGTGTAAGGTACCACTACACAGCGTGTAGTCGGTTCCTACACCCCTCGTCACTGAAAAGGCTACACGCCCCCTGTACTCATCCCAGCACGGCCAAAAGTACACGGCGTGTGGAAAAAGTACACGGCGTGTAGTTTCAAAATCTAGAATTTTTTCCCATTTTCCATATTTTCTAAAAAAAACTCAAGGGAAAGGAAAAAGAAGAAATCCGTACCTCAAAAATAAGAACCGGGTTCTTACAAACTTCCCCCCTTATAGCAATTCGTCCCCGAATTTCCCTTCCAAGGGTAGAGAAGATAAAGCTCAGAACAGCTCTGGCCACTGAGCACGTACGTCAGCCTCCCGCTCCCAGGTCTCATCCTACACTCAGCCATGCTGCCATAACACCCGTATGAGATGAACTGACCGGCCTCAGAGGACCTTCATGCTCCTGTCAACGATACGGATCAGATGCTCCTCAAAGGACACATCATGCTGAAGCTCAACCTCCTCAGGCTGAAAGGTGTGAGACGGGTCTGAATGGTAGCGACGCAACTGAGACACGTGGAAGACGTCGTGCATGGATCGGTACCGCTGCGGTAACTGCAACTGATAGGCAACCAACCTGACTCTCTCCAGAATTTCGAATGGCCCCACATACCTCGTTGAAAGCTTACCTTGTCTCCTGATCCGCTTGTGTCCCAACCTCGGCGAAACACGTAGAAAAACCTGATCCCCGACCACAAACTCCGAAGGTCGTCTGCGGCGATCAGCATAAGACTTCTGACGAGACTGTGCGGTAGCCATCTGCTTCCGAATCAACTGGACCTGCTCAGATGTCTCCTGCACGAGCTGTGGCCCTAGTAAAACTGCCTCACCTACCTCAAACCAACACAAAGGTGATCGGCATGGCCTACCATATAAAGCCTCGTATGGTGCCATCTCAATAGTTTCCTGAAAACTATTGTTATAGTCAAACTCGAATAAGGGTATATGCTTCTCCCAAGAGCCCCCAAAGTCTAGGACTCATGCGCGCAGTATGTCCTCTAGCACCTGTATCGTCCGCTTTGACTGGCCATCTGTCTGAGGGTGGTATGCTGTGCTCAGAAGCACCTGTGTACCCAGCGCCCTCTGTAAAATCTACCAGAAACGAGACGTGAAGAGGGCGTCCCTATCTGAAACGATAGAACGAGGGACCCCATGAAGACATACGATCTCTCGGATATACAGCCTTCCGAGCTCATCCACATCGAAGGTCTCCTTGATCGGCAAAAAGTGAGCTACCTTCGTGAGTCTGTCCACAAAAACCCACACGAAGTCATTGCCACGAGGTGACCTCGGAAAACCCGTCACGAAATCCATCGCGACATCATCCCATTTCCACTCTGGAATGGGTAACTGCTATAATAGTCCAGCTGGCCTCTGGTGCTCCGCCTTCACCTACTGACAGGTGGAACACCTCGTAACAAAACCAGCTATCTCTCTCTTCATACCTGACCACCAGTACTGACGTCTCAAGTCTTGGTACATCTTGGTAACCCCAGGATGAACTGACCAAGCTGAAGCATGAAACTCCCTCATCAGCTCCCCGTGTATATCCCCTAGAACCCATACACGTCCATGGAAACGCAAAACCTCATCATCGCCTATCGTCTAACCGGGAGGAGGGTCCTCACTTGCCACCAACTCCCATAGAACTAGGAATTCTAAAACCAATAGCTGCCTCATCCTCACTCTGTCTAGGAGGGTAGAAGTCACAGCTAACGAGGAAAGATAAGTCTTCCCCTGTCTGTTATGCACCTCCAGATGCATCTCAGAGAACAAAGCCATGAGCTCCCACTCACCACTGGCCTCCTGCACTGCCTGTATCTAAGTCTTCCTGCTCAGTGCATCAGCTACTGCATTACCTTTACCAGGTGTATAGGCAAGATCAAAATCGAAGGACTGTAGGTACTCAACCCACCTTCTCTGCCTTAGATTCAGGTCACACCGAGTAAAGATATGTTTGAGGATTTTGTGGTTGGTGAAAACCACAAAATTCTCTCCCAATAGATATTGTCTCCAATAGAACAATGCATACACAACTACAGCCAACTCGAGATCATGCGTCGGGTAATTCCTCTCATGTGGCCTCAACTGCCGAGACCCGTACGCGACAACTCGATCACCCTGCATCAAAAAAGCTCCCAGCCCAATCCCTGATGCATCGTAGTAAACTGTATAGCTCTTCCCCTGCTCTGGGAGTATCAGGATCGGTGATAATGTCTACCTTCCCTTCAGGTTCTGAAAAGCTACCTCGCAAGCTTCCAACCAAACGAACTTCACAACCTTCTTAGTCAGACCTGTCAACGGTGATGCTAAGCGGGAGAAGTCCTGTATGAAGCTTCTATAGTAACCATCCAGCCCTAAGAAACTTCGTATCTCAAACACGTTCTTAGGATTCTCCCAGAAAACTACTGCTCTCACCTTCTTTGGGTCTACTGCAACTCCCGTATCTGAGATAATGTGACCTAGGAAGTGAATCTGTTCCATACAAAAGTGGCACTTTGAGAGCTTTGCATATAGCTGATGCTCTCTCAGTGTACTCAATATGATCTCAAGATGGGTGGCATGGTCGTGTCGAGTGTGAGAGTACACCAAGATGTCATCCACGAATAATACCACAAAAGAATCAAGATACAGATGGAACACACGATTCATCAGAGCCATGAAAATTGCTAGTGTGTTCGTCAGTCCGAACGGCATAACCGTATACTCATATAGACCATACCTGCTCCTGAAAGCTGTGAGAGGTATATCAGATGGTCTAACGCACAACTGATGATATCTAGATCTCAATTTAATCTTCGAGAACACTCATGCTCCATGAAGCTGATCAAACAGATCATCAATCCTTGGCAAGGGGTATCGGTTCTTAACCGTCAACTGGTTCAACTTCCGATAATCCACGCAAAGCCTAAGGGTACCATCCGCCTTCTTCACAAAAAGGACCAGAGAACCCCAAGGAGAAATACTGGGTCGGATAAAACCCTTCACCTGTAGCTCCTCTAACTGGCTCTTGAGCTCCTACAACTCCGGCGTGGCCATCCTATAAGGAGGAATGGACACCGTTGCTACTCCTGGAACTAGATCAATAGATAAATCCACCTCACGCACCGGAGGTAGACCTGAAAAGTCATCCAGAAAGACATCCTTGAAACGATCGACAACTGGAGGGAAATCCGTCTGACAAGTCCCCTGGTCATCCAGATATAAGCTCGCAATCTGGGCTGTGACTCCACCTCGCCCATGGTGCTCTGGTCCAGCTCGACTCGCCTAAACATCCCATTCGCCCTTGTATAGAAACTCTCCACCCTCTAGTGACGTGAAACGCACCCTGTGACGATAGCAGTCTACAAAATATCTGAAGGGAACCAACCAGTCCATCCCGAGAATGACGTCATATCTTGTCATCTCCAAGACATAGAGGTCCCAAAGGAAGTGACACCCACTAACCTCAAGGGGGAACTCCTTTAACTGAGGCACACCAGCTGTTCTAGTCCCCAACGGAGTGTCTAGCGTCATGATATCGGAAGAAGAAGAAACACCAAGCCCAAGGATCTCCACAACGGGTACAGATATGAAACTATGCGTAGCACCCGTATCAAAAAGTACTAAAGACAAGACAAAAGCTACTAGAATAGTACCTCTGACTGTAGAAGGTCTGGGATCCTGCTCCTGCTGGGTCTGTTGCACTGTATATGCCTGCCCAGTGCCGCGGATCTGCGACACAGCCTGGCTACCCTGAGCTGTCCCGCCCTACTGCCTATGCGATCCTGGTGTCTGGATACCATGGCCACGACCACCATCTTTGCCTGCACGCCCTGACGTATTCCAGTTCCCAGACTGGTAAGAATCCACTGGTCCTGCTCCCGCACACGGAGTCTGCACAGAACCCCTCTCACTAGACACTGGTAGAAACGCCCTGCAAAAGCGCTACAGATGACCCATCTTGCCGCAAGCTCTGCACTCCACTGGGTCTCGTGGACACTGCAGTCTCTTGTGCCCCTCTCTACCACACTGGTAGCACCTGATCGGACCACTTGTAGAAGCTGCCTGGCTGGTACTGCTTCCCTGAGAGAAGTCCATCTGTCTCTTCCTCTTGCCAGCAGAAATAGTACCAGTAACTGGTGCGGAACCTCCATGGACCACACCACCAGATTCCCGCAGGTTCCTTTCTGTAATCAACGCCTGGTTCACAATCGCGTGTACAGTAGGTAACCTGAAAACGTTCACCAGTGCTCGGATGTCATACCGAAGACCATCCTCAAAACGCCTGGATCTCAGCGTCTCATCACCCACCAGCACGGGTGCAAAGCGCTGAAGCTCCGTAAAACGAGTAGAATAGTCCATCACTGACATAGCGCCTTGATGCAGATTCATGAACCCTCGAGCTCTATCTTCCCTCAGCATCTCAGGAAAGAAGAAGTCATAGAAGACCGCCTAAAAATCTTCCCACGCCATGTCCCTGTGATGCTCTGACTGGGTGGTAACATCCCACCACCTCTTGGCGAAATCACACAGCATGTAAGTCGCGAGCTTGACCCTCCACCCTGGAGGTGTCTCAAGATGCTCAAAAATAGTCTGCATCGATCCTAGCCAAGACTCCACAGCCTGCGGTCCGCCATCCCCTGAAAACGTAGGCGGATGCTGCTGCTGGAAGATACGAGTCAGCTCAGCCATAGATGTAGCAGCCTACGGTGCTCCCTGAAAGGTCTGCATAAACCGCATAAATCCTTCACGGAACTGCGCCTCCGCTCCTGTGTCCGGTATAACAGCTGGTGCCATATCTAGCTCTGATGGTGGATCAAATGGTAGCCCATGGCCCACCATCTCCAGAGTATAATTATCACCGCTCTCCTGGCGAACAACTCATGGTCGTATCGGCGGCATGACACTACAAGGTCAAAAGCACGCCTCAGATTCAAGATTATTAAGACCGAAAAGCGAAGGAACCACAAAAGAAACAAGAGGAAGAAGTCATTCAAAATTTGCAAAACAAGACTACACGGCGTGTACAATGACTACACGACGTGTACTTGACTTTCCTTCCCTTTCCCGGGTCCTTCTACACAGATTATCCACAGGGCTTTCGTAGAACAAAACTACACGGCATGTATAATATCTACATGGCGTGTACGGTGTTACTTTCCAACTGCCCGTGTCGTCTGTGACATGGCCGACTGCTCGGCTTGACACTACACGACGTGTTACACCCGCACACGGTGTGTACACCACCCCATTTCCTAGCCACACGGCTTACTCCACACGGTCTGTCCTCATACAAGAATACACGGCATGTCCCACAGGTCCACGGCATGTTCAGGGAGAGGTGACACCGGCCCGTGTTGTTAGCTACACGGCCGAGTCCCCAGGTCACACTACACGGCGTGTTCTGTCAAGGAGGTCACCGACCCGTGTTGTTAGTTACACGACCGGACTCCGGGTCACATTACACGGCGTGTCCATTCGGCACATGACGTGGTTTACTCAAGCCTTGCCCCACCCCGTGTCGCCACCCACACGGTTTGTGACACGGGAAGAGACTACACGACGTGTACTCTGGGTACACAACGTGTACTCAAAAAGTTTATTTTTCTTCCCAAACAGAAGGATATACATGGCGTGTATAAAGTACTACACGGCGTGTATACTGGGTTTTCAGACAGTATGCCTCAGAACTTCCCAGGAACCCAAAAAACACTGAAAAACAACACCTAAGTGTCAAATTCTGACCCGTGGGGGCCCATACTCCCCACGAATCAAAGTTTGACATCTTATATGTGTTATAACCAATAAACAGTCAATGATCCACCAAATTCCGTTCAATGGGGGCCCATACTCCCCAAAAACCAAAGTTTGGCGTCCATTCCACAAACAAGCTCAACCTAAAATACCATATCACAAGGCATGTATTTATCACGCAGCTATCATAACAGCATGCTTTATTAGCACAAAAACTATCATAACAGCATGAAAATTCTAATGCACCTACATGGCATGGAAACTATGCATGACATGTGATATCTAGCATGTGCCTATATGATGCATGAGACGGCATAACCTCATCTCATCGGGTTTCAACTCAAGAGAACCCACAGATAAAATATAAATAGCACAATCCAAGTGTGTCACCCAACGGTGAAACCTATCAACTGTAAAATTTGAAAAACCGAAATAATTGCAAAAATACGAGGTATACTAGCTTTTCCCTATACATGGGTTAGCTACGCCCGGGCACAGCTTATTACCAACTACCGTTCCGTCCTATCCCTGACTACGGCTCCAAATAGTAAGTCAAAGAAAAGAAACACCTTTGATACAACTTTGTAACGTCCCGGACCTGGGTGCCACGCAACGGGTGCCCCGAGCCCAGTTCACCACGTGACCTCAAGCGCATTTCCCCAAATGCTAGAGGCTTCCAACTAGCAGCGAGGGCCCGGGTCTAATAGTGGGGAAACTATGCCCTCATTTGTCAAAGTGCAGCGCAGCAGAATACAAAATAAAACATACACCAACAGCGGAAGCAGTAAACCATACAAAACTGAAATACACAACAACAGTGGATATAACCAACAATATATAAATGATGATGATACATGTCTCAAGTTCTAAGAAAACAGCCAAAACATTGTAGGACCCCGGGACACCCTGAGAGGGGAGGGGTGAATCAGGGTGACAACTTTTTCTTCTTTTAGTTGTGGATCTTGTTCCCACGTTGGTAGGAACAATTTAAACCTGTATGATGGATATGATCAGCAATTAAACATTCACATGCAGAGACAGATGACACAGCTATTTTTACTTGGTTCACCACTAAGGGCTACGTCCAAGGAGTATACGCCGACAGTTTGCCGGTCGTACCTAAATCCACTATGCTTCACTAGCTGCGGATACAAATGTTCGGGTACAGACACTCTGTCCCAGGCTCACTGCCTTTACAATTGTTTAGGGATAGCTCACTGCGTCCCTCGGGTCACTCCCGTTGACTCCCCCTGGCTCACTGCCGGTGGTGAAGTATCACTCAGTTTATAGACGTGAAGGTCTCTTCATTAGATAGACATGAAGTTCTGTGTCTCCTGTTCAGCATGAGACTTTGCTTGCATCAGAGTTCAGAGTTGATGCACTGTTCTGTTCAATCCTCCTTTAGTGCAATGACTGAATGCACTAGATCCTTCTTCTTCTCTTCCTTTGATTCTCACTACTAACACCTGAGTGTATTGATATATTCCCCTCTTTCTGTGTAGATCTGAGTTTAGTTGCACGGTCCGTTCTTCTTCTCTTCGCAAAGCACAGTGAGGATGTTAAACACCAGTCATGTGTGTGCGGTACCACTTCTCTTCATAAAACCAAATGGTTTACTGTTCTTCCATCTTCGCAAAGCAGATTTGAGAGTGCTAATCACCTGTCAAAGGCCTGCGGGACCCCAAATTTTCGCGCACCCTTTCCGGTGCCTTGCGCGTAAAATTTAACCCTTGCGCGTAAAAATAACTTTTGGCGCGTAAAAGGCTTTTCGCGCAACTCTTCCCTTTTTCGCGCAACACCTTCTTTTTCGCGCAACCCTTCTTCTTTTCGCGCACCACTCTATACCTTAGTTTTTCTGCGCATCAGAGCTAGAGATTTGTCTAAGTGTCGAGCCTCTCCGAATGAGAGGGGTTCACCTCATATTTATAGACATTTTTGATCCTGCGCGTAAAACCCCCTTTCTTGCGCACAACCAACTTTACGCGCACCTGTTCGATTTTCCACGCACATGGTGCGAACATCTCTGATTTTTCGCGCGCCTCTTGCCTTTGCCGATTTTCTGTATTTCTGATTCGATATGCTGATTGCGCGAAAAATTCACCCAGCTTTTCTGCGCACAACATTTTTCGCGCACATTTCTGGTTTTTCGCGCACAGCTCTAGTTTTTCGCGCAGCCCATGCCTTTACCATTTTTCAACGTTCTGATTCTGAAACACTGTTTGCGCGAAAAACTATTTCGCGCATCCCGCTGTTTTCCGCGCCCAACTTAAGTATTTCGCGCACATCCCTGATTTTCCGCGCAGCCCATGCCTTTGCCATTTTTCACCAAACTGATTCTGAAACAGCATTTGCGCGAAAAAACTATTTCGCGCATCCCGCTGTTTTCCGCGCCCAACTTAAGTTTTTCGCGCAAGCCTCTTATATTCCGCGCACCACTTCCTCTTTGTGCGCACCTCCTTTTGCAGACAATCCATGTCTTCATTTTCCGATTTTGAGGCCCTGAAATTTGGCAAACACTGGAAAACGGCGCCACCTTGTATCTGCTCTTTTTGTACCGCCTCCAGATCATCCATTCTTCTGTCGATGTTCTTGAATAAACCATAGTTCGTTGACCACAACTCTTGAACTCGACATGTCACCAGGGAATCTCCTTTGTCAACAAATTTGTATGTCGTTTGTTTGCTTTGTCGACAAGCACGATCACCTCAACAACACTTCTTCTTGGTGATCTGTATCCTTCAGCAATTCTTCTGCTTTTATCACAAAATCCACCATTGTGATATGTATTCTTTGAAGGAACAACTTTAGTACCATCATCTTCTATGACAGCGTGATGTGCATGTCCATTTCATAAGTCAGCACATTGGCACATTGCCTCCTTCATCAACCGTCATAGAAGTCTCTAGCATGGTTCTCACGCAATCATGAGTAATTGCATGGTCTTCATCAAAACCCATTGTTCTCATGCAATAATGAGGAATTGCATGGTCTTCATCAAAGCCCATGGTCTTCATCCAAAAACACCATCCTGCCTTAATCATCCTTGGATGGATTACTCCTCACAATATTCATTGTTGTAAACAATGTATCACCTTTGACACATGTTCTTTGAACTTACGAACAGTACAACAATCATCTGAATCACCACTCCTATACTTCATTGGAGTATTTCATGATCACCTTCATTTTGATATGCATTGACAACTATTGACAACAAATACAACCTTATACACAGACACAGAGTGGTTCCAACAATCTCCCCCTTTGTATTTTGTTGTCAATACCTTAAACATCTTCTGAAATGAACCCGTCAATGTCAAAATGAGAATCTTCTGCATTTCACTTTCTTTCTGCATTTCACTTTCTCTCCCCCTTATTGACAAGAAATACAAAGCGCATGGTAGGGAGGGTATCAATCCTCACTTAAGCAAAGTTTCATTAATCATTTCACTCTAAGTCTACATGAGCAATGCTCGATGTAGAAAACAAGAGGATTTGATTAAGTCAACAATGTTATCCATTATTCACAGATCATGATACCAATGTGAGATGAGAACTCATGTATCTTGTCTTCAAGGGTTTACCACTTTTATTTCAGGTAGAAGAAGATCAACTATGATGGATAAAAATCAACCTGAAACTCCTGCACTCACTTCAGCAAATAGATCAAAAACATTCAAGTGCAATCGACAGCATAAGTGACCTTGGGGCACTTCCATTCTCTTTATGTCACTGATCAATTCAGTTGCTCCCCCTTTGTAGAATAATCATTGATCTGAGTAACCAAGGGATAGAGATTGAGAAATGACATACCTTCTCCATTGGCGTGTTCTTCAAGAAATTCACAGAGTTACTGCTTTTGAGTCCAGCTGGAGTTGATATTGATTGAAACAGTGATTATGGAAGCTTCTTCATTCTTCTCCCCCTCAAGGGAAACACTCCTCATCATCTTCATCAAGAGTGATCCTTCATCATCATAATCCTTGAATATCAATTGAAGAATCCACTGGGGATGGAAACTTCTTCAGCTTTGCTATCAAGAGTTGACAACATTCACTACTTCTCAGGTTCTCCCCCTGAGAGTATGCTTCACCTTCAATTCCCTGCATTGTTAGCACAAATACAATACACAAATGATTACGGGAATAAGGTGGTTCTTTCTTGCTTCATCAAGAAGACTTGCTTGGTTGAGGTTCTTTTCTCAACCAATTTCCTCTGTTCATTCCAGTCTTCATGCCTGCTCCTCTGAACATATGTTCTGACATCTGTTGGTGTGGCATGGCTCTCTTCACACTCTCTTCTACTTTGTGTGGAGAATTGTTCTGCTTAGCAGCCATCATGAATGATACATTCTTACTCCTCTTAAGGACTGCCTCTTGCTCTGGTATTAAGGTTAGGCAACCTTTTGCAATGTGACCAGACTTCTTGCATCTCTCACACAGAACTTCTTTGACACGAGTGCTTCTCTTTGTTTGCAATCTCCCAAGCACCGTGTATTCATCATGTGAAAGTTTTCCTTTTCCTTTATCACCAGCTTTGGCCTTTTCATCTTCAAGATTCCTCATTCGTTTCAAATCTTCTGGCCAGATGACCAATATGTCATTTAGAACTTTTGCAGCTGGTTTAGATCTTCCACATGGGTTCATCCGAGATTCATCCCACTTAGTGTTTCTTTTGGATGAATGACCCTTCAATTTCATGGATCTAAAATCCTGGGTCTTCTCAGCTTCCCTACTTGAGATCTTCTTGGGGAAGTGTGTGTTCACAACATTCTTTTGATTTCTCCCCAAGGTAGCTGCTTCATTCTTTGATGACATCAAGGGTCTTCTTTTCTTTTCGACAGTGAAAGCATGTTGATGTGGACATGTGCCTGCATTGTGACCGCTGCCATTGCATACATCACAGATGTTATCAAGAATTCCAAATCTGTTTGCAGTAAACAGATGCTTCTGGACCTGCGGATGTTGCTTCTTCTTCTCTGGCTTCCTCCCCTTTGATATAGGCTTTCCCTGTGCTTTTCCATGAAAGGGATTATAAAAACAATCCAGTGCACAGTGCCCAAATCTATTGCAGCACCAACATTGGCCCACAAATCTTTTCTTCTTTGTTTCTTCAGTATTAAATTGTTGGGCCATCTGCTTAATAGTTTGTGCTCTATTTGAGGAAGAAGCTTCCTCCTTTTTCTTCTTATCCACCCTATTCATGGTGATAGGTTTCTTCTTCTCACCTTTCCTCATCCATACTTGTTTAGAACTTTTCTTCCCATCTGCACTGATTGTAGGAGTGTATTTAGAAATATGAGTACAAGATGGTTTGGATGGTACCTTCACTTTCTTCATTGCTTGTGATAGATCAAAGAGCGAAGTCATGATCTTCTTATCACATGTTGGAGGTATTTTGACAATAGAATCCTCCATTGAGCATTGAGTACCGGCAGCAACTGATTCTTGATGTGGATAATCAAGAGTTGTCATAATCTTCTTGTCACATGTTGGAGGCATTTCAGCTTTAGACTCCTCCAACGAACATTGAGTGCAAGCATCACTCATTTCATTCTTTTGTGAAGTCTCAATATGTGTGTTCTCAATCTTGGTCAATTGAGCTTCCAATTTTTGACCCACAATATTGAGGATGATCTTCTGATCTTCAATCGTGATCATCTTCTCTTCACAATTCTTCTTCAACCTTTCAACCTCATCTTCATGCATCTTAACATTGTTTTGTAACAAAGAGTCAAGTTCCCTGAATTTAATGGACGTTTCTTCTAGACAAAAATTCTTGACTTCATTGTTCTTCTTCAGCTCAGCTTCAAGTGCATGGATCCGTTCTTCTAGAGTATTGCTGACTTCACCTTTTTCTTCAAGGGCTTTCACCCGTTTGGTGAGCTTCATACTTTCCATAATTTTTCCTTCCAGACCCTTTTCCATATTGTCCGCTTCCCTTTCAAGTCTAGTGATCTCAACCTGCATAGATTGAAATAGGCTACAGATAATAACAACCCTTTCTTCTGGAATATCATGCAGATATGTTTTGAGTTTTTCTTGAAAGCATGAATTGGGGGTGTCATCCTTTCCTCTGGAAGAATTCTGAGTCACCTGCTCGATACTTTCCATGCCTGATGTTTCTTTATTTTTGGATTGGCATGGAGAACAAGACATTGCATCTTCTTTGGATATGAGGGACTTCTTCAGCTGCTTTTTCTCTTTCTTGTTCCTGTTTGTCATGGTCTTGCTAGATGTAGACGTCTGCTCAGAAACTTCATCAAGACTGCTCTTCATTGTTGACTTTAGGAAAGAAACTCAAATCCTCTTCTCAATAGAATTACTGGAGAATATCCAACATACGCTAACCTCTCCCTTTGATACCACTTGTAGGACCCCGGGACACCCTGAGAGGGGAGGGGTGAATCAGGGTGACAAATTTTTCTTCTTTTAGTTGTGGATCTTGTTCCCACGTTGGTAGGAACAATTTAAACCTGTATGATGGATATGATCAGCAATTAAACATTCACATGCAGAGACAGATGACACAACTATTTTTACTTGGTTCACCACTAAGGGCTACGTCCAAGGAGTATACGCCGACAGGTTGCCGGTCGTACCTAAATCCACTATGCTTCACTAGCTGCAGATACAAATGTTCGGGTACAGACACTCTGTCCCAGGCTCACTGCCTTTACAATTGTTTAGGGATAGCTCACTGCGTCCCTCGGGTCACTCCCGTTGACTCCCCCTGGCTCACTGCCGGTGGTGAAGTATCACTCAGTTTATAGACGTGAAGGTCTCTTCATTAGATAGACATGAAGTTCTGTGTCTCCTGTTCAGCATGAGACTTTGCTTGCATCAGAGTTCAGAGTTGATGCACTGTTCTGTTCAATCCTCCTTTAGTGCAATGACTGAATGCACTAGATCCTTCTTCTTCTCTTCCTTTGATTCTCACTACTAACACCTGAGTGTATTGATATATTCCCCTCTTTCTGTGTAGATCTGAGTTTAGTTGCACGGTCCGTTCTTCTTCTCTTCGCAAAGCACAGTGAGGATGTTAAACACCAGTCATGTGTGTGCGGTACCACTTCTCTTCATAAAACCAAATGGTTTACTGTTCTTCCATCTTCGCAAAGCAGATTTGAGAGTGCTAATCACCTGTCAAAGGCCTGCGGGACCCCAAATTTTCGCGCACCCTTTCCGGTGCCTTGCGCGTAAAATTTAACCCTTGCGCGTAAAAATAACTTTTGGCGCGTAAAAGGCTTTTCGCGCAACTCTTCCCTTTTTCGCGCAACACCTTCTTTTTCGTGCAACCCTTCTTCTTTTCGCGCACCACTCTATACCTTAGTTTTTCCGCGCATCAGAGCTCGAGATTTGTCTAAGTGTCGAGCCTCTCCGAATGAGAGGGGTTCACCTCATATTTATAGACATTTTTGATCCTGCGCGTAAAACCCCCTTTCTTGCGCACAACCAACTTTACGCGCACCTGTTCGATTTTCCGCGCACATGGTGCGAACATCTCTGATTTTTCGCGCGCCTCTTGCCTTTGCCGATTTTCTGTATTTCTGATTCGATATGCTGATTGCGCGAAAAATTCACCCAGCTTTTCTGCGCACAACATTTTTCGCGCACATTTCTGGTTTTTCGCGCACAGCTCTAGTTTTTTGTGCAACCCATGCCTTTACCATTTTTCAACGTTCTGATTCTGAAACACTGTTTGCGCGAAAAACTATTTCGCGCATCCCGCTGTTTTCCGCGCCCAACTTAAGTATTTCGCGCACATCCCTGATTTTCCGCGCAGCCCATGCCTTTGCCATTTTTCACCAAACTGATTCTGAAACAGCATTTGCGCGAAAAAACTATTTCGCGCATCCCGCTGTTTTCCGCGCCCAACTTAAGTTTTTCGCGCAAGCCTCTTATATTCCGCGCACCACTTCCTCTTTGTGCGCACCTCCTTTTGCAGACAATCCATGTCTTCATTTTCCGATTTTGAGGCCCTGAAATTTGGCAAACACTGGAAAACGGCGCCACCTTGTATCTGCTCTTTTTGTACCGCCTCCAGATCATCCATTCTTCTGTCGATGTTCTTGAATAAACCATAGTTCGTTGACCACAACTCTTGAACTCGACATGTCACCAGGGAATCTCCTTTGTCAACAAATTTGTATGTCGTTTGTTTGCTTTGTCGACAAGCACGATCACCTCAACAACACTTCTTCTTGGTGATCTGTATCCTTCAGCAATTCTTCTGCTTTTATCACAAAATCCACCATTGTGATATGTATTCTTTGAAGGAACAACTTTAGTACCATCATCTTCTATGACAGCGTGATGTGCATGTCCATTTCATAAGTCAGCACATTGGCACATTGCCTCCTTCATCAACCGTCATAGAAGTCTCTAGCATGGTTCTCACGCAATCATGAGTAATTGCATGGTCTTCATCAAAACCCATTGTTCTCATGCAATAATGAGGAATTGCATGGTCTTCATCAAAGCCCATGGTCTTCATCCAAAAACACCATCCTGCCTTAATCATCCTTGGATGGATTACTCCTCACAATATTCATTGTTGTAAACAATGTATCACCTTTGACACATGTTCTTTGAACTTACGAACAGTACAATAATCATCTGAATCACCACTCCTATACTTCATTGGAGTATTTCATGATCACCTTCATTTTGATATGCATTGACAACTATTGACAACAAATACAACCTTATACACAGACACAGAGTGGTTCCAACAAACATGTTATACATCATTATGATACAACCAAAAGCAGAGTACAGCAAAACAAAGCAAAACAGCTGGAAGCGGCATCGCGAGCCTAGGCTCGGTCCCATGCCCTCATACTCCTCTACAACAGTCAAGTACCTATATAGGGAATCTTTCCCCTATCTACACCTGCAGAAATGTAATTTGTTTGGGCCGAAAAACATGACCCAAACAGGGTGTGAGAAATATATCTCAGTAGGCACCCACCAAAGGCCCGTGCCCAACTGCGTGTAAGCATGAAATGATAGTGTGCAGTAATAAAATGAAATAAAGTAAGCAGTACTAAAAAGTAACTAACTTAACAATTAAATTTATGTTTTATTATTCATTTAATTTATTTAATTTAGTAACATTCTTATGCTCACCAACACCAAGCCCTCAGGCCAACCAGAACCATTCCCTCAGGCTAAAATGGTAACCACGCCCTCAGGCTTGCCCTCAGGCCATACAGAATCCAACCCATAGGTATTGCCCTCAGGCGTAACAGAAATTGCCCTCAGGCGTAGGAAGTGTCGCCCTTAGGCACAGAAGTCAAGCCCTCAAGCACGAAAGGTTGCCCTCAAACGGAATAACGACAGCCCTCAGGCTAAAACAGTCACGCCCTCAGGCTAATACAGTACAGTGCCCACAGGCTAATCACAACAATGCCCTTAGGCTAAACAGGTAACCGGGCCATGCCCAATAGGTAAACAAGCAGTAAAAAAGCAATTCCTCTCAAGGTAATTCTACAATTACTACTTTAAAGGCATACCCTCAGGTATCCTGGCCAAATGGCTAAACAGTGAAACACACCCCTGGGGTGGTTTCGGATCCAAGCAACGATCCCAACCAGCATTTTATTATCAAAATTTAATCACCTATGCAATCCTAGGTATTAAATATAGCAATGGCCTCAGCCACACGACACCCCAACATGGGTTTGTGGCACAAAAATGCACAAAAATGCATGATAGTTGGAAAATAACACAAAGCCACCTACCTTATATGTCAACGAATGTTATACCCGAACGGCGACTCCAGAAACGCCCAAGAATGGCGTAGATCTGACGAAGAAAAAAACCCATTCAAACGTAAATAACTTACATTAGGAGAAGAATTGTTAATAATGGTACCAAGAGGGGAGAGGTCTTACCCGTACGGTTCCAACGAAATCGTCCGAAGTTGAAACGGATTCCAGACGAACGCCCGGTGGATCTTCAAAGATCCGGCCTCCTCCTTTGGCTCCAAAATGGCTCAAACGCCTCCTCTACCAAATGAGGAGGCTACTGCCTGTTTTAAGCCGAAAAAACAAAGTACACGGCGTGTACTTATTTCATTTAACTATTCATTTGGCAGCACCGCCACACTGTTCATCTATCGACCTGAGTACACGACATGTACTCCTAAGTACACGGCGTGTACTGTCGACCAGCTGGAGGCGACTCAACCGCCTTACTATTCAAGCCTTCCGACTGACTACATGGCGTGTAAGGTACCACTACACGGCGTGTAGTCAGTTCCTACACCCCTCGTCGTCGACAAGGCTACACGCCCCGTGTACTCATCCCAACATGGCCAAAAGTACACAACGTGTGGACAAAGTACACGGCGTGTAGTTTCGAAATCTAGCATTTTTTCCCATTTTCCATATTTTCTCAAAAACACTCAAGGGAAAGGAAAAAAGAAGAAGCCCGTACCTCAAAAATAAGAACCGGGTTCTTACACGTTATATGTATATCCACCCATGGAAGTGTGATTACATATAAGGGGATAGGTGTGATTATGTATATATATGTAAAATGCATATGTGTGTGGGTGATAACGGGCTTATGCATGTGAGCATATATATAAGGATCCTCTTGTGCATGTTCAAGGCCATGCAGACACATACATAGGGTTAGGGCATCCTTATGTATATGCAAATGTGCATATGTTCGGAGGATGGATAAAGCAGCTTAGATTTGTCGTTGATAAAAGTGTCGAGCGCTGAGTGTGGCTTGGATCCTTTGAGGTAGGGTCCCTCACCTAGCCTCTTTAATTCAATAATGTTTTAAATTACATTTAGATACCTTCTTAATTCTGCTTATATTAAATTTCAATTCTTGAATAAGTGTTAGTTAAGATAATTTTTTCGTTTGATAAACAAGTCATGGTTTTGTAATAAAACCCCTCCAACGGAGGTGCACTGTCTGCGAAAAATCACAGTGGTATACCTTGCTTGAAATTATTACATTGATGTTTTCCTTATACTTGATGTCGTTGTTAGTCGTAAAGCACACATCGTACTTAACCCTTTTTATATCCCTGTAGGGAGTTGCCCTCTTTTTATTAAAATGGTTGTTTGAACCAAAACACCCTTTAAGTGTCATTAGAATTTTAAGATGAAATTGCCCAAGTAGGAAAGTGGTGTAATGACCAAATCACCACTAAGTGACCCCCTTTGATCTTATAAATAGAAAGGATTATGCACAAAATTTTCATATGACATTATAAGTCATACGATTATCAATACTGTACAACATAACCACAATTTTCATATCATTTTGAGTGCTTCCTGGGACTTCACTCCCAATATGAATAATTAATGTTTCTATCAAATCTCGTCAGTACTCACAATCATTTCCATCAACTATGGGTGATCTTTTATGATTAATATTTTCAATATATTCGACATGGAATCCTTCCACCATAAAAAAGGAAAATACATTCTCCACTATAGGTTAGTGCAAGGAATCAGATATGATAAAAAATATGATAAAGTAATGAATATTTAGAATTATTATATCAAGCTCGGTTTCAAACATAGAGAACTACTTTGATACTAAATGTTATCCCAAAATATTGACTATATTCACATTACAAGGGGTGAATATTAGTTTAAAGAAACTAACATTCTTTTGTCCACAAGTATTAAATATATTGAAAATGTAAAGATCCAACATACCCAAACAATTAGAGAAAAATAAAGGTAAATGTATTAATAATAGAACAATAAGTATATCATATCTAATAATAAAATTAATAAATAGAGTAGAAAATTAAACTAATGGTATTATAACAACAACCACTAAAACTACAACCTCATCATAAATAAAAAACTCATAGTATTGATTTACCAATCAAGTAACTAGAAGCTGAGGTTTTAAGTCATTTTAAATCCTCTTCAATATTTTTATCTTTTAACTAATATAATATAGCAACAACTAGGGTTGTCTCCCAATGAGACTATATTTACTGATCTTCTTTTTCATGTTTTTTATTTCTTATAATTTTTACTAAACTAAATTTCTTAGGGGGTTTCTGATAGGCATGTTGTACGATTTACCTATCATAGGAAAGGTAAGGGGAGTGTAACGACCTAAATGCCTGGTGGTTGGGTTTTATAACCACCAGGGGTAGATATGTAATTGTCTTGTTTTTTTGTTATAAATAGGAGGTAGGTAGGGTGTAAGGGGAAGTCTAGTTTACAGATTGTAGTCTGGGCCTAAGAGAGAGGGATCCTTAGGAGGGTAAGTAGAATAATTCTGTTTCTAGGTACGCTGTATTAAATCTGTAATTGAAATTCTGGTTCGAATCATTTTCTCTATCACTCTTCTTTATATTTATCCTATCAATCTAGTGCTTTCATTGAGATAAATTTCTAGTAAGAGAAAGTAGAAGTGAGGGAATCTTGGATAGGATATTATGAAGCAGATTTCGAACTCAAGAGCTGAGGTTTTATGTCCACTCAGATGGAAACTCAATTAGCTGGTTTGGAGACTTCTATTACCAGTCTTGGAGTATCTGTAGCATAATTACAAGCTGAAATTTAGCGATGGGGGGGGGAGTGGTGGGATGCTGCAAATCCATGGATTGATCAAACACATCACCTAACAACTGCTGATGAAAAGCAGCCTTGGGGAAAATGTGGGTATCACTGTCCATCTTCATGGATGTCAACTTCTTCACTGATCATGTCTCCATTGGAGGTGGAAATTATGAGTAATCCTTTCTCTCATTATGGCTACCCCTCCAGATCCTACATCTCCTTGGGTTTGGAAGTCTACATCCCTGAACCTCATCCTCTGTTTTGCATCCAAAATAGCTAGAACAATCATCACTGGAATCATTACCGGAGGCCTTCTTCCCATCCATGGAGGGAATGAATGGCTCTTTATCAAACTCCTAAACTGGATCATCATTAGGCAATCATTCAAAGAAATTTCCCAACTTTTAGGTACCTTACTGCATGCCCGGATCAACATCCATTTTATCATCCCCATTGGATCCTTGCCCCTCATGCAGTTCTATCCCATTGACATACTGTGAACCAAAATACTCC
This sequence comes from Viscum album, assembly GCA_963277665.1. Classification (NCBI taxonomy): domain Eukaryota; kingdom Viridiplantae; phylum Streptophyta; class Magnoliopsida; order Santalales; family Viscaceae; genus Viscum; species Viscum album. The sequence goes on from OY728141.1 coordinate 106,352,538, forward strand.
TATGTTTCCCCTTGATATCCATCACCTCATACTGATTAAAAATCTGAACAATGTCCACGGTCTTCATAGAAACCTACCAATTTTCTGCAGTCAGTTACACTTATTACTCATTAAAATTCCCTTGTTTAACACCACATGACCACACCCAAGCCTTCATAGAAGACCCCTCACCCATGAGGATTCAATTGACCCACTTCATATCCACCATAAGCTACAGAGTCCTCATTCATCATCTCCTGCACCTTCTTGCTCAAATATCCACTATAAAAGATATAAGAAAGATGTCCTACCAGTTGAAAGACACATAATAGTCTTTCTGTGACTCAAATTTAACAGTTTTCCCCCACCAAAATTATTTTCCATATGTTATCTACACCTAATCCACCAGCGGATTAGAGAAATCTACCTCCACAAAACTCGAGGACAAATGGGTTGAAAAACTACCTCTATTATACTATCTGGGCATAAGTAAAGACCAACCAGGTTCCCAAGAAAATGAAAAATGGAGGGATTTTGGAAGGGTAGCAGGAGTACAGGGAATATTACCTATATCATAGTAGTTAGACGATCTCACTATATATGGAATTCAATGTTCCACCAAAGAATATAGAATAAGGATCCACCATATAGGTGAGGAACTTTGGATGGAGTAATAATGTGATCTTCCATCTACCCAAACAGAATCATAATATGCCTTCAATCAAGAAGTCCAATAATCACATGCTCTTGTAAACCCTAGGATTCAAAGACAATGATGATAAATGCATCAATCAAAATCTCCAAACCAGCTACTCGAGTAGAGGGTGTCCGGGGGGGGGGGAGGGGGTGTTCAGGGGGGTCCAACGAGGTGTCTAGTGGGGAAGGGGGGGGGTCTATCCAGGGGGTGTCCTGGGGGGTCTAGGGGGTATGTCCAGGTGTCCAGGGGTGTCCGGGGGGGGGGGATGCTGCAAGGGAAGTGTGTGTGTGTGGAGGGGTGGGGGGTGGGGGTAGGGGAGGGTGTCTAGGGGGTTCTGTCCAGGTGTCCAGGGGTGTTCGGGGGGGGGGGGGGGGCTACTACAAGGGGAGTGTGTGTGTGGGGGGTGTCCAGGAAGGGGAGTGGTGGGCTGCTGCAAGGGGGTAGGGGACTGCTGCAAGTGGGGTGAGGGGCTGCTACAGGGGGGGATGTCCAGGAAGGGGAGTGGTGGGCTGCTGCATGGGGGGGGGGGGTGTCCAGGGGGGTCTGTCCAGGTGTCCAGGGGGGTCCAATGAGGTGTCCAGTGGGGGAGGGGGGGGGGGGGGTGGTGTCCAGGAAGGGGAGCAGTGGGATGCTGCGGGGGGGGGGGGGGTCTGTCCAAGTGTCTAGGGGGGTCCAATAGGGTGTCCAGTGGGGGAGGGGGGGGGGTCTGTCTAGGGGGTGTCCCGAGGGGTCCAGGGGTGTCCAAGGGGGGGGGGGGTGGGGGGATACTGCAAGGGGAGTGTGTGTGTGTGTGGGGGGGGGGATGTCTAGGAAGGGGAGTGGTGGGATTCTGTAGGGTGTGTCTAGGGGGCAGGGGGTGTCCGGGGGGGGGGGGGTCCAATGGGGTGTCCAGTGGGGGAGGAGGGGGGGGGGTCTGCCCAAGTGTCAGGGGGGGGGGGGTGAGGGGGGGGGGGTCTGTCCTGGGGGGTGTCCCAGGGGGGTCTGTCTAGCTGTCCAGGAAGGGGAGTGGTGGGCTACTACAATGGGGTGGGGGGCTGCTGCAAGTGGGGTGAGGGGGGGGGGGTGTCCAGGAAGGGGAGTGGTGGGATACTGCAAGGGGGGTGTCCAGGGGGGTCCAACGGGGTGTCCGGGGGGGGGGGGGGGGTCGGTCTAGGTGTCCAAGGGGGGGTCTATCCAAGTGTCCAGGGGGTTTCCCGAGGGGTCTGTCCAGGGGGGTATGTCCAGCTGTCCAGGAAGGGGAGTGGTGGGCTGTTGCAAGGGGGTGGGGGGCTGCTGCAAGTGGGGTGAGGGGCTGATTCAAGGGGGGGGGGTGTCCAGGAAGTGGAGTGGTGTGATACTACGGGGGGGGGGGGGGGTGTCCCGGGGGAGCAGGGGGTGTCCATGGGATCCAAGGGGGGTCTGTTCAGGTGTCCAGGGGGGTCCAAAGGGGTGTCCAGTGGGGGGGGGGGTTCTATCCAGGGGGTGTCCTAGGGGTTTATTCAGGGGGGTCTGTCCAGTTATCCAGGAAGGGGAGTGGTGGGATGCTGCAAGGGGAGTGTGTGTGTGTGTGTGTGTGGGGGGGGGGGGGGGGGTTCCAGGAAGGAGAGTGGTGGGCTGCTACAAGGGGGTGGGGGGCTGCTGCAAGTGGGGTGAGGGGCTGCTGTAGGGGGGGGGGGTGTCCAAGAAGGGGAGTGATGGGCTGCTGCAAGGGGGGTGTGGGGGGGGGGTGTCTAGGAGGGGGAGCGGTGGGCTGCTGTAAGGGGGGTGGGGGGGGGGCTGTGTAGGGGGGTGGGTGTTTTTTTATGAAATGGGAAGGGATTTAGCCGTGGTTTCAAACCGTGGCTGAAGCCCTATAGCCACTGTTTGTATCGTGGCTAAATCCCTATAGCCACGGTTCCAAAACCGTGGCTATAGGCAATGTCTGGCTTGATATTCTACCATTATTTGAAACCGTGGCTATAGGGATTTAGCCACAGTTCAAACCATGGTTATAGGATTTTAGCCACGGTTCATTGAACCATGGCTATAACCTATAGCCATGGTTTTTGGGCTTATAGCCACTATTTCAAACCGCGGCTATAGCCCAAATTTATAGTAGTGATGAATAGAAGGGTGCTACAAATTACTCACTAGTTAGCTAGCATGACCCTTTTTGTAGTGGATTCTATGAGTTTTCAGTTTCCTGTAGTGGTGATAGAGTACAAGGACGTCATTCCTGAGAATTTTCAATGCCTACATATCCACCATGAGTTATACTTATGCATTAATATACACCCCTATATAGACCTAATATATACACAATAATATTATATGGTAGCCTTAAATCTTTTTGATCCGAGAGTGTAGTTGGAGGACTTGTAGAGGAAGGGCTTTGTCAAGCCTTGTGTTTCACCTCGGGAAACTCCAATGATGTTCACCAAGAATCCATATGGGAGCCTGAGGTTGTGATTGGATTAATGTGTCCTAAAAAAGATGATCATAAAGAATAAGTATCCACTATCAAGGATAAATGACCTCTTAGGTTAGTCGATATGGGCATGATGGTTCTCGAAGATTGACCTCAGATCAGGCTATCACCAACTATGAGTACGAGATAATGATATAATGAAGATGACATTTAAATGATGTTATGGTCACTATGAGTACTTGGTGATGCTATTTGGTGTGATTAAATCCCTCACAATATTCATGGAAATCATGAACTAGATCTTTTAGTCTTTCTTAGACTGGTTTGTGGTAGTATTCATTGATGATATCCTAGTGTACTCAGTATCTGAGGAGGAGAACGCAAAATACATGAGGATGATTCTGGATGTACTCTAAGAGCACCATATTTACAGGAATCTCTCAAATTTCTATTTATGGATTCATAGGTCCACTTTCTAGGACATGATATTTTAGAATATTGTGTGGCAATGGACCCATAAAAGGCCAAGGCAGTGTTAACTTAGGATCCACCCATGTGCATGATGGAGGTGTGGAGATTACTTGGATTTAAAAGATACTATCAAATATTTATACTATATTTATCTAGGATATTATATCCTTTGACATGTTTGAACTAAAAGGGGAAGCCTTTCATTTGGAAAAAGAGGTGCCAGCATAATTTCTAGGAGTTGAGGTAGAGATTAATGAGTGATCATATCTTGAGATTGTTAAAGGAGGGTTCCAACTATATAGTGTTCTAAAATGAACTAGGGACCATGCTTGATTATGTTCTAATGCAGAGGAAGGTGATGATTTCCTATGGCTCACTTCAATTGATACAACATGAGCAGAACTAAGTGAACCACGATCTTGATCTTACAGTGGTATTCTTCGCACTGAATTTGTGGAGACACTACCTAATGTGTGAGAATTTTATCATCAATTCTGACCATAATATTCTCAATTATATCTTATCATAAAAGGATAATATCTTGATAAAGTGGCTATGGATAATGTTCCTCCAGGATTATGACTTTCATATTATCTATACTCCTAGGAAAGGGAATGTGGTCACAGATGTTCTTAGAATGAGATTTTGTTCGTAGCTACTGAGCAAGGTATCAGAGAAGTTGTACTTGATAAATTTATCCTTTTTAGATGGGAATGGATTAGCTTACCTCCAATATATAGTTATTAGCCCTATTATTTTACAACAAATTGGGGTGGCACATCTTGAGGATACTGATTTTGAGACCCTATGCACTCAGATATCCACCAGATGTACTCTTGATGGATTTTTTGAAGGTCTGGAGCACATCATCCTTTTTAGAGGAAAAATGATGGTACTAGTGATGTCATGGGATAAGGTTATGAAATAATTTCATAAATCTCCCTAGGAGTTACATCCAGGTGTGGCGAAGGTATACTAGGACCTATGACATTAGTTTTGTTTATCAGGGATGAAGAAGGGGGTCACAAAGTTTTTCTATTGATGCATCACTTTTTAGCAGGTAAAGGATGAGCACCAAGTTATGGTGGGTTTAACTCAACTACTTGAGGTTCCAAAGTGGAAGTGATATTGGATATCCATGGTCTTTGTGATGAGGTTACAACATGCATTCATTGGACATGATTCTATCTAGGTGATCATAGAATGACTCACTAAGTGGGCCTACTCCCTATCTATTTGAGAGCATAGTTCTGTAGAGAGCATGTGATGCCTCTATGTGTTGGTGATATTCTAACTTCATAGAGTTCCCAAGATGATCATTTTAGACTGTGATACTCACTTCACATCTCAGTTATAAAAGAGATTTTAGGAATCTTTTGGGAAGGATTTGTGTTTGAGCAAGTATTTTCACCCCCAAACTGATAGCCAAACTAAGCGGACCATTTAGGTCCTAGAGGAAATATTCAGAGCTTGCATTCTAGACTTTGGAAGTAGTTGGGTGGATCACCTAACATTGGTGTATTTTATGTACAACAACATCTACCATTCCAACATATGAATGGAACCATTCGAGGCATTATATGGGAGACCGTACAGGTCACCGATATAGTGGACTGAGCTGGGAGAGTTTGCACTTATGGATCTAGAGTTGGTGCAATACACTATTGAGAAGGTGCAGATTATCTAGTAGCATATGAGGACTACATAGATCCATCATATGTCTTATACAGACTGAAGATGGAGGCCTTTTGAGTTCAAGGAGGGAGACCATGTGTTCCCGAGGGTCTTTCATTGACATGTGTTGTGGATATTTGGACGGTGTGCCAAGCTATATATGAGATTCATTAGCCATTTACAGATACTATATAGATTTAGTGATGTATCATACTACTTAGCTCCACTGATGTAGTTTGAATAGGTACACGACATCTTCCAAATGTCACAACTGAGGAGGTATGTGCATGAACCGTCACATGTTATCGAATGGGGAAATATGGACATCGAGGATGGAGATACTTTTGATGATTAAAATTTGATATTGAGGATAATTAGGATTTTATAATCCATGGGTGAGTGATTCCATTAGTGTATGTCTGGTGGAAGCATGAGAATATTCAGAAGAGTACCTAGGAGCGACATACCCTAATACATTCTCAGTACCCACATCTCTTTATGTAGTCATTTCATTTTCATTCCATGATGTAAATCCCCAAGGTGGGGAGAATATACTGACAATTATTTTTCCATTTATTACTTTATAATATTATATAGATTATTTTCAGAGCTAGATTTTGAGATGGCATGAGATTCAAAGTCTCGGTAAGCTTGAAATTATTTTTTGAAGTATAATAAATATATTAAATATCACACATGAACAGTTTTCATGAAAAAAGTGTAATAAATCTTAAAATGAGGCATGGATCATAAATCTAAGGATGCCATTGAATTCAATATGTAGGTTTTACCCTAGGCACGACTTAATATTATAGAATTTCGGACATTCATGTTGACCGTAGTTACAGGGGGATTATTAAATAAATAAAATAAATAATTTATTTTATTTAATCTATTCTCCATGACCAAGCATGGTCTATAAATACGTTGTTATGGAAAAATAATAGGGTTAAATGTATTGCCCTGGAGATTTTTGAAAGAGTGTTGGAGGATCATTCTTGGGCGAATAATGACCAGATCATGGATCGTCGATCGGTGTGCAACAAGATTTGATGATCTCACCAATGACAACGATGAAGATTTTTTCTTCACCAGCGATTGATCCAAATTGAGGTAGGAAATTTTTTATATGTATTTATCCATGTTTTATTATTCCTGTAATGAATGTGAATTAATCAACTAACTAATTGATTTGTGTATCAAGCGTATTGTGGGTATGGAAAAGATTATCCAAGATTGGGGGATTTCTATTAGTTATTATTTTATATCTCTTCATTTACCATACTAATGAAAAGGAATCAAGCCCAACATGAACATTGTCCAAGTTTCATTCCTCATGTTTGTGTTTTGTGCATTTCCTCCCCCATTATATGTTTGTTCATCACCTAAATTTACTTTGGTTTGTGGTTTGACAAATACCCATTAATCAATTTTTGCACACCCATTTCTTTGCGAAGAAGATTGATATTACAAATTTAGGTTCATATTGATGATGTGATTGATCTACGACGATGGATCAAGACTATATCAGAGTTCTTCATGTGGGTTTTAATGTGTGGTGACTGGGAGATGTGATATAAGGGTTTTTCCATGAAATTTGGTGGCTGTATTCTTACGAACAATAATGGAAAGGCTCATCCTAACCATTTCCTTGCTTCCCAGCTTGATTCATGGCTGGATTGGGGGCCAAAAGAGAAGATGAAAGCTCATGAAAATGGATATGGTATTTAGGAAATTTCCAAGTTACACAGTGTGTATTCCATAATTATATGTAGTGTGGGATCTTCTGAGTAGTGGTTAGGGTTTACGCACAAATAAAAGGATTACACACTATATGGTCCCTATCTGGACAAATCAACATGTATAGGATGTACATGCCTTGGAAGATGAGTGGTGTTACATAATGTGTGGGAGACACCACACGTCCTGTACATCATAGAAGATAGATTAGTATATATAAGGGGTACATGCCTATGAGATTGTTTGAGCCCATAGGATGTGTGTGACGGGACACACATCGTGTACTTGGTCACAGACATGGGCATGGTCCATGATACATGGGTAGAACTCGGTGCTGAAGGAACCCATCATATACTAATAGTACACTCCATGTATCCTATAAAAGAAGTCCTAGATCCATTATCCACTTCAACTTGGACATGCTTCATTATGGTATGTTCCCTTGATCCTTTCCTTGAGGATTTATTATGGAATCATATCCTATGCATAGGATGGTGATCCCCTCTAAGGAACATTAGTCTCAAATAGGTTTGTTGGAATCCATCCTTGAGGCTCGAATTAAGATACTATATCATCATCATTTTCTCAAGGTGTTCCTGTTGGTATCATCGTGACTAACACTACACAGACATTGATACCCTACTTAGAGTGTTAATCTAGATTGAGTTGTTGGTATACCCCATGACTATGCGTGTGATCCCTATCCGTGTATCAATCTCTTCATACTTATAGTGTATACTTCTTAGGGTGAGACCCGATGAGTATGAAATCTTAGATGGATTCCATCAGTGTTATCTAGCTCATAGATTTTGTTTTCCTAGATGAGTGTTAAATTGGACCTTCGAGCATGAATCCTAGGCTGATTTACGGTTGTGACCATACCTTGAGACTGTGTGTCAACTATGAGTATATCTGGATATTCTTATTATGTATGCTATTGAAATATCCCTATGATGAACTAACTATTATAATTGATTATATATGATTAGTGATTTCGGGTGTTCCACTGGGTATTATTATACTCACCCCTTCATGGGATTTTCCCACATATGTCGTGTCTTATGCAGATGGACGACCTTTTAATAGAGTCATAGAGGGACCAAGAATAGGCATAACTTAGTGATCCAGATAGACTATGGTGTGTTCTAATGGTTTTATTGATAAAATTTCTCTCCTACTTCATATGTTGGACTTGTTTTCAGTTTCTTTTGGTGGGATTTTATTTGGACATTGATTTCCAGTACTATGTTTTCATAATCTGATGGTGGGATTTTAGATGTATGCATGCATGGTTATTGATTGTTTTACATTTCATAAATTTATGGGATTTTAGATGTGTGTATGTGTGTACAATTACATTAGGTCAAGGCCTACCATGTGTGTTATATGCCTACTCGGTGCTGGTCTCCAACCCCAAGCCTATTGGAGGCGGGCTTGGGGTAGCCCTGAATGGGCCCCGTTGGACCGATTCATGACAAATTATTCATGATGTAATATGTTTTTACACATCTATTTTACTATCTTTATGATTCCCATTTAATGAGACAACACCTTTCACTCTCATTGACCATTTCTATGAACCACCATGTACCTGTTATGCTTCCAAAACTATCCCATGATTTTGCATGCCAATATTTTATATTTTAAATACCCATCCCCATTTGCACTCAAGGGTATTAAACTAGATAGACCTATCATTCAATGATTGTGGAATTCCATGTATGTATCCCATAATACCTAATAATGTGATTAGAGGTGATTAAATATATTCTTATGTAGTATAATCTATGTGGAACATAAATTCATGTACATGATATAACTATGACTAGTGGGACCAGAATTATATAGCCCTCCAATGCATTGGTTAATTTTTTTATCTCATGATATTCCATGTATGATGCTTGGGATGTTATACTAATCACACTATGTTATGTTGTCTCAGTTATTAGACCTAAATTATGCTTATGATTTCATGTTTTTTATTATTGCAAATTCCTATGTCATCTTTATGTTATCATCTAATATCATTCTATGTTGTTCATGTTTATTATTATCACCCCTTTTATGTCACCTTCATATGACTCTTGACTATTAGGTATTACTTTCATTATGTTATTATTTAATTATTCCATTACTAAGATTTATAGATTACCACTTTCTTATGTATGTACCCATGTTATTCTATGCAGTTTTAGAAGATCAAGGGATATTAAGGGAATGTTGTGGAGTTTTTAAATAATTTCATTATACCAATGTATCAAGTTATTATGTTATATATCTAATTTTCCAAATACACTAGGCTTATCGATCTTTCAATATTGTATTATGTGTTTCCTTGTAATAAATCATGAATTAAAGTGTATTAAATATATGGGTTTTCATAGTTGGTATCAAAGGAAAGTCTAGTTATTTTTGGAAATTATGTTTGGAAAACCTTATTTATATCCATATGAATAAGAATATACATAGAAAAACATCCCTATTTTTTTTTGAAGTATATAGTAAGTGGTTTCCAAGAAACGACAACCACATATGCATACTATAAGTGAATGTGGCTCTAGAATAACTATACCTAGGAGTAATAACCCTAAAAATAATATATTGGGAATGAATTGATCATCACCTACTGTATGAAAGAAATTCCTTGTTTCACACCTAGTTTGAAACTCCCAGGGGAAATGATTTACTAAATTCACAAGCTTCGCATGAACCATTATGAAGGGAAAAAATCCCCATAAGATTTCATGTTAGGAAATATATCTTGGATAACATAGTTTGAAACCTAGAAATTTATACGTTAAGGAATATATGTCATTTATGAGTTACCACTTCAATGTCCATAGTTCCCATTTTATGTGTTTTAAAATTACCATTCCTAATTTCCCTTTATTTTGTAAATGGATGGGAATAGGAGGAACTGAGTCAACAATCAATGTGATGGGTAGTATAATGGATACCCAAATGATATGAACAACCTAAAATGCGCTAAAGTTGAGAACTTCATGAAAATAATTTCTCAATGAACTCAATTACTGATCACTAAATTGAATCAGGGGAAAACCAACACCCCATAAGAAATAGAAACTTGTAATTGAGAATTTTATGTGACAAAGGCCTCTAATATTTATTGGATCTTCTAATACCTTAATTTTGTAAAAATTTATCAAATCTAGTGAAAATATATTCTTCATCCTTCAATGATTTGAGTAAGATAATAACATGATATCTATTTATTATATTAAAAGAAAAACTAATTACTAGTGTACGTTGATAAAAAATATGAATCCCAATGAAGAGATCAAAGCAATTGGGTGGAAATAATTTTAGATAATGTTTTCCAATAAATATTTTCCTCACACTTTATGAATTAAAATAGATATTTATTTTCTTAGCCTCAAGAAAAAGGATGATGCATCCATTGATGTGTATGAGGAAACCTTCAAAACACTTTCACAATACACCTCTAGTTTTTTCATCTACCCTGAATGAAAATTTGACTACTTCTTTAGTGGGATAAATATGAGTCTATGAAACTATTTTATTATTTGATAATTTTAAAACTATAAGGAAATTGTCTGATGTGACCTCATAGTCGAAATAGAGATCATCAAATCTCAAGGGTCTCATGGGTATGGAGATAGGAGGAAAAGAATGGATTTTAATTCTGGTAGGGTGATGAATAAATCTCACGGGGTCAAGAAAGTATAACATCCCTCTTATCAAAAGTGTGTGAAGAAGCATCTTAAAACATTACTATAGTGGACAAGGAATTTATTTAGGTTCATGAATAATGGTCACTAAGCTAGAAAATTTCATTAGGAGAAACCCACTAATGTGATGGAAGATAGGAATTATCCTATCATCCCTTATCCTGTTATACAATGTTTCAATTATAAATAGAAAAGGAAATCATGAAAATCAATGTACTAAGCCAAGGGTTGTCAATGGTGACCAATATAAAAAACCTCTATGGTCTATAGAGTATGGGAGATCTTATTCCATCACAAATGTTGAGGTGGACCCTGAAAATTATCTAGTGAAAGGTACGATATTTATTTATTCCAGTATAATGAACATACTTTTTGATTACAATTATATTCATTATTTCATATCACAAAAGTTTAGTAGAACTAGTAAAACATCACCACAAAACAAATAAGTAGAGTTATCAGTTAAAATGGTAATTTTACCCCTATCCATATTTGTGGGATGGACTTTCTAATAAACCTTGTGATACTCCCTTTAGTGAAATTTAATGAAATTTTGGGTATGGATTGGATTTCCTTGTATAGAACCAAAATATAAGAGAAGTAAATCACCCTATGCATCATTGATCACTTTCAAATTCTATACAAGTTCATGGAGGAGGAAGAATCTCCTTTGGTATTAACATATCATACATGGATATTGTTTTCTTATGAGCAAGATTATATTTCTCAAATGATTAATACTAAGGAAAATATCATCCTTGATGGCACACCCATTATAAGGTAATATGATAATGTGTTTCCTAATGAATTTCCTAGTCTTCCTCCAATATGCGAGGTTGAGTTCTCAATCGATTTTATACCCAAATATTTTCCAATATCCAAGACTCCATATAGAATGACCATTATTGATCTTGAAGAGATGAAGAAGAAACTAAAAAATAATTTGGATAAAGGGTTTATATACCCAAGTGCTTCACATGGGGTGCATCAGTCCTCTTCATCAAGAACATGGATGGGTCAATGCTCTTTTTTATTAATTATCATGAGCACAACAAGATCTTGATAAAGAACAAGTATACTATTTCACTAATTAATTAATTATTTGATCAACTATGTGGATCCCAGTACTTCTCTAAGGTGTATCATTGGTTGAGATATTATAATGTAAATATAAAGAAGGATGATATCCCTAAGGATACTTTTCATACAAGTTATGGTCACTACATCTTAATTGTGATTCCATTTGGACTCACTAATTCTCTAGATATCTCCATGGACATAATGAATAGAGTCCTTGGGGATTACCTCAATGAATTTATGGTAATCTTTATATAAGATATTTTTATCTAATCCAAATGAAAGGAGGGACATGAGGAGTTTTCAAATGCTATACTAAAGACCATGAAAAAGGAAAAGTTTTATGAAAATTATAGTAAATGTGGGTTTTATATGGAGATAGTAACATTATTAGGGAATTTTATCTCTAGAAAAGGGATATCATTGGATTATTAAAAAACATAGGAAATTGAAGGATTTACCATACCAACATATATGGTAGAGATCCATATTTTCCTTGGATTATTTAGGTACTACCATAAATTTGTGAGAAATTTATCATGATTTTTAGGCACACTAACCAAGATAATTCAGAAGGGAGGGATGTTTTTCTGAACTGATGAATGCAAGGAAAACCTTAAAGGGTTAAAGAAGAGGTTAATCAATACACCTCTGCTAACATTACCCACCAGTATGGAAGGATTTGTGATATACAATGATGCATCAAAAAATAGATTGGGTTGTTTAGTAATGCAATATGGAAAAGTGATAGACTATTCCTCCTTCAAATTAAATATCCATGAGTATAAATACTCAACGAATGATCTATAATTGTATTCAATGATCTTCATGTTAATTATTCGGAAACAATATCTCTATAGGGAAAAGTGTGACATATATACAGATCATAAGATCCTTAAGTATATATTCACACAAAATGAGCTCAATATGAACTAATGATGGTGCTTAGGGAAGACCAAGGATTATGATTTTTTGATACATTACCATCATGGAAAGGTGAACAAAGTGGAAGATTCTATAAGTAGAAAGGATCATGAAACCCTATCCATGATGAGGATTGAAGGGGATCAAATATTCTAATACATGAAAATGATATACATGGGAATAATAAATGGAAATTCATCCTACCTTTATTAAATAACTTCTCAACCATCCATTATTGAGAGGATCAAGGAGGCCTAAAAATAAAATTACAAGCTACATAAAAAAGTATCAAATATTACGAAGTTAAATATTGCTAAAGATGGAATCATAAGGTATAGAACCTAGATATTTGTCCCATAAAACAAAAAATGTAGAGGTATCTTTTGGATTATGTGCATAGATCATCCTTATCTATTCATCCAGGATGAACTAAGATGTATAATGATCTAAAGAAAAAATTATTATTGGATAACATGAAGTGGGAAAATGCAGAATTTGTATCTCGATGGTTGGTATGTTAATAAGACAATGTTGAATGATATAAGTCTAAGGGTATGATGAATCCATTTACTATACTAGTATGGTAATGGGAAAATATGACCATATATTTTTTCATAGCAATCCCCATGACATCTAAAGGAAATAATGATATCTAGGTGGTAGTCGTTCATCTTAAAAAGTCAAAAAATTTCATTTCTATCAAGGAATATTTCTCTATTGACTAACATAATAATATATACATAAGGGAAGTGGTAATACTACATGGATTACCACTCTCTATTTTATCTAATTGAGATCCAAGGATTACCTTGAGGTTATGAAGAACCCTTAAAAAATCATTTGATAGATATAATAGTTTTTGTACTAATTATCACCCTCAGAAGGATGATTAGTATTAGAGAACCATTAAAACTCTAGTGGATATATAGAGATCATGTTTGATGAATTTACAAGGGTTTTTGGATCAACAACTTCCCCTAGTGGAGTTATCATATAACAACATCCATTATAGCATTCAAATGGAACCTTATGAGGATTTGTATGGGAAGGGGTTTCAAACTCCAAAATGCTGGGATGATGTTAGAGAGATGAATATTATGAGACCAGATCTTATCAATGATATGATAGAGAAGTTTCAAAACATTCAGCATCATATGAAATCTATGAAAATTCAACAGAAAATCTATGACAATAATATTATAAGAGACATAGAGTTTGAGCTTAGATATAATGTGTTCCTTTGTGTATTACCATAGATGAAATTCAAAAGGTTTAGGAAGAATGGAAAGATTATTAAAATATATATCGACACCTTTGAGATCCTTGAACACATTAGAGTCATGGCTAATTGACTTCCACTCCCAACTAACATATCTTTACTACATGATGTGTTTCATATATCACTCTTAAAGAATTACATAAGAGACCTGTTACATGTACTGAATCTAGATGTGGTACCCTTGGAGAATAATATTTCATAAAAGGAACAATTGACAAAGATTTTAGACCACAAAGAAAATGTTCTGTGAAACGAGACTACTTAACTTGTCAATGTGCTATGGTAGAACCACAAGTTTATAGATGAAAATTTTCAACTATAAGAGGTGATGAAACAAAAGTACCCTCATCCATTTTAGTGTATGAAATGAAATCTCAAGGGTGAAATTTCTGAAGGGGGGATGAATGTAATGAATCGATTTTTTATAGCTAAAATTATATTTTCAAATGAATACATTCCATATTAAGTAATGATATTATATAGAACCCATGCACTACATTGGTTATTTTTTACTATTATAAGTTATATCCTATTAGATTTAAAAGATTGTTAAATATCATAATCATTGATAATATTTCTATTGTAAAGTGACTATTATGATTTGTATATATTAAGGGATATGATAAAATACAATTGAAACAAATGGATGAAGTGATGGACTTGATCAGTAGGATCATACCCTATGAAGACCCTTTATCAGAGCTTTTGAGGGATATGGCTTCACTGGTCTTTGATCTTGACCAATCCTGAGATTAAATTTAACAACTGAAACATGATTGAAGCCTTTTATGGGATTAGTTCAAGCTTATTAATATCATGACCCAAACCATGTTCAACAAACAACCCCAATAAAGTGTCACCATCACACTCATTACCCTTAGGGAGTACACTAGTTTTATAGGTCAATCCATTCTTATTTATGTCCCCAAGTTATCCCATGTAGTTTTAGAAGATCAATGGATATTAAGGGTATGTTGTGGAGTTTTTAAATAATATCATTGTTTCTTTTTCAAGTTTTTATGTTATGTATCTAATTCCCCAAATTCGCTAGGACTATTAATATTTTGGTATTTTATTATGTGTTTCCATATGTAGTAAATCATGAATTAAATTATATTAAAGATATGGGTTGTCATAGTTTCATAGGATCCTACCTCAAAATAAAAAACGATAAGGCATTTCTTTATGGTTGGTGTGATGATTTAATTTTTGTAATATTCCCTACTTTTCAAAGGATGGATGGTTCATGAGTGTGAAGTTCTTCATGGTGAGGGATTAATGATTTGTGGTGATGTATAATTGATCATAGAGGGATTTAATTTACTAATTTTTAATTTAATTTTCATCACCTCATGGATTCTTTGCTCCTTGGATGTGTTTCAAGACATTATTGGCCTAAAAAAATTCCACCCCATAGAACATGGTCTGTTTTTCATGAAAAAGAACCCATTCAATGGAAGAATGTGTATCCTGAAATGTGATTTATATACCTTTGAGAATAGTTACTCCCATATATAAATAGGTATTGAGATCCACATTCTTTATTGTTGATAAAAAGGTGCTTTGTGTTCATAAGAGAGATTGTGAATTAAGATTTTTCTCACATAGGACACATTATTTTCAATTGTTTCTATATGCATAGGGAGTTTTATTCTCATACACCACCCTTATAAAACCATCAAGGACTTCATATGAATAGAAGTAACTCACACAACTATAGGTTTCGGGTGCAGCGGAAGCGCGTTGGTTAGTTTTCCCAACTTTAATTTTAGCATTAAACAACATTCAATTCAAGATCCCTCATGATATAAAATGTCGGATCTTCATAATAGAATGAAGAACAAAAAAGAAAAGAAGAGTCCCGAAACCATAGAGATAGGATCATCATATGCTGGTTATAATTAATTTAATTAATTCACAATAATTACCTTGGTGGAATTCTTCCTTCATCGATGTCTCCGGTCACGATCCTGTGATCCATCGTTGCATCGTAGAATCCAAATGTAAGATTCCTCTAGAGGTGATCCACATGTGTGCCACATATCTCCGGAAGTCGCTAAAGGTATCTCTGGGTGCTATCACGGAAGAACCTTCGCTTGCGATGTCTGCCTTCGATCGCCTTGGTCTCTCGGTCTTGAGAGCATTCTTGGAGGAAGGAGTTCTTTTATCCTTGAAATAATTCTCCAGAATTGTTGTGCACAATGATTCTCTGTGAAAAAGTGTTGGAGTGTGAGGATATTTATAATTAGGTTTGAGGTTATAGAGTTATGACAATAAATAAATGCATTATGCATTTTATTTATTTCATTAACTCTTATTGAAACCCCCATGTCAAATTATTAATTCCTTGACATGCACCCACACTGATTATAATTAATATCATTTAATAAAACAATATTATATCCTCAAAATCCCGACTGGAAAACTACACGGCGTGTAATCATTAGTACATGGCATGTACTCATTTTCTATAAACCTACACAGCGTGTTCTTTTATTTTCTATTTTTCTTTATCTCCTCCTCCACATTTATTAGACCTTGAGTAATGGCTATTTATTTCTTAAATAAATGTAACTGCATTACTCGATAATAAATATATATTATTTCACCCATAATATATTCTATTGAATAACTAGCATCAAAATAAATGCGATCGGACATCCTTAAATAATTATTAAACCACAGTCGGGAATAATATTTATTTAACTTGTTAAATTAATATTTAACTGAGATACATGGACACACTTAGTGTGTGACCCTCTAGGCCCCTTTCTCAGTGGCATTAGGCGGAGCCTGCCTAAAGTCCAAGGTTAGCGTCTAGCAACACGGCAAGGCACCCATAGAGAAAGAAGTTAACGCTGCAATGATGTGTCACCTCATACGAATTATTACCGTGTAATATAATCAATTTGTCTCAATATCTCTAATCAAGCGAGTTGCATGCTAGTGTCATCAACCTATGTGCTCGATCATTCTTTCTTTGAATTTCCAGAATTGAACTCGCCCATTCCTTACCATGGCCATGGATTTATTTAGGCTATATCAATTCCATCAAAGGGCCTGAGATATCTACTTCTGTTATGGAACAGAAGGTACAAATCCTTTCTCGCATTATATATTAATGCAGTATTACTCGTGACGCACCCAACATATCCTATCTCACTGCGAATAGTGTGTCGTCACAGTTTTCGTCAATACATCTAATTGCACGAGTTGTAATACCCATTAATAATAATCTTAAAGTCTAAGGACCAATACAAACGTCCGCAGATAGGAACATCCAATGACACTATGAAATGTGGGTTTCCTACTGGCGGGTCTCATTCTCATAATATCCTTCTAGATATTACCAAGGGCGCACACCATGAGAAGGTTCCTCAAAGTTTTATGAGTCCTCACCCCTAATGGCTTGTATTATTTTTGTCCCTCAAATAACATCATCCGGACATAGAACATATATTCAAGAACAGTGTTATGGCACTTTCAGGTTCTCATCATAGCAGGGATCCGCTATGACCCTTTAATGAAACAACTATCCTTAGGACATTATCACATGCATTGTCACACAGAAGAAAAATCAAGATGTGATAAGGATTTTATTAATGAATAAAGTAAAAATTAGTTGGTTTTAGGCCACCAAATCCAACAGACTCCCACTTGGACTAGATCCAACTGCTAACAACCTTTAACCCGCTAGCTCTCACATGACATTGATGATTCTACTGATATAGGCCTTTAGTCATGGGTTCTGCCACATTCTCTTCTATGGATACTCTGCTCACTGCAACTTCTACCCTTTGATAGAAATCCCTCAAGAGGTGATACTTCCGGAGTATGTTCTTTGTCCGTTGATGTGACCTTGGTTCTTTTTCAAGAGCCACCGCTGCGGTATTATCATAATATAATGTAATGGGATCTTTACTGCTAGGCACCACATCAAGATACTAGAAAAATTTCCGAATCCAGATGGCTTCCTTGGATGCATCAGAAGCCTCTATATATTTGGACTCCACTGTAGAATCAATGACAACTGGCTTCTTTGAACTCTTCCAACTCACAGCTCCTCCATTGAGATAGAAAACATATCCATATTGCAACTTCAGATCATTCAGATCTGTCTGAAAACCAGCATCGGCATAACCTCTGATGACAAGCTCCTCATCTGCTCTATACACCAGGAACATATCCTTAGTTCTTCTCAGATACTTAAGGATAGTCTTAACAGAAGTCCAATGCTGTTCTCCTGGATCTGCTTGATATCTGCCTACCATGCTCAGTGCATAGGCAACATCAAGCCTGATACATAACATGGAATACATGATGGATCATATAGCCAAAGAGTATGGAATCTTACTCATTCTATCATTATCTTGTTGTGTCCGAGGACACATTTTCTTAGAAAAATGTAGGTCGTGTAACACTGGAACCAATCCCCTATTGGATTGTTCCATACTAAATCTCTTTAGTATCTGTTTATGTACTCTGACTTAGTCCAAGTAGCCTATTGGATCTATCACGAATGATCTTGATCCCTAGAATGTAGGCTGCTTCACCCAAGTCCTTCATGGAGAAACACTTTTTCAACCAGTCCTTAACTAATTGTAAGACTGGTATATCATTTACAATAAGTAATATGTCTTCAACATATACTACTAGTATAACAATCGCATTCCCATTAAACCGCTTATAAACACATGACTTACATTCATTCTTAATGAACCCAAATTCCTTTATGGCTTCATCAAATCGAATTTTCCATGACCTGGATTCTTTATTTAATCCATAAATGGATTTCTGCAACTTGCAAACCCATTTGGCTTTACCTGGTGTCACAAACCCTTCTGTTTGTGTCATATAGACATCTTCTTGAAGGTTCCCGTTAAGGAATGCTGTTTTGACATCCATCTGCCAAACCTCGTAGTCATGGTAAGATGCTATGGAAAGTATGATTCTTATGGATTTAAACATGGAAACTAGTGAGAAGGTTTCATCATAGTCAATTCCTTGACACTGTCTGAACCCTTTAGCCACTAGCCTTAATTTTTAGGTGCTAAATTGACCTTCCATGTCCAGCTTTCTCTTGAATACCCATTTGCATCCAACAGACTTTACATCAACTGACTCATCGACTAGAACCCAGAATTGGTTCTGATACATGGAATACATCTCATAATTCATAGCTTCTAGCCATCTTATAGCTTCTGATATTTCTACTGCTTCCTTTTAGGATAGAGGTTCATCATTGTCCAACAATAATGATTCACCATCCTCGGTGACTAGGAAACCAAATCTCTCCGGTTCCCTTACCTCTCTTGAGATCCTATGCAGTACTTGTGTTTCTGGAACCTCTTCCATGGGGACCTGTGGAACTTGTTCCTGTACCAAATCCTGTGTATCTTG
This sequence comes from Viscum album, assembly GCA_963277665.1. Classification (NCBI taxonomy): domain Eukaryota; kingdom Viridiplantae; phylum Streptophyta; class Magnoliopsida; order Santalales; family Viscaceae; genus Viscum; species Viscum album. The sequence goes on from OY728141.1 coordinate 106,371,875, forward strand.
AGCATCAACTTCATCAAAGTCAATCTTGATCCCACTATCCTTCTTGAGTATGTGCTCCCACTCAAGAAATATGGCTTGTCTGGCGACAGTCACTTTCTTGTCTGAAGGGTTATATAGGTAATATCCTTTTGTTTCCTTGGGATATCCTATAAAGATACACCTCATGCCCCAGGGTGCTAGTTTGTTTCCTGAGAAGACCTTAACAAATGCCTCGCATCCCTATACATGTGTAGGAGATAAAATGGGTTTCTTTCCATTTCATAGCTTGGAGGGAGTTCCATTTGCCGCCTTAGTTGGTACTCGGTTTAATGTGTATGCTGCAGTTTGTAATGCATATCCCCAAAAGGATAATGGAAGATCTGCACGACTCACCATTGACCTCACCATGTCCAACAAGGTGTGGTTCCTCCTTTCACTAACACTGTTCCACTATAGTGTATAAGGAGGAGTGAGCTGAGATAGAATCCCAGACTCCCGTAGAATATCAATGAACTATTGGTTCATATATTATCCACCTCGATCTGATCAAAGTTTCTTTATCTTCTTACCAAGATGATTCTATACTTCATTCTTGAATTCCTTAAATTTCTATAAGGCCTCTGACTTATACCTCATTAAGTAGACATAGCCATATCTACTCAAATCATCAGTAAAAGTAATGAATTAAGAATATCCACCTCTAGATTCTACTGGAAATGGTCCACGCACATCCATGTGTACCAATCCTAGAAGCTCTGTGGCCCTTTCAACCTATCCACCAAAAGGTGGCTGGTCATTTTTCCTTGTAAACAAGTGTGACATCTATCAAGTGGTTTTAGCTCAGTAGAGTCTAAATATCCATCTTGGTAGAGATTTGTCAAGCACTTCTCATTCACATGACCGAGACGGTGATGCCACAACTGGGTGATGTATGAGTCATGTGATTTTGTTTCATTATCGATTTCCAACACTTGGTTTTCATAATTTAATACATACAAACCATTATTTAAATGTTCCATACCATAACATACATTGTTCTTATAAAAGATACAACCCTTATTTCCAAATTTGAAAACAAATCCATCCATATCCAAACAAGATACAGAAATTATGTTCTTGGTAACACTAGGAACATAATAACAGTTTTGTAAAACCAAAATCATGCCAGTTGGCAATGAGAGGTGGTAATCACCAATAGCCAACACAGCCATCCTTGCACCATTGGCAGCTCAAAGATCCACCTCTCCTCTGGAAATCTTTCTAAATCTACTTGGTTCCTACATTTGAATACAGATGTGAGCCCCACAAGCTATATCTAATACCCAATGTGTAGAAATATAAAGATTACACTTGATAACAGACGCACCTTTAGAATCCCCATGCTTCTGGGTGAAGTTCCTCTTCCAGTGGCCCTGCTTTCCACATGAAAAACACACCGCCTCCCATTCCTTGCCCTGCCTCTGGATCTTCCCCTTCTTGGAGGGATGGTGCTTGGGGGCTTCAGACCATTTATAAGTCTTTTCCCCCTTTGCCTTGTCCTTCCTTTTCTTGTTCACCATAAGGACTGCGGGTTTGTCATGCCCCATGTCCTTATCTACCTGGCGAATCAAGGTCCGAAGCTCTGATAGACTCTTCTCATTGCCACTCATGTTATAATTGACAATGAAGCTAGAGAAGGTCTTGGGCAGTGATGATAGGATGATATCTGTAGCAACTCATCTGAGAATTTAATCCCTAAGATGTCCAAGCGTTCAATGTATCCAATAAGCTTGACTACATGAGGCCCAGCTAGTGAAGACTCTCCAAGATTAGTTGTAAACAAAGCATTGGATATTTCATACCTCTTTTGTCTCACCTTCTCTTGGTAGAGATCCTTAAGGTGAGACATCATGCTATACGCGTCCATGTTTTCATGTTGCTTCAAGAGCTCATTAGACATGGCCGATAGCATGAAACACTAGACATATGTGGCATAATCCATGTGTTTAATATAGAGAGATAATTCCTCATCACTGGCCTATTTCCCAGGCGCAACTAGAATAGGCTCTTCCAGCATATACAATTTTCTTTCGTGGCGAAGGATGACGCGTAAACGCCTCTACCACTCTTGGAAATTGGTGCCAGTGAGAAGGTTTTCCTTCTTGAGTATGGTTCGCAATGATATGTTTGAAGTAATTTTCTTTCCATTTCTACAAATTAAGATGAGCAAAGGTTTAGTACTTTATTACAAAACTGAGACAAATAAATAAATTAATACATATTAGTCTCCCACTATTTTATCGAAATCTAATAGCCCTCACCATTGACTTCGGAATATTATGTTGCCTGAATATTCTAGTGGAAAGGATCCATATTTCCCTTCACATTACCCCAAATAGGGTTGGTCAAGCAACTTTAAGGGTTTTAGGTAGGCATTCCAAATGCCAACTGCATTAACTCACGGCTCCTTTATCCGCTGAGTGGACTCCCCAATCCTGAAATCCTTTTATTTTGGATTTCCTCAACCTTTGCCTCTTGGTCACACCAAGTTCTACTGTGGCAGTCAACCCTTGATATGAACCAAGTCAAGTCAACCCAAAACCTTTGAATTAGAATTCCCCGATAATTGAAAGCACCCAAACTAGGGTTGGTCAAGCACTTTGAACTATGGTTCGATTCTAACCAAGATTATGGAAGGCTATACCGACTTAATATTTCTTTTGAGGGATTTTATCCTTATATGTAAATTTCCATTTTATTATCTTTGATTGCATCCTTGTTAATATTATATAGGATATACTTAAGTGATTAACCATGTATAAGATAATATTTACGCATAAACCGGTTTTTATTTTAGTTCCATCTTGCATGCTTGTTTAATTCATTAATTGTGTGATCGTGACAACACACCCACAATAAATAAACCATGCAACTGACAAAAATAAAATAAATGGTACGATCATGAGATTTTTCTATTGGTTAGTTTATCTAGAGGTTGATAAACTAACCCAAGACCTAGGGAGAAACACCTTGAACCTTTCAAGTTCATGTTTACAGCTTTCCACCTGTCCACCTTTGTATCTCCTTGGATTGGTTTCGCCTTTGCTCCAGACTTGAGCCACCTACACTAGCTTGGGAGATCATATTCATTTATCTCACACACAAGTGAGGGGTAAAAAGGGGTTTTTACATAAAAGAGTCCTTGGGCACGCATGCCCTGTATATTAATGAGGATAAGGCTCGAATGCCAACAAATTTTAATTTAAATAAATAAATTAAAGAAACCATTCACATACAAAGGTCTCGGTCTAGCTCATGATCATCCATACATGAAACGATATTATGCATAAATAAAAATAGCATTCAATTCTTTAATCATTCTTGCTTAAGATAAATCACGATCGAATCAATTAATTATCTTTAATTAATAAATCATTTTATCTTAAATCATTTTTCTGAATTTCCTTGAGATTATCATCCATCATAATTTTAAAAAAATAAATTCATTTAAAATTATCCTTGTACGTAACTTGTACCTTGAAGGAAACCCGGTGAATTCCCATTTATTACGTAGATTTTAAATTAAACACATATATATAAAACACCTATTACATGTAGTGCCTCAGCTTTACGCCTGCACCATGGTACACGTCTCAAGGGTTTGTATAATATAATAATAAATTTTAATAAATATGTATAATTTGGGTGAGTACACGGCGTGTAGTTCCGACTACACGACATGTACTTTTTCTTCACCATCCATCTGAAGTACACACCTGGGGACATGGCGTGTTAATGTACTTCGGAAATTTTTGGAGTACATGACGTGTATAGTGGGACACACGCCATGTAGTTTCCACATTACATGGTTTCCAGTCGGGCAAGCCGTGTACGGGGAACACGGTCCAACCCTAACCCGAAGGGACTACATGCCATGTTCTGTTGGACCACATGACGTGTAATCCGGAAACTGTGTGCCACCTATTCCTGGTCAACACATGGTGTCATAAATGAATTAGATAAGATCAATACAAGGCCTGATTTGGCCGACTAGTCCGATGCATGAACCTAGACTACAAGACATGTACTTCTGAATACACGCCGTGTATTCTGGTGTTGTACGACCATAAATGTTTGGCTCCTTCGGATGAGTTCCTTATTTTAATAAAAAATTAAAAGAAAAGGTTGTTTCTGTTTGGTGAACGAGAAACGATAGAGGAGGAATAGATCTCAAGATTCATATTTAAAGAACGATTAACTTGAATTGAAACAACTAAATTATTTAATGCATATATCACCAACGAAAAACTAAATAATTATAATCAATGATATAACCCCTCTGATACCACTTGTAGGTTCTAGGCATAGTGGAAGTGCATTGGTTAGTTTTACCAACTTTAATTTTAGCATTAAACAACGTTCAATACGATATCCATCACTATATAAAATGCCAGATCTTTAGAATAGAACGAAGAACGAAAAAGAAAAGAAGAGTCCCGGAACCATAGAGATAGGATCATCATATGTTGGTTATAATTAATTTAATTAATTCACAAGAATTACCTTGGTGGAATTCTTCCTTCGTCGATGTCTCCGGTCACGATCCTGTGATCCATCGTTGCGTCATAGAATCCAAGTGTAGGATTCCTCTAGTAGTGATCCACACGTGTGCCACGTATCTCCGGATGTCGCTGAAGGTATCTCCGGGTGCTAGCGCGAAAGAACCTTCACTTGCGATGTTCACCTTCGATCACCTTGGTCTCTCTGTCTTGAGAGCGTTCTTGGAGGAAGGAGTTCTTTCAGCCTTGAAAGAATTATCCAGAATTTTTGTGCACAATGATTCTCTATGAAAAAGTGTTGAGGTTGTGAGGATATTTATAATCAGGTTTGAGGTTATAGAGTTATGAAAATAAATAAACGTGTTAAGTGTTTTATTTATTTCATTAACTCTTATTGAAAACCCATGTCAAATTATTAATTCCTTGACATGTACCCACGCTGATTATAATTAATATCATTTAATAAAACAATATTATATCATCAAAATCCCGACTGGAAAACTACACAGCGTGTAATCATTAGTACATGGTGTGTACTCGTTTTCCATAAAACTACACGGCGTATATATTTAATATACATGGTGTGTACTTTTATTTTCCATTTTTCTTTATCTCCTCCACATTTATTAGACCTTGAGTAATGGATATTTATTTCTTAAATAAATGTAACTACATTACTCTCTAATAAATATATATTATTTTACCCACAATATATTCTCTCGAATAACTAGTGTAAAAATAAATGCGACCAGACATCCTTAAATAATTATTAAACCACAGTCGGGAATAATCTTTATTTAACTTTTTAAATTAATATTTAACAGAAATACATGGACACACTTAGTGTGTGACCCTCTAGGCCCCTTTCTCAGTGGCATTAGGCGGAGCCTGCCTAAAGTCCAAGGTTAGCATCTAGAAACATTCCAAGGCACCCATATAGAAAGAAGTTAATGCTGTAATGATGTGTCACCTCATATGAATGCTTACCGTGTAACATAATCCCTTTGTCTCGATATCTCTAATCAAGTGAGTTGCATGCTAGTGTCATCAACCCATGTGCTCGATCATTATTTCTTTGACTTTACGGAATTGAACTCACCCATTCCTTACCATGGCCATGGATTTATTTAGGCTATATCAATTCCATCAAAGGGCCTGAGATATCTACTTCCATTATGGAACAGAATGGACAAATCCTTTCTCGCATTATCTATTAATGCGGTATTACTCGTGACGCACCCAATGTATCCTACCTCACTGCGAACAGTGTGTCATCATAGTTTTCATCAATACATCTAAGTTCACGAGTTGTATTACCCATTAATAATAATCTTAAAGTCTAAGGACCAATACACACGTCCGCAGATAGGAACATCCAATGACACTATGAAATGTGGATTTCCTACTGGTGGGTCTCGTTCTCATAATATCCTCCTGGATATTACCAAGGGCGCACACCATGAGAAGGTGCCTCAAAGTTTTATGAGTCCTCACCCCTAATGGCCTGTATTATTTGTGTCCCTCAAATAACATCATCCGGCTATAGAACATATATTCAAGAACAATGTTATGGCACTTTAGGGTTCTCATCATAGTAGGGATCTACTATGACCCTTTAATGCAACAACTATCCTTAGGACATTATCACATGCATTGTCATGCAGAAGAATAATCAAGATGTGATAAGGATTTTATTAATGAATAAAGTACAAAGTAGTTGGTTCTAGGCCACCAACTCCAACAACAACATCATCTTCATGAACATCACTAATCCACATAGAACTATACAATTTACATAACTCTATGTGGGATTTTGGAATATGCCATTTTTTATTTATCCAAATCCATCTAAGCTTACCAAAATCTTATTTTGTATATAAATAATAGGGGAATGAATCTAAAATAGATCCTTCAAGTTTTTGAGGAGAGTATAATGACCATGATTGAAAATTTTGAGTCTAGTGATTGACAACATATTCAATCTAAACATCATCTTCTATTGATGGTCATGGGGTCCAAACTCTCTTATTATCCCATATTAAAAATGTTGTTGAACTATGGTTTTAGAATTATGAATGATGTGTAGTTATTACCCATATCTATAAAATTAATCCTGTCTCTTGGATAAACCGCCAATGTAATGCTATTCGAGTGCACATCTGTAAAGTACCCTGTTTCAATGTTTAAGCATGTTTTTACAGGTTCAGAGGGATTAGGTGTTGTTTTTACAAGTTTATAAAGATCTTGGGGGTGCATACTTCTTGATGAACACTTTTATGTCGTATGTTCTAGCTTACGGTGTAAATCCTTCACTGGGCACTGGACATAAGATGGATTATGACATAAAAATATTTCATACCATAATTTTTTTACTCTATAAATTCATTATACCCCATAAGACTAACTTTTACACCATAAAATAATTAATTTATTTAAATTTAACTTGAGGGAATGTTTTTTTCATAATATTTGAGTTATGGGATATTTACATCGTAAATAAGGTGTTTATTCTATAAATACTTTATCCAAACAGGCTTTAGTCACATTTCATGTTAGATTTTTCTCATTCAATTGACACACAAGTTCCTCCATAAAACCATAGGTATACTTCTAGGAAAATTTGGGTGTCTCCTCTCCTTATAAATGGTTTTGTTCGGTGTTTGTTCTCTGTGGAGGTTATGTTACTTCTCCTTGGTAATAATCCTTTATAATTCATCATTTCCATTGGTCATGGTAGTGTCGTGGAATTGTGTTTTGGATTTTGCAACCTTATGGTGATGTTTTTTTGATCATTTCTAGATCTATTGTGAAATCTTCTTCCCAGGGATAAACCTTTTTGGTTTTGATTCAGTAGGTGCATGTTCTTTGAGGTATGTTTTTATATACCCTATACACTATCTATTTTTATTTTGGAACTTGATTTTAAAATTTGGTAATGGATTCTTGGTCCTCTATTGTTGTATTTTCATTAATTCCTATGTTGGTGGATCCCATTGTGGGTGTGTCCAACACGAGTTTGATGTAGGATATTTTCTCTCTAGGATTTGATAAATGAACCATGATTGATCCTATTTTATAAATTATTTTATAAATTAATTGGAATGATTGTTTTGCATGAACAAATTAATTTTAAATAAAAGATGATTTTCCCATGGTTTTGGTAAAGGAAAATGGGTGTTTTCAAAGCATTGGAAAATGGGGTTTCAAAGAAGGTTTGATAAAATAAAAAGGTTGTTTGAAAATGATTTTGAAAATCCTAATTGAAATTATTTAGAAAATAAGAACATGGGATGCCTTGGTTAGTTAGGTGGAAGGTGTAGCTTTGGTCCATCATCCATTTTATTGTTGTGGGGTTCACTCATGGAGTTTCCCTCTGCTCTATATTTTTGTTGTTTTTGGGACATTATGTTGACATTATATGGGGGGTTCACTCATGGGGTGTTCCTATACTACATAGGCCAATGTTCTAAGGACTTGAGGGAAAAATAGTCATTGATTGTGGTATGAGTAGTCTACTAGCCAGACCTATTGTGATCCTTTGTGTATTTTACATGTTTTTGGCTTTGTATTGTTCTAGATTTCATATACATGATTTGAATTTGATAAATATTTATGAAAATTATGATTTGAAACTATTTTTCATAGTTTTTTTGGAAAAGTGGAAAAGTTTAATATTTACTATGTTTTTTATATGCAATTCTTTATCATTTAAGATGCCATGTTTTCTTTAAAAGGAAAATATTTGGATTTTTTTCATAGAGACTTGATATGGAACACCCGAGTGGTATCCCAACGATCCTATTTAGTTTACACCCTAAAAAACACTTTGGCGATATGTAGACCTAGTTATGTCATTTGATGTAGGAAAAAAAGAAGGTTCCATAGTAAGGGGATGAAGTTTTTTGTCAGTTGGGTACTGGTAGCTAGTGGTGAGATGGTGGGATGTTTCCCATTTTTTCACATGGAGTAGATAGTTTTTTCTAGTTTTTTGGACTTTTACTTTGGGTTTGTTTTATCTTATTTGAGTTGTATCTATTCTATTTTCATCTTTCAGTGATGGGATATTTTTTTTCATACATTGTTTCATTATGATATGTATATATATGCCATGTTTTTACCATATATTAGGAGAAATCATTCCCTCTGGTTGTTTTTGATTCCTGGGTTCTAATATCCATTTTGTGGGGATTGGGAACACCCTTTGGGTCTTACTTCATTTTGGTTCAGAACCTAGATAGAAGGGTTATCCAGGTCAGGTTGTAAAAATTTTGGTATCAGAGCATGGTTATACTAAATATTGGAAAGTTATTAGATGGTAGATAATATTTTTTAAACTTTAGAATTAGGTTTTTTTGAGTTCTTAACCAACTATTTCCATGATGAGACTCAAGTTAACATGGGATGTCAGGATGTATGCCTCTTGTGTTGTGTTCTTGATCTCAATACCACTTTTCTATTATGTCTTTCTGGTTTAAACTGATATTATTCCATTATCTGATCATTTATTATATTTTCAGTGTGTAGTGATATGCCTCAGAGATATCTTTCATAGGTTACATAGAAGGGTGCAACGGATACTCCTTAAGGTAATCCACCTATAGATCAGAATCTTAAAGAGGATATTGTGTGAGTAGTTCGTGCTGTAGACAAAAATGTACCAAAATTCCAAAAACCAATTGTTGAGGTATATATAAGAGCTTTAGGAGAAATGGGTATATCTCTAGAGTTCTTATATGAAAATTCATTATCCTTTAAGTGTATGAATAAGCTCTAAGAGGTGGAGGACTGGATGGACATGATCAATCAGAGATTCAAATTCCTAAATACACCTGAGAATATAATTGTGAAGTGCATGGAGTTAAAAATTGAGGGTCCTAGTAAGAGATAGTGGGATTATATGGTAAAGTAATATTGGAATGTGGGATTGGAATGGAAGGGTTTCAAGACACTCTTCCTTAAAAATTTCTAACCAGAGTCTCTGATGATGAAAATGTATATAGAGATTATCTCTTTTTCAATAGGGAGATCACTTAGTGTAAAAATAATCTAATTGGTTTGCAGATATTGATCTTTTTTCTCCAAATGTGGTAAAGAATGATCAGTTGAATATTTAGATGTACCTTCAGGGTTTGCGAACGGATATCATATTGCAAGTATTTATAATGAAACTTCATACCTATACAAATATGGAAGATAGGGCTATGATTGAAGAGATGTACATGGTATACATTGTTGGATTTTATTTCCCCCATATTCAACCCAGTGGAAGATTCAGTGGTATGCAGGGAAAGAAGATGAAGTGGAATGAACATCACAGAAGTGGTATAGTTGGTTCTCAATAGTAGGCCTCCTCTGCACCATCAGTTACAACCAGTAGTGTATCCCTTACTTTCAATCAATGTGGTAAGGTCTGACACACCTGACAATATTTTTATTCAAATGTGAAGATGTTTAGTGGTTTTGGCCACTAAGTTCATCTACTAAAATTATATCAGGCCATGTATACACCTCACTATGTTTAGGGATCATTATATCCAAAGGCCACTATAACACAGTCAGAATCTTATAGTTCCATAGGGATCCAGACACGGGCCTCAAGAGTGAAGCACCTTAACATAGTGGATGAGTTTTTAATAGAGGTTAAAAGTTGTACAATGATAGTGAGAGGTACCATTTTTGTTTCATCCTCTATAAAAACTTATTTCTTTGATTTATGTTCCTCTAACTCATTTATATCTAAACATTTTATTTATGTGTTGAAACTTCCGATGGAGATCATGTCCTTTGTCATGGAGTTAGAAACACATCTTGGAAATAGGATAGAGTAGGGATTTCAATGTCCATCTTGTTCTTTTTAAATAGATGATGCGAAGTTATTATAGGATTTACTTGTTCTATAGATGTATATATTTGAATTCATCCCTAGGATGGATTGGATTTTCACCCATCATGATAATGTTGATTGTTATCATTGATTTGTCTCATTCCTTACTGTCGATGAGATCTCTCAGGTGGTTCAGTGAGAGTGGGGTCCAATATCTAGTCATGATGGACCATCCCAACTAGAGATAAGAAGTTTTTTTACTATTACATTTGTTCTTAATGTCATTTTATATATTGGTGATCTCCCTTTGATTTTTAGGGACTTCCCTGATGTTTTCCATGACAAATTCTTTGGTCTACCTTCAAATAGGGAGGTGGAGCACATGATTGATATAATGATGGGTACACAACCAATATTTATACCCTACTATCATATAGAACCAGGGGATCTAAGAGATCTCAATATTCAATTGGATGATCTGATAGAGAAAGGTTTTATTCTCCTTATTGTTTTTTTGTGGGTAGCCCCAATGCACTTTTCCAAGAAGGATGATGGTCCACTTCAATTATGTGTAAAATATCAAAAGTTAATACGGGTGATGGTTATAAATAAGTATCCTTTAACCTAATTAGAAGTTCTTTTTTACTAGATGAAGGGTTCAAATTGGTTTTCAAATATTGATCTTCGATTGGGTTACCATTATCTTAGAGTTATTGAGTCTGATATATCAAATATGTATTTTAGGAGTAGGTATATCCATAATGAATATATTGTGATGATATTTGGTATGACTAATGATCCTATAATTTTTATGGATATGATGAATAAGACATTATATTAGTATCTCAACACATTTTTGGCCATGTTTGTAGATGATATATTTTTTATTCTATGACCGAGTGTGAGCATGATCACCATCTTAGTTTGGTATCAGAAACCCTAAAGATAAACCACCTATATAGAAAGATTTTGAAATGGAGTTTTTGGATCTAAGAAGTGTGGTTATTGGGGCACATGGTTTATGAACGTGGATTATCATTCTATCATGAGAAGGTGAATGTTGTCTTATCATGGGAGGAGTGATAGATCATTTTTTAGATTCAGAGATTCCTTTGTCTTTTTGGATACTATTAGCGGGTTGTCAAGGTCTTCTAGAATTTAGAATCAAATTTGACTAATATTATGAGGAAAGGGGTGAAATTCATAAAGGATGGAATGTGGAAGTCTTATTTAGATGATCTGAAATGACTTCTATCATTGGAACCTATTTTTATCTTACCTAATCCCGATAAGGGGTACTTGGTGTTTTTAATGATTTTGGTGCTGCATTGGGTTGTGTGCTTTTATAGGAAAATCATTTTATTGCTTATGGTTCTTGTTAGATTCAAACACATATGAAGAACTACCCAAATAATGATTTGGATATTTTTAAAGTTACACATGTTCTTAAATATTAGAGACACTATCTTTTTGGGATAGATTCATTGTATTTTATGACTGTAAGAGTCTGAGATAATATATTTTCTTAGAAGGAATGGAATCTAATACAAATACCTTGTGTGGTATACCTTCACACATTCTGTTTTTACACTTCTTAAACCCCATAGAATGGGAATTTCATTGTGGATTATTTGATTAGGAATGTACTATAACAGGATTTCTTAGAATTAAAGGAAGAGTGGAACTTGATGAGACTCTTCACTCAGTTGAATATGGTAACTCAAGAGTATGGATTAAGTATCATTATAATAAATGTTTAACTATCACATCTCTCATTATGTCTAATATATAGATTCAGTATCAAGATGATGAGTTCATAGGAATCAGATAATCACTTTATATTGGGAAGACTGTTTCTTACTGGTATCTCCCTTATGATGGTATTCTTTACTATAGAGATCAGTTTTTCATCCTAGTATCTATAAGGAGTTCAATTTTTTTACTTTTATAGTTCTTCATGGTTCATTCATACAAGAACTATAAGGATGTATAATGATATGAGATGATGCATCTGGTGTCCTTCTATGTAGCATGAAATTGTAGATTATATTCCCCACTATTACACCTACCAATAGATAAATGTAGAGCATCTAAAACCTTATAGTTTTCTCTATCCTGTTTAGTACTGGTTTGGAAATAGGTTTAGGTTTCTATGGACTTAATTTTTGTATTATTAAGAACTTCCTAAGGAAATAATTATATTTGGGTGGTGGTTGACCAGATGATGAGATCTGAACATTTTATTCTAATAAAAAACATCACTAAGTTTGAATATCTAGGTAAGATATATGAATATAAGGTTTTGAGGTTGTATGAGGTTTCCTATACCATTTTTTCAAACAAGGATCCAAGATTTACCTCCATGTTTTGGAATATTCTCCCAGAGGTGATGGGGACTCAGGTTTGGTTGAGTACATCTTACCATCCACAGATGGATGGTTAGACAAAGCATTATTTTCAGTTCTTAGAGTATATAATAAATTCATGTGTCTTGGATTTTGGTAGATCATGGGATAAACATCTGGGACTGGTCATGTTTGTGTATAAAAATAGTTATCAGTTGTTGATAAGAATTTATCCCTTATAGGCTTTGCATGGTCACCTGTGAAGATCACCTCTTTATTGGGAAGAGGTGGGTTAGGCCTCTCCTATAGGACTTAGTATCATTCAGAAGATTTCAACAAGGATTCATGAAATACTTTGGAATTTGGTTATAGTTGAAGTTTGGTAGAGATCATATGAAAATCATCAATTCTATCCTTTGGAGTATTCCGTTGGTGACTGGGTTTTCATAAAAGTTTCTCCTCGGTTGGGTAAACATCATCTTGGGAAACCAAGGAATTTTTCTTCAAGATTTGTTGGACCATTTTAGGTCACTGAGAAACTTGTGAAGGATTCATATCAATTATAATTACCATCTTAGTTAACATGTATCCATGATGTTTTCTATATATATCATCTTAGGAAGTACCATACTAATCCCTCTCATATTCTGAGATGGGAATAGATCAAGTTAGAGATAAACTTTTTAGTTGTATATAATCCAGTTGAGATCATTGATTATTATATGAAATTATTATGTGGAAATCCTATCTCTTTTTTCATAGTTTTATGGTGACAAGGATAATATTCCTATGAGACATGGTAGCATGATTCATCATAGAGGGAGCAGTGGCCTCACATATTTCCAGAGAACCCTTCTTGCACATGAGTCACCTAGGATGAAATGTATTATAGTGGGAAGATTGTAACATATCGTATTTTAAGGTATTCTATTTTGATGTTTAAGAGTGTGTTTTCAAGTTTAGAGGCATTAAGAGTTATTTTTGGGAGTTTCTATAGAGCCTGGGGTGCAGACTGCTAGCTGGAAACTTTTACATTTTAAGTTATAGCTTATGATATTAGTAATTCACTGGGAACCGACTATAAGATGGTTTATGGAATAAAAATATTGAAATATATAAAATAATTTTTATTCTATAAATTATTTTTATGCTATAATACCTTATTTTTTGCCATAAAATCACTGATTGGTGATAATGTTTCTTAAGTTGATGTGTTTCTTGATGTATATGAGTTATACGATATTTATACCATAAATGAGGTGTTTACACAATAAATCCATCATTACTTCAGGCTTTATTCATGTTTCACATATGATGTTTCTGATTCATTTGACATACAGGTTCCTAACTCCAACTCTATGTATCCTTCTAAGTGATTTTGGGTGTCTCCTATCCTTTTGGATTATTTTTTCAGCATTTGATCTCTGTATTGGTTGTGTCACTTCTCTCTGGTAAGAATCCTTCCATCTTATTTATTTACATTGGTTACAGTAGTGGAATGGAACTATGTTTTGGATTAATTTAACCCATAATGATTTTTTGGCCTTTTCGAGATCCTTTGTGAGATATTCTTCTAGGGTATAGTCCTTTATTGGTTGCAGTGTGTCGGGTCTATATTCTTCGAAGTATATTTTGATCTACACTCTTTGATAACTTTTTTGTTTGTGAATGTGATTCTAAAATGTGGCAATGGATTCTAGGGCCTCTTTTTGTCTTTTATTTCTTTAATATGTTGGTGGATTTTGTTGCGGGCTTGTGTAACCCAAGTATGAGGTAAGTGGTTACATCTCTTTCCTTTGATAAATGAATCATGATTTCTTCTATTTTATAAATGAATTGTATTTATTTTTTTGCATGTGTAAATGAATTTTCAATAAGATATGTGTTTTACCATGGTTTTGGTAATGGAAAAAGGGCGTTTTCAAATCATTTAGAAATTTATTTTCAAATTAGGGCTAATAAAATAAAAGGGTTTTTTGAAATTTATTGTGAAAAATAATTTTGAAATGATTTGGGAAATACAGCACTTAGGAAGCCTTGGGTACTTAGGTTAAAGGTGTAGCATAACACCATATTCCATTTTATTATTGCGGGGGAGGGGGGGGGGTTCACTCATGGGGTGTTCCTATTGTCCCTAGGCCCATTTATATAGGTACATGATGTAGAAATTGTTAGGGGGTTAACTCATGGGGTGTTTCTCTACTTCTTAGGCTAGTGTTCTACATACATGAGTGCGCACTAGTCATTGACTATGGCATGAGTAGTTAGATAGCCTAAACTATTATGATCCATGGAATATTTTACCTATGAATTAGCTTTTTATTATTTTGGATTTGATATAAATTATTTGAAATTGATAAAATTTTATTGAAATTATACTTCGAAACTTTTTTTCCTAGCTTGTTCTGTAAACTCTAGAAATAAGGAAATATTTACCATGATTTATATTTTAAGTTATTTATCATTTAACATGACATGTTTTCTTTAAAAGTATCATATTTGGATTTTTTGTATACAAGATTGATATGGAACACCTTGGTGGGATACTAATTAGCCTATTTAGTTCACATCCTGTAAACCTCTTTGGTGGTGTGTAGACCTGGTTATGCCTTTTAATGATGGAAAATGCAAGGCACTGTAGTGAGGTAGTGAGGTTTTCTGTCAGTTGGGTATGGGAAGTTGGTGGTGGTATGTTTCCCACATTATCACAAGGAGTAGTCAGTTTATATTATTTATACTTTTTTTGGACTATTACTTTCATGTTTGTTTAAACTTCTTTGAGTTGAATCACTTATGATTCCATATTTAATTTACAACATATATTTTATTCTACTTTTCATCCATGGTTTCTTTCTTTTATGTATACATATTCCATGTTTTCTAATTTAGTTTGGAAAAAATAAATCCCTATGGTTGTTGACACTCAGGTATAGTCTTTAGCTGATAGGGATTGAGAATGCCCTTCAGGTCTTTCCAAATTTCATTTCAGAACCTAGATGGAAAGGTTATTTGGACTGATATGTCACAACATCTCAAAAAAAGTGAACTATATCAGAGAATAAAACCATACCAAAGTGCATGTCCTGTGTTTCACTTCCTGAATGATAGAGGATTCATAAAGAGGACTAAAGATAGATATATATAGCTACAAGTTTATCCTGAATAATACTAAAACAAATTATATGTTGGGGTGGTTGTAAATATGGGGTCTTCATGCTAGGGTAACTTTTAGAATGTACTGGTGGTGGCCATTATAGACGAGGAATAGAAATGAGGATTTTGAGTGAGAACTCAAATATGGGGGAATTTATGAATATTTTGGGGTTTCCCAAAAAATCTTTCATTGTAATAAGTACATATTCCTAGACATTCTTAGTAGGTGGATCCTAGATACCAACACATTTCACCTAGTGCATAGGGAAGTTAGCACTAGCCTCTGGGATCTATGGATGATTACAAGAGATTCAATAATAGGGTAAATGTATGAATAGTTTATCCCCCATAATCACTATGGGAGGACTCATAGAGGAATCCCATACTCATAAAAAAATTATATATGATAGGGGAAAATATCTTAGAGGGGTAGAAACCTCAACATAAGCTTAAAAACCCCATTTTGTACTGGGAACAGACATTATTGAAACAAAATGGTAATGAATAAGAAGTTAGGAGGACCTAGAATTTTCCCAAACTATATGTACTTATTTTTAAGAGATTATATACTAACTATATGTGAGTCTCAAACTGGTGTTAGAGTAGTAATTTTTTTGGCGGTGGCACAACTAGTGGTGGGAAAACACATTAATCTGGTAGTCCTAATTATAGAAAATATAAAATGATTATTTGGAAACATCATCAAGAGGAATATCCTTTTAGGAATGTTGGAACATTAAAGGTTCTTTAAGGGATTTATTTTAGCTCATTTTGGGTCCTATGAGTTCATAAATGATCATGATATCCCATGATCCTACTTCATGCTATATCTTCAATGTATTGGTGGAGTCCATACATCAATGATAAAAAATTGGTGTGTGAGGAATAATCTGAAATAACACAACAATTTTTTCTTCACCCATTACAAGTCCCTAATTGGTATCATAATGGAAAATTTGTTTGGAACTCATTCAGAGTGATAGAACCTCATGTCACATAGATAGGGAATTTTGGTAACCAAGATTATGAGGATTTGATCAGTGTAGCATATTTACCTTGCAAATTTAGGAGACAATTATCATGCATTAAAAAGAGATATCCCTATCCTATATAAAGTTTATGGAATGAGATTAATCTATGGGATTCATGTTGGTTATGACTCATGTTTACCTTAGGAGAGATGGGTATCCAAGTGTTCTTGTCCCCTTCAAATGTTGTGACCAGTCTTATAAAATCATTAGCCAATTCTTCAAAAAAATTTAAACCTAAATGGGATGATGGATATGCTAGTTAAATAATTCAAGGGAACTTCACCTATCAAGGAGTGGGAGGAAGAGGAAGAATAACAAAAACCTGAAGTGGATAGAAGAAGGAATCATAATATACTAACCCCATAGAAGCCAAAAATTTCTCAAATAATAAGGAAGAAAATAAAAAGACCATATCCTACTCCTTCAGTAAGCTGGGTGCCTCCCTCAACATGCAGGGTATCTCCCCTTCATCTATTCCATTAGTTTCATCATTTACCATCACAATAAAAGTATGATATGCTTGGATGAGAATTTGATTTATGGAAGAGGTCTATATTGTTCTCTATAAAGAAGTAATTATGCTAATAATTTTTGGGTATGTGACTTCCGCAGTCCATATCTCATATATAGATCATTCCAAGTAAGTATAGGGAGACATTCATGACATTGAATATATGATTCAATATCACAAGGGAAATCCTTTTTATAAATATTAGGTCTAATAAATGTTAAAAAATCAGGGTGTTATTACCTTTGAGGATGAGAGAACCTCCCATGAGGAGGTAATATAAATCCCCGATTCATATTGGGTTTCTATCATTGGGAGTGCTACACAAATTCTTTTCCTCTTATATTTATAGGAGTCCAAAATAATGAAATATCCTATATCATATCTAACTTATTTTATTATGGGAACAAAAATATATATTGGAACTCCTTTTGACCAATTATATAATAGGGAAGGATACCCTTCAATGATTGATCATATTTGGGAAGTAATAACTAACCCAAAAGGAGTGTTTCCACCACCACACTCACCAAATGATCCTTCCTTAAAACTACCTCCATGGGAGGTGTCTAGGAAAGGAGGTAAATGATCAATATTGATTCATATATGTTTGGGGTATGAAATTAATTTCTATACATGTTTTTTTATTTTTGTATCAGTCTCATTGTCTTCACTAATGTACTGATTTTGTAGGTGTTGACCCGATCATCACACATCTAAGGATGTGATCTACTTGAAGATGCAAGGATTCTAAGGAAATCATACCTCCTGTAGATTATAGGATGGTGGATGATTTCATGGGATACCTAATATCAATAATACCATCATCCTAAGGACTATTAACCTTTTTTCCTCTATAAACAATGTCTATAAGGGAATAAATAGACGACATATAAGGGAGGCCATATTTGTTTGTGTCTTATACTGAGAAATTTTTGGAGGACAATCCCATGAGGGATTCAGATGCAAGGACACATCCTCCACATGATCAAATGGATCCCATGCCTCAGTAAGAGTGTTTTTTAGATGCAGTAATAGTGGAATCCTAGGATAGGTCGAACCCACAGTGTACAACATTGATGGATAACCTCATATAGTCTATCGATCTAATAGAATATTCAAATAATAACTATAACATGAAACACACATATGTTGAATAAGGTTTTTGACATTAAGATATGTTTGAATCCAAAATTTGTGTGTCTATATTGACATTTTTTAATCCCTATAGGAATCCCTTACTGGTGGTAACTTTGGTGTGCCCGAATCGAAAATATTTATTATTCCTACCACCCTAATGTGGGGTTTATCCCCCTCACAACAGAGATGATTCCTCTAAGGGAGAACATAGAGTCCCTGATAATGGTGTTGGGGTTACCACAAAGTGATATGCCTATCTCACACACCATTTGGGTAATGATAACATAAGAGGCATGTAATTAAATAAATCAACTTAAGTGATCATCTATTTCACCATCTTATTTCATTCCTAATATACTAATAACATATTTTTAGTGTATATTTCTATGGTCCACTTCCAATAATTTATAGTTTATGGTATCACTACTCCAAAAAATCAATCATTAGATATAATATAGACATTACCATACATAGGGTCGACTCACATTAGTTGTGTTGATATGGACTGTATTTGAGTGACCTGGTACCTAAATATGTTCTTCCTTATGAGAGTGATTTTGAGGATGATCAAGAAACTCTTTATAGTTTTCATGTCACTAAAAAACCCATAGAGAAAGATATATAAATGTTAATCTCTCAGAATCACCTAAAACATTTTAAAATTCTTGGGTGTAGCGTGTTTAATTACCATGCCATTCATGCCAAGGTGAAACAGGTAGTTTATACTTGAGAATAAGAGTCTTACTCTAATCAATTATCATGGATATATAATATATGGATCATATTGTTATAGTTAGGAGAATCATTCTTAATGAATCCTATAAATATTAATGATTGGAATAAAGGTGGTAGGGTCAAGTTACAGAGAAATGAGCCTTAGTGGAGAAACTTCACCCAGAGTCTGATCGACTTCATCAGGAATTGGATTGATTTGATCCAGAAGTGGATAATACTGAGAGAGAAAAAAAATGAGGAACAACGACTATTATTGAAACTAGAAAAGGTTGGACATGATATTGTTACAATAGTAGATGAAATTCAATATGATTCATTCATATAAGTTGAAACATTGTCTAGATTACTCAAAGCTATAGACATTTCTATGCTAAAAATAATTAAGAATAATGAGGAAACTGATATATCTATGTAATAAAAACATATCCACCTATAAGGGAGAGACTCAAGATTATGGATGTTCCTATCATTTTTTTAATCAATGAATGAAAACACATTTTAAACTTGAATATTTATATCTTTATTTATAATAATTATCATTTAAAATTAATATGTGAAACCCTTGAATACAAAATTATATATTACATGAAACCATTTGAAAATTTAATTTTATGTGAAATAATTTCAATTACGACACTCGAATACTTGATTCAAAATTAATCCATCCTAGGTGTAGCTCAGAGATTGGTATAGGTATAACTACCATCACAATAACATGAGAGTTGGTTTATTAGGATGAAATAGTTACTATTAGGAATGAATCATGCATAGGTATATGCATAACTACCATCAAAATAACACCAGAGTTAGTATATTTGGATGAAATAGTTCCTCTTGGTCATTTCACACAAAAGAGTATAGGCATAACTACCATCACCGTAACATTAGATTTGGACTATTCATATGAAATAGATGAATCAATATAATAAGGATCATGAAGATATGATTTGGAATAATTTTTATAATTTAAAAAAGAGTTTGATATCTCTAAATTTATTCCTTCATGCATTTCAGATGGATCCTATGGATGGATAAACCGAGAATGAGAGAACGAGTGAATGATTTGAATTTTTCCTAGGACAAGAAGCATAGTGAGTACTACCTAACTTTTATTGGATTCATATTATTAAACCAACAAACTTTTATTATTTTATTTTATAGTAATAATTTTTTCCTAAGCTTTATATTATGGAGTCCTAGTAGGCAAGGACATGGGCTTTTCATTTTCCCTATACAAATTTTCAACCCATCAAGTTTTTTTGAATTTTTCAACTACAAACACTCGATTATTCCTAAATCACTCAAGGTGTGTATATATAAAGTGAAAACTAAAAATTTTACTAGGGAACCCAATTATTGGTTTTCAATATAGTTCGTTTTTTATTTATCTCTTTGAGCTATTATAGGTCATGCATTTCATACCATTATTTTAATAATCGAGACTTTACTATCGTAGTTAAACACCATATCTTGAACTATCATGCAATAAAACTTTTAAGGAGCCTCTATTCATGAATTTATTTAATAATTTTAAATTGAACAGTATAAATTTATTTTTTAAATAAACATGTCAAAATTATCTTATTATTATTATTTTTGATATTTTTCTAAAAATGAAAGTTTTTAGCAGAAAAATATGGTTTTCATAAAACATGTTATTTGTATGAATTTAAAATTATATAATAATGAAATATAATTTTAAATTTTTTTTAAGTAATCAAATATGAATTTATTTAATATCATTAACCATTTTAAAATATTCCTTAAACTAAAAAAATCATATTTCAAACATTTTAAGAACTAATTAAGATGTTACATTTCTAAAAAAACCATTTTGATCATTTTTATGAATCAATTATTTTCAAATGAGATTTTGGTTTTTTCTTAATATTAAATACTAACACAAACATATATATATATTATAATAAATCAATCTATTTAATTAAAATAAATATCCATGATAATTTTTTCTTATATCTAAATTTAAATCATAAGAACATTTTTTTTCTATGAACCATTTTTTACATGATTAAGTGTATTTAATTTAAAATTAAATTTTCACACCATTATAAATATTATTTGATAAAATTATGTTCAGATTTCATATAATAAGTATAGAATTTGGTAAAATGTTCAATCTTAATATTTTTAATTAGAATTAATTTCTAAGGTTAGAAATTAATTACCACGGTAAGCGTAAATTGTGGTAAAAGATAAAATTTAAATAAAACCTTTAAACAATCAATGTTTTCTAAAAAAGAATTTTTTCTAGTGAGTTTCAACTCACAATCCTTTTCCTCTCAACTTTTTCCATTTTTTTCCTTTGATACTTAAATAGTAACTGTATGTTATTAAAAATGTACAGGTTACTCCCAAAACTATCCTTCTATTCACTTATAAAAGGGTAACATCTTCACCAATTCAAGACTGACCTATAATTGTAATTTATAATTTAAAATATTTCATTTATATATTTTTATAACTCTCTTCCATGTTCAAATTCTTATCTTCAGCATTATTTACCATAAGGCCCCTATTTCCAAGGAGATTTCTAAAGAAAATTTAAGTCCCTGATGTGAGTATTATCAATTACATAGTTTTCTTCTAAATTATGTTATTTAAAATTTATTATATCCACACTAATATAATGAAATTATTATAATTTATATACTATAATATTACTATATTAAGGGAATTAACATTAATAATTCTTTTACCCTATCCATTAAGAAAAAACCATTGTTCTTGCATGTTACGAACTACCACCTCCACGATATAACGTGTTCAGTTTTCCTTCACCGCATAGAAATGTGTATATAAGGATGGTATAAAAGGATAAATATGAGTTTTATGATATCATTTAGGTTCCTTTATAAAAAATTAGAGAACTTATTAATGATATGGTCAATAAACGATCATCATTATTTTAATCATTTAAAATAAGCATGCTGAGAAGACAATATTTTATTCAAATCATGTAAGATTTTAATATCCATCAATTTATCTTATAATTCCTCCAAATTTTTCTATATCACACTAATGAAAACTATATAAAATTATTATTCTTCTGGTATAATGAAATTACAACAATACCACCTCAAAACCATTCATTAAATCAGGGTATGTTCAAGTTTGGGCTGGTTTAACATCCTAATTGAAGAATAATATGAATTTATATCTTTGATGACTGTCAAAACATATTTATTTATAAAATATTATTTAATGTTTAAATAATATTTTTTATAGTTCTGAGTATATTGTATCAATATCATATACATCAATTAAGGAAACACCCTTTGTTCATCAAAAATCACCAAAACATGTTAATTATCAACTTCATCTTCAAGGATAGGGTCTAAAACACTCATGAAATGAATTTGAAACATCATAAATTATTATAAATCACAAAAATAGTAAAATTAATTAACTAGTTTTAATTTAATTTGTAATAATAATGAATATGAACATTGATATTGTGAAACTAGTACAAACAACCAAAACTATAAACCCTTGATGTAGAAAATATGAAAAATTAATACAAAGAATAATTATATATGAGGAGTGTGAATGAAAATGGATATGAGTGTAGTTATGAATTAAGTGATTAAGAAATGTATTTTTATGATATAGGTGGTTATAGTATGTTCGTGCAAGTTTGGACAAGTGATAATGGCTTTCTGTCTCAAATTCCCCTCTTTAAGACATATTTTGTATTACACACTAAATTTACTTCATGTGGTGTATATACTATATATTTTAGATGTTATATAATGAAATTAATTTAATAATGGTATCTAAAGATAAATTTTAATCCCTGAATTTCAATAGGATATGATTTAATTTCTTTCCAAACTATCAGTGGGGGTTTTCCATATGAATTTTCATTCATTGGGACTCATGTTATAATCATAAGATATTTTATATCGCATGTTTCATAAGTTTACATGGAATAAATTTTTAATTTTTACTTATGAAATTTAATTTATTTACTAGGATATATTATTATCCCTATCTTATATCCATTTGATTCAATATTTACCTTCTCTATAGTGGAAAATCATCCTATGTTTGGGTAAAATGAAAGTGTGTAATTTCCTAGAAAATGCATCCCTATCTAGATAATAGAATGTATATATGGCTATGGGATAAATTCACCTAGGGGTAATCACTCTAAAATGGGTTGGTTGAGTATTGAATCAATCATCACCATAATGCATGATGAGTGATCCTTAGACTACACACCCTGAGAGACACTCCCAGTCAATATGCTTTAGAATATTTACATGATATTAATGAACCATGGTTGATGATTTTTCATAAAAATGTATTAGTATCCTAACAATTAAATATATTGAATCCAATTATTATTTTTTATGGATAACCCATCATATTATTTGAACCTCCACTAATATATTTCTTTGATAGGGGTACTTCATTTTACATTGATGATACCCCATTATTTCCAAGTTGAATAAGGGATTCTCTCCTAGACATCCACATTATTCTATTGATTGGGGAATTATTTTATTTTCTTATTTCTTATTATATATATATATATCCATGTTTTATATTGTAAGAGGTTACTTAGGGAATTGTATTAATGGTGCTGATGACTCTTGTGGTTAATGCATTGGACATAATCACGTGATAGGTGGGGCCTAGAACTATAAGTCTCCTCAATTCATCAACATGTATCATTAGAAAAAACAAGTTGGGTTTCAGTGTATACTTATTACCATGATAGTAAATTGTCTTAGAAAAAGGCATTGATAACAATTTTTTGATGTCATGAATTATCCATTCCATTAATATGAGATTAATTATTATTGTTATCCATGATATCATTTATTTCCATTGATATATCATCCACTCTATTTTAGTTGATTATGGATTAATTTTTTTCATTTATTCTTATCATAAGAATTATTCCACATTGATGTTATGTATTATTATATTGTATGATACTCATTACTAATCATATGAGATCACCTTTATTTATTTTCATTTCCTCATGAAACCTAGATGAGGACTATATGTAAATTTTAATGTTATGATAGAAGGAATATTCCTATACTTGAAATGTTTTCATTATTTATCTTATGTTTTTAGTTGTATAGTATGTATTTATCTTGTCTTCTAAGACTAATAAACCATTATAACCTTCAAGAATACTTGTTCATTGTAACAATAATGTAATATAACTAAAATATATTGGTTTCAAGAGTTTGGGATGTTATAGTTGGTATCAAAGGAAATTTAATAACAACCTTGGGGATTAGATTCAAATCAACCAAGTTAGATAACACAAGTTCCATGAAAACCCATCATGATTTCTAGGGAACACTCTAGAGAAAAAAATTGGAATTTTATTTTACAATTAAATATCATGAGCCCATTATGTGTATGCCATAGTTGAGAGATATCAACTAGTGAGAGGAGTGATAAATTTATCAACACTCATAGTCAATGTAGGGACGTTCTCCCTGATAAAGTTAATAAAGGTGGATTTTAGGCCTATTAGTTCATAATAATATTAGGACAGTTTTCCTAGGTAATGACATATAATCTCTCCCATATAGTGAAACTACTGATACACAACATGGTGTGACTTTATTAAACCATTTATTATGACAAAAAACCACAATTATTAAGTACAACTACTAACCCATTGGTAGATGAACAATGGATTGAGTCCCTAGAGAATATATTTCTCATTCTTGGAAGTAGTGAAAGGGAAAGAATCATCATGTAAGTCTATAATATTAAGAGATATTCATACCAATGGTGTTCAGTAATTTAAAATATTATAGGGGTTGATCAATAATGATATATGGATAGGGAATATATACTATGAATAGAGGATGTACCCGTGGTAAAAAAATCATTGATGTTTTTCCATATTAATTACCTAGTCATAAACTAGAGACTGAAGTTGAATTTTACATTGAACACATTCATGATGTAGAGAATATATCTAAAACTACTTAAAAAATGATACCAATGGAGTTTTTTTAATTATATAAACAACTGAGGATTTTATTGGTAAGAGATTTATACTCCCCAGTGTTTCACAACAAGGAGCCCTTTATTTATTAATAAAGAAGAAGGATGATTCCATGAGGTAGTGCATCGATTATAGGGAGATCAATTCCATTACTATAAAGAATATATATCCTATACCATGAATTTAAGACTTTTTTAATGAACATTAGAGAGCCCAATATTTTTTCAAGGATTGATCTTTGATCTGGTTTCCATAATCTATGGGTAAATAAGGATGATATACTAAAGGATACATTTCAAAAAAGGTATAGACATTATGAGTTTATGGTAATTCATTTTAGATTGAATAGTACACCTTATTTCTTTATGTATTTTATGAAATGAGTATTCAAGGAGTATCATGATAAATTTTTTGAGTTATTCATTGATGATATATTGATATAATCTAAGAGAAATGAAGATAATGAGAGTGATATGAAAATAATTATAAAGACCCATAGAAAAAAGGAATTATATGGGAAATACATAAAGTTTGAATTTTAGCTCAATGAAATTTATTTTGATGGAAATATTGTCTCTAAAGATAGAATATATATTGATCCCTCAAAGAAAAAGAAATTCAAATAATGGACTACACCAAGATTACTATCGGTAGTGTAATAGGATACTATTCAAGATTAATAGAATATTGTCTCTAAGTTTAATAGGTTACTATCGGTAGTTTATCCAAGATTTCACCCTATTAACAAACCCATTGACTGAGTTAACATGTAAAGGAATTAAATTCTCATGATCAAGGGAACGTGAGGAATATTTTTTAGAAATTACGATGAGATTGATTAATGAATCAGTTTTTACTATACCATTAGCTAAGGAATAATTTTTTATTAATAGTGATGAATCAAATAAAGGACGTGGTTATATCCTTATATAGAATGATAGGGTTATTTACTCGGCATAAAATCAATTTAAAACTCATGAACAAAACTATCAAACACATGACCATGAGCTGGAAGATATAATATTTTCTTTTAAAATATGTAGAAACTACCTATATGGTTATAGATTTGAGATATATATTGATCAAAATAGTTTTAATTATATCTTCTCTTAGAAGGATCGATTTTTAGAACTAATCATGTAATATGATTTCATGATACACTAAAACCCCAGGAATGAAAAAATGTAGTTAATGCATTGAGTATAGAAGACCATGGAGTTATGAACCTGATGAGTATTAATAAGGATACCATAGATAAATATCTTGTGAAACATGATATAATGATATTTAGGAAAGGGGATCCATCATTCCTTTTACAAGAAAATTGTATACCATCCTTACTAGAAATCATAGAGAAGTCCTAGTAATATCATGAAAACATATAATTGAATATTAAATAGGTAAATAATGAGAAATTGATAAAATTTATATATAAAGATGAAGTATTGATGTTTGGGAAGAGTTTATGAATTCCATCCACATCATAGTTTTAAAGTGAATTGTTAGATAGAAAATACATATCAAATTTATCTATATAACCTAGAAGAAAAATTATATATAGGGATTTAAGAGAAAATTTTTGGTGGGATGGTATGAAGTAGGAAATTATGGACTATGTTTCTAGATATATAGTATGCCAACAAGTGAAGGATGAAAGAAACCATCTTAAGGGAGTTATGAAATCACTTCCTATACCTTTATGGTAGTGGGATAATATTACAATGTACTTTTTGAATAGACTCCCAAATAATATAAGGAATAATGACACTATATGAGTTTTTCTTATGGAAACATGCTTGATTCCCTATGATTGATTACAAGGAGTTAAATTGTGTGTAAACATTAGGTTTACTATTTTTGAACAGTTTCCAACGAGTTTATTCATGGAACTAGAAACATTGAATTATTCTATATCCATGAGGGAAATTATTTCCAAAGTCATGCACTCATTGGGAAGTTTGTCCAATAATTCTTAAGAACTCACATTTTTCAAGAAGATGGGAGGTCAGAATCATCAAACCCTTTTGGGGGGAATTATATCCTACTTATAGAAATCTATTTTTTATTTAAGATATGTTCGTGAATCCTTCATTAATTCCCAAGTATGACATGGGTCACCCTTGAATTAACAATCAATTATTATCACGTATTTAATTTATAAATATCTATATGTATATAAGGTTATTCATAAATGAAGGTATCTGTTTGTATATGAGTTTCTCCATCAATGGTATCCTCTTATATACTAATCAGAGATGCTTTCATCGTTATTATGACACTGCAGGTTTTCAACCACACAATGGGGATATCTAGAGTGTATCTTCATCTTGGGATATGGGATTTATTTTGATGTTGGGATCAAACCCATAAATAGGATTCATACATATAAATGTGAAAGGAATCAAAACCCTCATATTTCATTGCCTCATAATGTGGGCACATAATACCTTTTAAGGTCATGTGATAAAGACCTAACCATACAATTTAACATCTTTTTTCTAGGACTTCTAGGTGGAAGGTTACTATTCAAAGTTTGGTGTGGGACTTATAATGAAGAGGACTAAGGAACCTTTAAGGGATATGGATTTCTAGGTTAGATAATACTCTACCAGGAATGTGTCCCGGAGAGAATATCATTGATTTGGGGTGTTGGGTTTGAACCTCAGGGAGGCTTCCCACACATCCCATTTTGATGGGAATCAAATCCCATGTTGTTTGGTTGTGAGGACCCACACCTTTGGAGACCCTCATAAATTTTGTCTCATATGGGATCATGAAAATTTGAGAGGATTAAATTGGGTATTACTCTTGTGAGGATTCCCTGATTATTTTTGGGTTTATGAGAAGTGAATTAACTCATGAATATTTGAGGGTTTTGTTTGGGGATTATATTTGAGGAGGATGACCTGTTGTGAAATGTTGGGGATTATATCAAGTAGGAGGCCCATGGATTGATTTTGGTATTACACTTGTAATGATTCCCATACGTCATATTTTGGAGATTATTCATGAGGAGGATTCCCTTGATTGGTTGGTACTTACACTTTGAATGAGGCCCATCAGGTTTAGGATCATGTGGATGTCATGACCACTGTCAACCTCTAAGCTCGCATGAGTCATGTTCAGTGTGAGAAACAAGAGGAAATGGAAGATCTGGGAAACCACATAATATTCTTTTACCTGAGGTTGGATACATGGATTTGACGACCCATGCCTATGGAGGCCCTCTAAAGGAATGTTAGATGAAGATATGAAAGAAGATTCTATACCAAAACATGCATCTGATTGTGTGGATGTCATGATCGTGGGTATCCTCTAAGACCGCATGAGTCACGATGAATCATTATTTAATGTGAGAAATCAGAGAAAGTTTAAGATACAACAAAACACACCCCCTTCCACTAGTGGAAGAGGCCGGGGATACATGAGAAGAAGAAATGGATTTGATGCACCCATTCCCCTACCATTTCATATATATAATAGTTACATTGGACTATCCATTTGGGTATGAACTAGTAGTAGAAGAGGAGAAAGAGTGAAACATTCTACAAAAAAGGTTAGGGGATTACTCTAGGGGGACTTTCTATTGTGAAATATTGGGTCTTATACCAAGTATAAGGTACATGGATTGATTTGGGTCTTATACTTGGAATGATTCCCATTGGTTGGATTTCAAGGTTTATTCCTACGGAGGATTCCCTTGATTATTTTGGGATTAAAATTTTGATGAGATTCATCAGGTTTGGAATCATTTGTATTTCACGACCACTATAAAACTCTAATCCCACATGATTCATTCTTAGTTTTAGAAACAAGAGGAAATGAAAGATCCAAGAAACCACACAATCTGATTTTCCTTGAGGTTCAATACATGGCCTTGAGGACCCACACCTATGGAGACCCTATAAAGTAAGGTGAGATGAATATATAAATAACATTATCTTCAAAAAAATGTATCTAACTATGTGGATGTCTTGATCATGGATATACTTTAATACCACATGATTTATTATGAGTAATGATTGAATGTGAGAAAAAAGAGGAATCAGAGGATCAAGAAAACCAAAAACTCCCCCCTTCTACTGGTGGAAGAGGATGAAGATACAAGAGAATAAGAAAGGGATTTGAAGCACCTATTCCACATCTTGTTTTTTATCTAAGATAGTAACATTGGACTACCCATATAGGTATGACCTAGGATTTGAAGAGGAGAAAGAGTTCAACCTTCTGCAAGAAAGTCTAGGGGTTAATCTTGAGGGGGGGATTCCCTATAATTGGTTATGTAGAAAAAGAAGAGGATCTAATTATCTATCAAAGGAGAAGGAAAGTGTGATCCTCACCCTAATTTCCTAGAACTGAAGGCACCAGTTCTTATAGATGACTAGGGAAGGAAATTTTCCCAACACTAGTACCCAAGACCAGGAGTTCCCTAACACCACCCCCGGGGTCGGGGTCCTTGTGACTTTAGGAATGCATACCCAAATGGGAGACATGATGGTGTGTCTATATAACGACCCATACTTTACATACATTGTTAATACTTCAAAATTTAAGCACACTTATTACAACATATGACAAAACCACAAAGGACCGTATAGGTATAGTGTCTTTAGAAACTGGGAAACATAAACAACTGGTTCATAAATCTTCTACAGTGTCTCCCATTTATTTCATCATATCTAGGGTCCCTTTTAGCATATTCTACTTAATATCCATCTTCCTGACCTGGGGAAAAGAAAACATACAAAAAGGGTGAGCTCAAATGCTCAGCAAGGGCAAATAAAGGAAATAAAAATCATATCATATCTTTTTGAAAATCATATCCTACAAAAGAGATCATAATATCTTAACATGGAATAAATCATAGAAGTGAAAATGAGATCCCCATAATCATAAAATAAAACTTGAAACTTTGTGGCATGCACACATAATAATGGAAAATTATTTCTTGTTAGTCATGACTCATTGCCAAGACTATCTTAGCGGACAAAGTCCATTTCTGAACCGAGTTCACTCCTCGTTTCAGTCCTGAATCACTGAACCGAAATATAATTCTGTTCCAGCCATGTCTATCTCATGAGATATAAAATATTTACCCAATGCATTGGAGGGAGATATAGGTCCCACCCATCTTATAATGAATCCTTTCTTATGTGTGCCACATAATCATAAATCATACATCATCGCATAACACATGTAACAAAAATGGGATTCTTGAAACATCATGACATCATAAAACAAATCATATAAGGTAAATGACTTCATAAAAATAATTCCCTCACAACATAATCAAATCAATTTAATAATAGGGATAAAAACAGAACCCTATATTATCTTAGATGGAAAATAATTTTGATAAAACATTTGAACTCCATTATTGAGGAAAATATCCTTTCTACTTCAAAAACAATTTTCTTTTCTTGACATGTCATACAATTATAAACTAAAAGAAGTTGATTAAAAATAAATTTGAAAACTTATAAAGGAAGCTTCTTGGAAATAATGTTTTAAAAATCCATTCATTCCGTATAAGTTAAAAAAACATTCTTCCTGTACTTTTGTCTGAAAAGTCAAAAAGTACCTCGTACGAAAAATGACAAAAGATTCCTTTCATATCTTTTACAAAAACTTACCGAAGGGTAAAATTGGATATAAACTATTGTAGAATGATGGAAATAATATTACATATTGAGGGAACATGGATGTGGATGATAAAATACACCCCAGTAAATACCAAAGTAAAAACAATCTCGGATAAAAATGAGATTGTGATATTTTCCCTTACCTTAGGTCCGATTTGCTTTGTACGTGTCCGAAGCTCCTGTATAATGGTTTAAATAATGTCATTGACTTATTACAGAATCATACATATTGATATGATGTCATAAATGGTCATATTCTTAGCTTCTTATTAGTAATATTTCATTGTTACTTGTTACTCGGGTCTTTATTGCCTTTTGTTCTTATGCGTGTTTTGCCGAATAAATTCTTATTCTTATTTTAAGGTTATAGATAACTTATATCCATAATGGTATTAGTGTAACATATATCATATTTATTCATTCAATTAATTTATATAATTACTATGTAATGATGATCATGTAGAACGAGTCGCATCACATCGTGGAGACGGTATTCCGTACGTACGCACGAGTGATGATATTGTTCCCATGATCGTGGAATTGTATTTAAGTGTATTTATACTATTTCAGTATCAATATCAATTTATAATAATCATATATAGTTACTCATTACATCATTATACCCATCCTTGTAAGGTGATGATGGAAAATAGATTACACCACGACGTGGAGACGGTATTCCGTACGTACGCACGCGCGGTGATTTCATTTTTCCGTAGGATGGATAGAAGGTGAATTAGGGTTGTTTCATATTTATAATAACATATCAGTATGTAAGTAATACTGATGTTATTACTTTATCATGAAACAACTAAAGAAGAAGAAGTTGAAGAAGAAAGAAATTGAAAAGATCGGTAATGGATATTACCTCTTCTTTGAAACGCCTCTTTTAATCCTCCACTTAGGGAACTAAGATTGGTCTTTGAAGAAGACCAAGACCTCTAGGATTATTCTAGGGAAGTGGAGAAGGGGTTTTGGCAGGGGATGGCCGAGCTTGAGTGCTCAAATTGGTGTGAGGAGGAGGGGGAGGAGGTGCCCTTTTATAAGGGAGGAGAGGGGCACCTTAGGAATACCTCAAAATATTATTTTATATTAAAGTCAAAATCGGTTTATAATGGTTACAAAGGGTCTTATTTCGAAGGTAAAGTGGGGATGGGTCTAAATCCTATCAACCAATAAGATTTAGACAAGTTTAGGTTATTATTTTAACCTTATCAATTAGATTTAACTCTAAGTTAAATAATTTAACTTTTACCGTGACTTTTTGTTTTCTTACACTATATGGTTAATACACTTACTATAACATGCCAAAAGAACCCCAAGTTGTTTATTATTAATATATATATACTTATCTAAGTAATTTGGCCGAACATTATATTTTTAGGAATAAAATAACAATTAATAAAATAATATTTTATTTAAAAACTATTTTGTGTCAATTTTGACACTATTTGATATATGATTTTTGTGAAAGTCATAACAGAATTATATGTTCAAACCAAGTTTATTAAATCAACACTAATATATCATAGTAACCTATAAAATTAGTGTAATTCATAAAAATTCTCAAATTACATTTATTTGAGCATTTATAACATCAATTATGTTAACATTTCCTTAAAAGGGTAATTACTGTATCATCGTTGTGTCATAAATAAATTAATTTATTTAAAGTCTAAAAATTATAAATAAAATACCATTATGTAGGAATTATTTTTATCTTTCTAATGAATATTTATAGTCGAATTTATCTTATGTATAACCCTATATTAAAAATTATTTAGTTATTAAACTTTGATTTTAACTATTTTAACCCTTCTTTAAATTAATTAATAATAAATGTCCTAATCTAATCCAAGTGGACCTAAATGGTCATATTTTATTCCTAAGTTTGTTTTTGGTCGAATTACACTTGTCCAATAGAATTAGGACATGTGTTATGGTAATAATAATACCATTTTTACCCTTAATTACCCTATTTACTTTTAACCGTGGTAAAAAAAGTAAAAAGTTACTATTCACCAAAAAATTATTTTCATCTCATTGAACCACATTTTAGTCCTTGATATTAACCGTGTCTGTCAGATTTTTGAAATTCCATTCACAGAAGCGGTAAAATTAAGTTTTATGCAAAATTCAGTTTTTAACCTACCACTTAGTGGTTTCACTATTCATCAAAAATTGAAATTTTTCAGAAAAATACCAAAATTTCACCCTAGGCTAATTTTGATATTCCGAATCCAAAAATGAAGTCCATTTTGAAAAATAAAATTTATAAAATTTTAAAATGTGGTTTTTACTATTCATAACGGCTAGTTTTATTTTAATAGCATATCGTTGTTTAGTGAAACTCGGTATTACGTACGACGCAAGATATCGAGGAAGGTCATGATTTCGTGTAAAGCAAGCCAAGAAAGTGTAGAAAAAGATTACTTTGATTATTTATATAACATAAAAGTCTCGGGTGTTACATTCTACCCCCTTAAAATGAATTTCTCCCTCGAAATTCGTCACTTTGTAACAAACAGATGAGGATACTTCTCCCTCATCATATCCTCAAGCTCCCATGTAGATTCTTCAAGTTGGTGGTTCCTCCATAAAACTTTCACCAATCGAGTGGTCTTGTTTCGTAGGACTTTTTTGCTACGATCCAGAATCTCTATCGGTTGTTCTTCATAAGAAAGATCTTTCTCCAGCGGTACAACTTCTGAGCTGAGTACATGTGAAGGATCAGATATGTACTTTCTTAGGAGAGATACATGTAACACATCGTGAACTTGAGAGAGATTCAGTGGAAGCACCAATCGGTAAGCTACCTTTCCAACACGGTCCAATATTTCGAAAGGAACGATATATCTAGGGCTCAACTTCCCCTTCTTTCCAAATCTCATAACCCTCTTCCAGGGAGATATTCGTAAGAACACTTTATCACCCACTTCAAACTCTAGGTCTTTTCTTCGGTTGTCAGCATAACTTTTCTGTCGACTCTGAGCTGCTCTTATGTGTTGTTGAATAGATCTGACCTTTTCTGCCATTTCATCAACGAGATCAGGTCCTAATAGCTTTCCTTCCCCAACTTCATCCCAGTAAGTTGGAGTCCTGCATTTCTTTCCATAGAGAGCTTCATAAGGAGCCATCTGAATACTGGAGTGAAAGCTATTATTATAAGAAAATTCCACCAAAGGTAGGTGTTGATCCCAACCTCCTTTGAAATCCATAGAGCAAGCTCTCAACATATCTTCTAGGGTTTGAATTGTTCTCTCAGACTGACCGTCTGTCTGAGGATGATAAGCAGTGCTGAAACTCAACTCTGTATCCAGAGTATGCTGAAGACTTCGCCAGAACTTTGAGGTAAATCTCAGATCCCGATCAGATATAATAGAAAGTGGTACTCCATGCAATCTTACCACTTCCTTTACATATATCCTGGCAAACTGATCTAGAGAGAAATCCTCTCTAATAGCAACGGAGTGTGCAGACTTTGTAAGACGATCAACTATGACCCAGATAGCATTATTGCCTTTGGATGTTTTAGGAAGTCCTGTGACAAAGTA
The DNA here is from genome assembly GCA_963277665.1 of Viscum album. NCBI lineage: Eukaryota > Viridiplantae > Streptophyta > Magnoliopsida > Santalales > Viscaceae > Viscum > Viscum album. The sequence continues at coordinate 106,406,328 of OY728141.1, forward strand.
CATAGTGATGTTTTCCCATTTCCATTCGGGTATGGGTAATGGTTGTAACATCCCCTTAGACTTCTGTCTCTCAGCTTTAACTTGTTGATAAACCAAGCATCGGGATACATATTCAGCAACATCTCTTTTCATGCCATCCCACCAGAAGTACTCTTTCAGGTCCCTATACATCTTCGTGCTTCCAGGATGAATAGAGAATGAAGAACTATGAACCTCATCCAGCAGCTCCTTCTTTAATTCGGGGATGGGAGGAACACAAACCCGATTCCTAAATTTTATTATCCCATCACCATCAAGGTTGAATTCAGGAACATTTCTCACCTTCTTTTGTAACTCGACATCTTCTTTATGTGCCTCTTTAATCTTCACATGTATAGATGGTTGAACATTCATTTGAGAAAGATAAGATTTTTCCCCTTCCATTATAATTCCAAGATCCATCCTTTGTAAATCCATAAATATTGGATCTTTTGTGATCCTCATCATGGATAAACTAGCATGGTCTTGTCGACTTAATGCATCTGCCACCTTGTTTTCTTTCCCAGGGTGGTAATGGATTGAGTAGTCATAATCCTTAATCAGCTCCAACCATCTTCTTTGATGCATATTCAGCTCCTTTTGTGTGAAAATATACTTTAAACTTTTATGATCAGTATAAATATCACACCTTTCACCATAAAGGTAATGCCTCCAAATCTTTAATGCAAAGATTACCGCAGCTAACTCCAAATCATGTGTTGGGTAATTTTGCTCATGGATTTTCAACTGTCGTGAGGAATAAGCTATCACCATATCATTTTGCATAAGAACACACCCCAATCCCTTCTTGGATGCATCACTGTAGATCACAAACCTTTCTCCACTACAAGGCAGTGTGAGCACAGGTGCACTGGATAACCTTCTTTTCAACTCCTTGAAATTCTCTTCACATTCCTCTGTCCAAACAAACTTAACTCCTTTCCGAGTCAACTTGGTGAGTGGATTAGATAATCGTGAAAAATGTTTTACAAAATGTCGATAATATCCATCCAAACCAAGAAAACTTTGGATCTCAGTTACTGTTGTTGGTCTCGACCATCTTTCGATAACCTCTGTTTTTGCTGGATCCACAGATATCCCCTCTTTTGAGATTATGTGACCCAAAAATGAAACTTTTTGAAGACAAAATTCACACTTGGTAAATTTGGCATAAAGCTTCTCCTTTCTCAGGGTCTTCAATATAATTCTCAAGTGATCTTAATGCTCTTCCTTGCTCTTTGAATAGACAAGAATATCGTCTATAAAGACTACCACAAATTGATCAATATAGTATCTAAAGACTCTATTCATTAGATCCATGAAGATAGCAGGGGCATTAGTAAGACCAAATGGCATCACTATAAATTCATAGTGTCCATACCTTGTACGGAAAGCCGTCTTTGGTATATCCTCCCTTTTGACCCTTAATTGATGATACCCTGAACGAAGATCAATCTTGGAAAAGTATTGAGCTCCGCGTAGTTGGTCAAATAAGTCATCAATGCGTGGGAGAGGATATTTGTTCTTGATAGTGATCTTGTTAAGTTCTCGATAATCAATGCAGAGTCTCATTGATCCATCTTTCTTCTTAACAAATAGAACAGGTGCTCCCCAAGGTGACGCACTAGGGCGTATGAATCCCTTATCAAGATTCTCTTGGAGTTGCTTCTTCAATTCCTGCAACTCAATTGGGGCTATTCTATAAGGTGTCTTTGAAATAGGCAAAGCACCCGGTACGAGTTCTATTGAAAACTTAACTTCACGATTTGGTGGAAGACCCGGTAATTCCTCCGGAAAGACATCATCAAACTCCCGTACGATGGGCATATTCTTAATCGTGAGTTTCTCACCAACCATTTGAGATAAATAACCTTCATTTAGTGGAATCAATACCCATAAAATGGAAGAAATTTCCACTGGAAGGTTATGTTCATCCTTGCATTGATAGACTATCATAGATTGATCTGGAATATGAAATGTGACTTCCCTTCTTTGGAAATTGATATGATCTCCATATAAAGATAGCCAATCCATGCCAAGAATCACATCGAATTCCACTAAAGGAAGGATCACAAGATTTTCAGGAAGCACTTTCCCACAAACTTCGATCGGAGAAGAATTATAAACTTTTGATGCGATTGATGTGCCATTAGGTGTTGTCACAACTAACTCAACATCTAATTGTTGAGGTAATACGGTGATACACTTAGAAAATTATTCAGAAATAAAAGAGTGGGTGGATCCAGAATCAAATAAAACATTTTCTACTTTAGAGTGGATGGTAAGTGTACCTTTCACCACATCGTTATCGTACTCCACATCACTGATAGAAATTGCATGTGACTTTCCTTTGTCTTTAGCCTTAAGAGTTTGTTGACGTCGACCATCATCATCAACCCTTGGATTTGGGCATTGATTGGCATAATGCCCCTTCTCCTTGCACTTGAAACATTGAAGTGTAGTAGGTTCATTCTGTGTATCCCTTCCTTTGTTTGCATCATTAGACATCTTCTTCCCATTATCGTGGCATTCAAATGCCCGATGACCTTCCTTTCCACATTTGAAACATTTACTTGTCCCTTTAAGACAACTCCCTCCATGTTTCTTTCCACACTTTGAGCATAAGGGAAAGCTCATCTTTTTTTCAGTGTGCTCTTTATATTTTCCTTTGAATTCCATTTTCCTCTTCTTATCAAACCCATATGACTGATGGGTTACTCCAATCTCCATCTCGACTTTGAGAGCACATCGAATGATTTCCTCATAGCTATTGAAGTCCCTTATGGCTAACGCCCTTCGAATACTTGGTTTTATGCCACTAAAGAATCGATCGATCTTACTCTCAGGTTGGATAATAATACCAGAAGCGTACCTTGCAGGTCTTGTAAAATTTGCTTCATAGGTACCAACAGATTCATCATCCCTTTGCTTTAGTTCAAGAAACTCTTTCTCCATCTTTGTTCGGAGAATACGAGGTAAGTACTTATTGAAAAATAAGTTCTTGAACTCGTCCCTTTCCATGGACTCAATTTCATCCCTTTGCCTCGTATTCTTAATAAGATTCCACCATTGATCAACATCTCCTTCCAAACGATACACTGCTAGGATGACTTTATCATGTTCAGAACATTGAAGAACTGAAAATATCTTTTCAGTAGTACTAATCCATTGTTCAGCAACTAATGGATCAGTAGAATCGCTGAAAGAAGGGGGACGCTGCCTCATGAAGTATTCAACAGAATGTTGCTCCTTCCTTTTCTTGTTTGGAAGTCCTGCATGATTCATAGCTTGAGAAAGTTGTGTGAGCATGGCTACAAGATTTTGTATTCTAGCTCCCATATCGATTGGTTGCTCAGGGGGACAATCATTACATTGCCCGTTGCATTCCACATTAACACGATTCCTTTGGGTTCCAGCCATTGACTAAAACCAAGAAGAATAGTGTGAGCAACACTAATTATAATAGGAAAACCACATAATTAAGAATAAAATTTCACACTTAAGGTCTTATCCTAGGTTATTCATGGATATTTCTAAAACACTAATATTGTGCTCTATGCTTAGACTTATCCTTAGGGTTCTTACTAAGGCTTTCACATCCTAGTTTCCAAAGGTTGACTATACCTTTCCTCTGATACCAACTATAACGACCCATACTTTACATACATTGTTAATACTTAAAAATTGAATCACACTTATTACAACATATGACAAAACCACAAAGGACCGTATAGGTATAGTGTCTTTAGAAACTGGGAAACATAAACAATTGGTTCATAAATATTCTACAGTGTCTCCCATTTATTTCATCATATCTAGGGTCCCTTTTAGAATATTATACTTAATATCCATCTTGCTGACCTGGGGAAAAGAAAACATACAAAAAGGGTGAGCTCAAATGCTCAGCAAGGGCAAATAAAGGAAATAAAAATCATATCATATCTTTTTGAAAATCATATCCTGCAAAAGAGATCATAATATCTTAACATGGAATAAATCATAGAAGTGAAAATGAGATCCCCATAATCATAACATAAAACTTGAAACTTTGTGGCATGCACACATAATCATGGAAAATCATTTCTTGTTAGTCATGACTCATTTCCAAGACTATCTTAGTGGACAAAGTCCATTTCTGAACCGAGTTCACTCCTCGTTTCAGTCCTGAATCACTGAACCGAAATATCCTTCCATTCCAGCCATGTCTATCTCATGAGATATAAAATCTTTACCCAATGCATTGGAGGGAGATATAGGTCCCACCCATCTTATAATGAATCTTTTCTTATGTGTGCCACATAATCATAAATCATACATCATTGCATAACACATGTAACAAAAATAGGATTCTTGAAACATCATGACATCATAAAACAAATCATATAAGGTAAATGACTTCATAAAAATAATTCCCTCACAACATAATCAAATCAATGTAATAATAGGGATAAAAACAGAACCCTATATTATCTTAGATGGAAAATAATTTTGATAAAACATTTGAACTCCATTATTGAGGAAAATATCCTTTCTACTTCAAAAACACTTTTCTTTTCTTGACATGTCATACAATTATAAACTAAAAGAAGTTGATTAAAAATAAATTTGAAAACTTATAAAGGAATCTTCTTGTAAATAATGTTTTAAAAAACCATTCATGCCGTATAAGTTAAAAAAACATTCTTCCCGTACTTTTGTCAGAAAAGTCAAAAAGTACCTCGTACGAAAAATGACAAAAGATTCCTTTCATATGTTTTAAAAAAACTTAAAGAAGGGTAAAATTGGATATAAAATATTGTAGAAGGATGGAAATAATATTACATATTGAGGGAACATGGATGTGGATGATAAAATACACCCCAGTAAATGCCAAAGTAAAAACAATCTTGGATAAAAATGAGATTGTGATATTTTTCCTTACCTTAGGTCCGATTTGCTTTGTACGTGTCCGAAGCTCCTGTATAATGGTTTAAATAATGTCATTGACTTATTCCAGAATCATACATATTGATATGATGTCATAAATGGTCATATTCTTAGCTTCTTATTAGTAATATTTCATTGTTACTTGTTACTCGGGTCTTTATTGCCTTTTGTTCTTATGCGTGTTTTGCCGAATAAATTCTTATTCTTCTTTTAAGGTTATAGATACCTTATATCCAGAATGGTATTAGTGTAACATATATCATATTTATTCATTCAATTAATTTATATAATTACTATGTAATGATGATCATGTAGAACGAGTCGCATCACATCGTGGAGACGGTATTCCGTACGTACGCACGAGCGATGATATTGTTCCCATGATCGTGGAATTGTATTTAAGTGTATTTATACTATTTAAGTATCAATATCACTTTATAATAATCATATATAGTTACTCATTACATCATTATACCCATCCTTGTAAGGTGATGATGGAAAATAGATTACACCACGGCGTGGAGACGGTATTCCGTACGTACGCACGCGCGGTGATTTCATTTTTCCGTAGGATGGATAGAAGGTGAATTAGGGTTGTTTCATATTTATAATAACATATCAGTATGTAATTAATACTGATGTTATTACTTTATCATGAAACAACTAAAGAAGAAGAAGTTGAAGAAGAAAGAAATTGAAAAGATCGGTAATGGATATTACCTCTTCTTTGAAACGCCTCTTTGAATCCTCCACTTAGGGAACTAAGATTGGTCTTTGAAGAAGACCAGGACCTCTAAGATTATTCTAGGGAAGTGTATAAGGGATTTTGGCAGGGTCTGGCGGAGCTTGAGTGCTCAAATTGGTGTAAGGAGGAGGGGGAGGAGGTGCCCTTTTATAAGGGAGGAGAGGGGCACCTTAGGAATACCTCAAAATATTATTTTATATTAAAGTCAAAATTGGTTTATAATGGTTCCAAAGGGTCTTATTTCGAAGGTAAAGTGGGGATGGGTCGAAATCCTATCAACCAATAAGATTTAGACAAGTTTAGGTTATTATTTTAACCTTATCAATTAGATTTAACTCTAAGTTAAATAATTTAACTTTTACCGTGACTTTTTGTTTTCTTACACTATATGGTTAATACACTTACTATAACATGCCAAACGAACCCCAAGTTGTTTATTATTAATATATATATCCTTATATAAGTCATTTGGCCGAACCTTAGATTTTTAGGAATAAAATAACAATTAATAAAATAATATTTGATTTAAAAACTATTTTGTGTCAATTTTGACACTATTTGATATATGATTTTTTTGAAAGTCATAACAGAATTATATGTTCGAACCAAGTTGCTTAAATCAACACTAATATATCATAGTAACCTATAAAATTATTGGAATTCATAAAAAGTCTCAAATTACATTTATTTTAGCATTTATAACATCAATTATGTTAACATTTCCTTAAAAGGGTAATTACTGCATCATCGTTGTGTCATAAATAAATTAATTAATTTAAAGTCTAAAAATTATAAATAAAATACCATTATGTAGGAAATCTTTTTATATTTCTAATTAATATTTATAGTCTAATTTATCTTATGCATAACCTTATATTAAAAATTATTTAGTTATTAAACTTTGATTTTAACTATTTTAACCCTTCTTTAAATAAATTAATAATAAATGTCCTAATCTAATCCAAGTGGACCTAAATGGTCATATTTTATTCCTAAGTTTGTTTTTGGTCGAATTAAACTTGTCCAATAGAATTAGGACATGTGTTAGGGTAATAATAATATCATTTTTACCCTTAATTACCCTATTTACTTTTAACCGTGGTAAAAAAAGTAAAAAGTTACTATTCACCAAAAAATTATTTTCATCTCATTGAACCACATTTTAGTCCTTGATATTAACCGTGTCTGTAGGATTTTTAAAATTCCATTCACAGAAGCGGTTAAATTAAGTTTTATGCAAAATTCAGTTTTTAACCTACCACTTAGTGGTTTCACTATTCATCAAAAATTGAAAGTTTTCAGAAAAATACCAAAATTTCACCCTAGGCTAATTTCGATATTCCGAATCCAAAAATGAAGTCCATTTTGAAAAATAAAATTTATAAAATTTTAAAAAGTGGTTTTAACTATTCATAACGGCTAGTTTTATTTTAATAGCATATCGTTGTTTAGTGAAACTCGGTATTGCGTACGACGCAAGCTATCGAGGAAGGTCATGATTTCGTGTAAAGAAAGCCAAGCAAGTGTAGAAAAAGATTCCTTTGATGATTTATATAACATAAAAGTCTCGGGTGTTACAGTCTATTTCTATGGGTTTTTAAGTTTTGAGGCTTCAATGGAGGTTTCAACTTTTCCCCCACAGATGAGGGATCCAAATGAGGAGGATCCCTACCATTGGTGGCATGGAAGAGAGATCAAATGGGGGATCACATAGGTCCTATCTTAGAGAGAAAAGGTGCTTTATATGGGGCCTGGGTGGAACTAGAGGTGATTCACAGAGGAGTGTAGGTTTGTATGAGATGAAAATTCCTTTGGCAATGGATCACCCAAGAAAGAACACTTGGGAAAGGATTTAGAGTAGGCACCATGGGTCTCCTCAGGTGTCCCGGAGTGAGGCTCATGTTGGTCCCTAATTAGAGAAGGGGCCTCATGAAGGTTGTTATCCACTAAGGTAAAAATGATTCCTCCCATAGGTTTATTGTGTTTGATAACTTTAAGGGACATTTATCCCACTATATTCATCAATTCCCTATTCTTTTTGGTTGCAAAGGGACATCTGAGGAGTTTTTGGAGACCTGAGCGAAGGGGATGTGTGAGTAGAGCTTGGGGGATTCTTATGATTTTCTAGTTGTGAAAATGAGGATTACAAGGGTCCTATTTATAGTAAAATAGGGAACCTTGGTTGAAGGAGGTTGTATGCAAAAGTACAGGGCGTAGGTGCCTGATGTAGGTGCCCTAGACAGGGGTGGCCTGTTATTCAGTGTCACATAGGTGGTGTGCGTAGGTGGTGTACATAGGTACCTCGTGCATGGTTGGATACACCTTATGGGCTATAAATTTAGGGACTACACAAATCTCTTGGCGTACAGGGTTGGCACACATAGGACCACCTATATGGCTCACTTGGGAGAACATGCTGCTCTATACTGTGGGGGTTGTTCCCTCACACCACTGATCGAGATCAGTGTTGGGATGTGGTATCGACCTTTCAGGTTGGTCCCTTTACTACCACCACTGAACCCCATGAAAAATGGAGAGTCACACCATAAAATTTTTGGGCCTGGTAGAGGATGTTTTGGGTCACAACACATGGAAATACAATCATCTCCTTCATCCATCATAAAGATGCATTTTTACTCAAACTCGACATTTGGTGCCTAAGCGAGGATCATATCATGAATTCAGAAGTGAAGGGAAATGAATGATTTTCACAGTGTCAAACCCCCCCCCCCCCTTAGAATTAGATTCATTTGGAACAAAAATAATCTAGTTCTAAGTTAACTATAGGGAACTTTGAAGCATTATAAAATCATTTGGTGGAATTTGGGGTTATCTCAACTATGGGTGGATGCTCTACTTTTTTCCTAATCCATGGGTCCTAGAGTGTGTAGTTCAACTATTTATAGGGTTATATGGATAACCCTGCATACTTTTTGTATTTTATGTCATCACCCTAATTTTTTCCTAATTCTGATAAAGAAGACTTAGTAGGTGAGACTTGGATTTTTCTTAGGCCACCTTTTTTGGGTTTTCAGCTTAACAAGTTTTGTGCCTCTTATATTTTCATTGATCGATTCTTGCCTAAACCATATAGAGCATAGGATTAGAGAGATAAGACTCCACTTTTGTATCCCCCTTTACAAATTTTCAATATAGAGAGTACTCTCTCTCTTTTTGTGGGCAGTTTATATTCGTGCATTCCAGACTAGTGAGATTGGAATTTTATGTCAAATATATTTGACCATAAGTTTTGAAATGATAGACCAAACACGGATTTTTTTTCCAAGAATGATCCAAAATTCTTCAAATACCAATGGGGAATTTGATCCATGATTTTTTTTGTTCCTGAATCTAAAAAATGATATTTGGGAATAGAGGAGGTCTCTCTTGAGGATAAAGTTTCCACCAGTTTACAAACACGTTTTTCAGGCTATTTTATGAAAAGACAGCTGAGGGATGTTACTTCATAGTCAAATTTTGGCATCCACTAGTTGTAAGGTCTTAAAATTTGGTGGGTGACTTATTAATAGAAAACTAGGGTGTGTTATAGCATAGTCTGAAAAAGTAGTTCTTAGGAATTCTAACATTCTATTGCTGATAGCTAAAGGAAGTTTATGAAAATTTAGATTTCTCAGAACCATGATGGGTGGTTTTTCCAAAGGAGTATGTATGAAAATGAAGAGAAAATATGTATTGTCATTGTACATGAATGGGAAACTGCTCCTACATGAATTCGATTTGTGTGAAGGAGGGAAAATTTTGTTAAATGACTGATGTCAGGGTAAATTCCCCTTTATGACAAGGGTTGAAGCATTATGTTTTTTAATTTCATGTGACCTGGATATTGACCATGTAGTTTAATGTCTCACAATGAGGATATTGTCATACAGTTTAACATCCTATGACTCGGATGTTATGATTTTTAGTTTAATGTTGTATAAAAAGAACATTATTCAATATAGTTTAAAGTTGCACAATAAGGAAATTAGGGGGGATATAATTTAAGGTATTTATCTTTGACTGAAGGTTTAATAATTCTCCCCTTTCATGGTAACTTTTCTGAGAATGTGCCATCACTTTTAGGTATTAGGGGGAAAATGTTGTAAGATGTAATATGAGGATATCTGGACTTGAAGAGCAGTATGGGGAAAAGGATTATAGAAATATAGGTGGTATCTCTAGAGAATGAAGTTACCTATAGTTGAAAAACCTATTTTATGGGCTATTTTATGCAAAGATAACTGGAGTGTGTTAAAACATAGTCAAATAGTGGAATCCTCTAGCTGAAAACCCGGTTTTGTGGGATACTTTATACAAAACCATCTAGGGAATGTTACAATGTAGTTAGGGAAAGGATTTCTTAGGAATTATCACATTATATTATTGATGGCTAAAGGAAGTTTTTGGAGATTCATATTTCCAAAAATAAAGAGTCTAGTTTTGTAGGAGGATAGTACGTAAATTTGGAAGGAGTATTTTAAGTCAAAATAACTAAAGAATTAGGGGAATAGGTTCCGTATACAGGTCTGACCCAAATGCGGGGAATATGGTTCATGTATTTTTTTAGGTTATATGAATAGGACAAAAAAAATATGTAATTTATAGGTGATATGTGGCCTACCAGATCATGATAGTTCTTGCATACTTTTGAAATGAGGGAGGAAATTGTAAACCATGGTCTTGGGGGTTTTTAGATCGGGAGAAAGGATATGGGAAAAATATGTGAGGGGTGGCCATAAACTAAAATTTGTATTGCAGGTTCCAACATAATGTCATCAAAGCTTACAAGGATAGAAGAGGCTTCTCCTGAGGAAGTAGTTACCATTAGTTGAAAAACCCATTTTCTGGTTTATTCAAATCCAATTTGGGTGTGTTAATACATAGTCAAATAGTAGAATACTTTTGATGAAAAACCTATTTTGTGGGTGATTTTATGAAAATCCAACTGGGGTGTGTTACTACATAGTCAATAAAAGAATTCATCATGTATCAGAAATTCTATCACTAGGAGATGGAGAAAGATAATGAAGATCTAAAAGTGTCCAAGATTAGTAGTATGATATTTATAGTGGATATTTCTGAGCATAAAGGAATCACTTAGACTAATATCAACCATAAATCGTAGAGTCCCTTGCATATATCCGATTCATATATGGAAGGGGGGAATCTCTATTTCCTTGGTTAACCCCCTAATGAGGGGATATGAATTAAGATCTCATGCATAGATCTTTGTTTATACATAGAAGAGGGGGTATGTATTTTTACCCCATGCTTGGGACTAGGACATGAGGCCTAAGTGTCACTAAATATCTCACTAGGATGAGAATCAAGCAACATCTAGTTCTTGAAGCACCATATAGTTTAATGTCATGTTGTTAGGACATTATCCTTGTAGTTTAACATCATGTGGTATGGAAAAATGTGACTCAACATGAAAACAAGGGAATATTTCAGCTAGATCAGGGTATAGGACTTGAGAATCACTACATATCTTGTTGAAACAAGAATTAAGCCACACATAGTTCTAATAAGTATTCCCTATACGAATTGAATTCATGCCTAGAGAAAATGGGGTTTTTGAATACAAGATCATGCATAGGGTGAGTACCCATATTGGATCCTCTCATATAGATATTACTCATTTATAATAGAATTAGGATATTTCCTGTACTGTGTTTTGGATGGGCCTAGTATTGAAGATCCGTACATCACTACACATCTCATTAGAATGAGAATCAAGCCACATGTAGTTCTTGAGGCGATCATATAGTTTACTGTCATGTGATGAGGAAATTTGGTTTTCCTTTTAAGATATTTTAACTAGGACCATGATATCCCCAATTTGAATTGATATGTTTTACTCATGTAGGGAACTCTTTTACCAAAACTCCTAGATCACGTGAGTTATTCTCAGTATGAGAAACAAGGGGTGACAAAGGTTTATTCCACCACACAAAAGAAATACAAGGGAAGGATAGGGGAGTTTAGATTTTTTAGTGGATGGACTAGGATGTGAGATCAATGCATCACTATATATCCCATCCGAATGAGAATAAAGACTTATATAGTTATGAAATCCCATGCAATTTAACATCATGTAATGGAGATGAGGATGAACCGATGTGAAAGATGGGAAATGTTGTGGCTGGGCCTAAATATAGAAACTTATATGTCACTACATATCCTATGATGGAAGTAATAAATCCACATGTAATTATTATAAGGTTTCCTTATATAGGTATGACTCATACAAGGGAATGGGGGATTTCTTTTGCTGCAGCTAGACCCAATATTAGAGATCCAGTCATCACTATATATTTCATTGGAATGATAATAAAGACACAAATAGTTCTAAAATAATTTTTCAGTTTATCATCATGAAATGAGGACATTGTCCATGAAATTTAACGTCTTATGGTAAGGACATTGGTCACTTGACATGGAAAGGAATATTGTAGCTAGACCAGGATATAAGATCCAGGTGTCACTACATATCTTTCTATAGTAATAATCAATCCACACGTAGTTCTTAAAAATATTTCCTCACATAAATCAAGTTTTGATGTGGGGAAAAGGGGGATTTGATATTTTCCATAATGATGGTTGGGCCCAAGACATGAGGTCTAGGAGTCACTACATATCTCAATGTAATAAGAATCAAGTTATATGTTCAGGAAAAGTTCCCTGTGTAGATCTGATCTATGCATCGGGAAAAGGGGAATTTTCTTTTTCTTTATCATGACTAGACCCAGAATGGGAGGTATGGGTGTCACTATGTATCTCATTAGAATAAGAATCAATCCACACATATTTATTGAAAAGACCATGAACGTTTTCATCATGCAACAAGGATGTAAACCATGTAGTTTTATGTCATGTGGTAAGTGTTAGGTATTGGGATGGGTAGTGGAAGCCGGTGGGTTGAGAAATTAAAATTTTTCGCATCACCAGAGTGATGTTATGATATCGACTCCGATGAGCTATCTAGGTACGGTCCAAGGATCATGCGTTGATTTGACAGAGCACAAAATATAAAAATAAACAAGTACCCTGTTCGGATCATACATGTGCAAGTGCGTCACAGGTTGCCGACAACCATTTCTCAAAAACTCTGACGTCAAATTCCTCTAGATCGTCCACACTCAACTTTCATATATGCACGTGCGTCGTTCATTTGAATCTAGGTGCTAGCGCGACACACCAATGATCTCCTCGATGCTGCGGTGATCACTACAAGGCAAGGCACTTCGATTTGTGAAGTAAGTTCTTCCCTACTTGAGAGGATCTCTCTCTAAAATCTAGAAGGAGAGAGAGGCTCTAAAAATGATACCTAAAATAGTTACATGGGAGAGCCTCTCTCTTAATTATATAGGGGATATCTAGAATACCCGGTATGGGTTCCCAGCCCCGGTGTAATAAAATCCTCTTTATAAGTACTATAAATATTTATTTATGTCAAATAAAATCATTCCATAAATAATATTTATAATTTTATCACTAACTGCAATATATATTAATTTATATTGCGTGATAAACTTGAGTCTTATAACTCGACTCACTTCTTCTAAAAATATTAAACGAACCCTGGATGTTTTAAATCCGTTCGAATAATATTTTATTTTTTGTATTTACCGATCACTTGTAAATACATGTTATAAATAAATTAAATATATTATTCCAAGATTTAATAATTAAAGAATTTATTTATTACTTGGCGATCCATATAACTTGGATAGTACTTAGACCCTTTGGCAGGGCCCACCAAGTTCTATATTCCTATTCACAGAATATGGCATATTCTCAAAGTGCTATTGTGTGTGACCCTCTAGGCCCTTACCTCAATAACAGTGAATCATATCCACTAACCAAGGGCGGGGTCTATCAACCCATAGAGGCCCCTATAGAGATAAGGTAAAGTCAGAGCAATAACTACCTTCCTATGAACATGGTCTGTGTAATATAATCTCTTCGTCATCAACTTCTCAATAAAGAAGAATGTACACTAGTGTCATAATCCATTATATTGCTTTATTTTATTTATTTATTTTTCCAGATGGTCTTACCTTCCACTACCATGGCCATGGATTTAATGAAGGTGCAACCATCCTAATCAACCAGGCCTGAGATATCTCTTCCTGAACTCGGAAGCAGCAAATCCTTTCTCGATCATTCAATAAATGCCATGCCATTACTGACGTACCCTATACAAACTACCTCACTATGAATTTATCTCAATTGTTTTCACCTTGCATCAAATGTATGTAATTAAATGACATTAATTGATAATGATCTCAAGTTTGGAGACCATTAAACATGTTCGTAGATAGGAACGACCAATGACACTTGAAACATGTGGTGTTCCTATTATGTGGTTCTGTCCTCATGATCTCAAATACTAGATACCATCAAGTTTAGGATTCATGAGATGAAGTCTCAATGCTTATGAGCCCCCAACACCTGATGGTCACACATTATCTATTTCCTTTTATAATGATGTAACTGGACCATAGGACATTACTTTAAGATTACTGTCATGGTATCTCGGGGTTCTCATTATAGCATGGGATCTATTATACCCCCTTGATATGACATGTAATCTAAGGACATTACCATAAAAAAAGTGGATGGATAAGTATCTACACTATTATGTAAAGATAAACACATGTATTATAAAAAACTTCATACATGTAGTGGTAATCAAAGTACAATACAAGTTGGGTCTAGGGCACCCACTTTCAACACTCCCACTTGAAATAGAGCCAACTACTAACTGGTTTCAATCCGCTAGCTCTCACATGAGAATCATGCTTCTACTGAGAAATGGATTTAGTTAGGGGGTCTACCACGTTGTCCTCTATGGATACTCTGCCAAGTGTGACTTCACCTCTTTAAGTAAAATCCCCCAAGAGATGAAACCTTCCAAGAATATGCTTTGTCCTCTGGTGAGACCTGGGATACTTGGAAAGCACCACTGCAGAAGTATTATCACAATATACTAGAACAAGGTCTGCACAGCTAGGAACAACACCAATGTCTGAGATAAAACTGACTATCTAGACTGCTTCCTTTGCTACATTGGAAGCTGCAATATATTCAGATTCTGCTGTAGAATCGGAAACCACAACTTGCTTCAAGCTTCTCCAGCTCACTGCACCACCATTCAGGAAAAAGATGTTTCCTGGCTGTGATTTCATATCATCATAATCTATCTGGAAACTAGAATCGGTGTAACCCCTCACTACTAGTTCCCCCATACATTAGGAACATATCCTTAGTACACCTCAAGTGCTTTAGGATAGTTTTAACAGTTGTCCAATGCATCTCTCCTGGATTGGATTGATATCTACCCACCATGATTAAAGCAAAGGTGACATCAAACATAGTACATAGCATAGAATACATGATAGAACCCACTGATGAGGCATAAGGGACTCTACTCATTTGGTCAATTTCCTCCTGTGTTTGAGGAAACATTTTCTTGGAGAGATTTATACCATGTGACATAGGTAACAATCCTCTCTTGGATTATTTCATATTGTACCTTTTGAGTACCTTTTCAATATATGTACTTTGACTTAGCCCAAGCAGCCTTTGAGACCTATCTCGATAGATCTTGTTCCCTAGAATGTAGGCTGCTTCACCTAAGTCTTTCATAGAGAAGCATTCATTTAACTAAGTCTTAACTGACTGTAATACTTTCACCTCATTTCCCATAATTAATATGTCATAAACATATAATACTAAGAAAATGATGGCATTACCTTCAACCTTTTTATAGACACAAGGATCACTTTAATTTTTGACAAAGCTAAAATCTCTTATGGCCTCATCAAAACGAACATTCCATGATCATGATGCCTGCTTCAATCTATAAATGGATCTATGCAGCTTGTATACTTTATTGGAATTCTTTGACTTGAAAAACCCTTTGGGTTGAGTTATATAGAAGTCTTCAACCAAATTACCATTTATAAAAATAGTTTTGACATCAATTTTCCAAATTTCATAATCATGAAAGGTTGCTATTAAAATCAATATTCTAATGGATTTAAGCGTTTCTATCGGTGAGAAGGTTTCATCATAGTCAATTTCTTGACATTTCCTAAAACCCTTTGCAACTAGTCTTGATTTAAAGGTATTAACATCACCATCCATGTCCATATTCTTCTTGAATACCCATTTGCATCTAATGGGATTTACATCAGCTGGAGGGTCTACCAAAATCCGAACATGATTTTGGTACAGACTCCATCTCAGAATTCATGGCTTCTTTCCATTTAGCAGCTTCTTTGCCTTCTATTACTTCATTTTAGGTTATAGGTTCATCATCCTCAATGAATAATGTGTCACTTGACTCGGTGACAAGAAAACTATAACGCTCTGGTTCTCTAACCTCTCGTGTATACCTACACAGTGTCTGTGTCTCAGGAACAACTTCTTCTTCCACTTGTTCATGTGAAGATTGTTCCTCTACCAACTCTTATGCATCTGGAGAATTAACTTCATCAAAGTCAATATTTCTCCCACTATTTCCAATATAAATGTGTTCCCTTTCTAGAAATGTGGCGTATATTTCCATAATGACCTTTCTATCTAAAGGGTTATATAGGTAATATCCTCTAGTTTTTTAGGATAACCTATAAAGATGCACTTAGTGCTTCTAGTTGCTAATTTGTCACTTGGTGAAGTCTTGACAAATTCCTCGCACCCCCACAAATGTATGTGTGTTATACTGGGTTTCTTTCCATACCATAACTAATATGGAATCCCATCTACAACATTAGTTGGTACTCGATTAAGGGTATATGCTGCTGTCTACAAGGCATATCCCCAAAAGAATAATAGAAGAGTTGCATGACTCATCATTGATCTGACCATGTCAATCAAGGTCCTATTCCTCATTTCACTAACACCATTCCATTATGGTGTATATAGAGGAGTGAGTTGAGATACTATCCCACACTCCTTCAAGTGATCAATTAAAGCTTGGTTAAGATATTCTCTGCCTCAGTCTGAGCAGAGTGCTTTTATATTCTTACCAAGTTGGTTTTCTACTTTATTTTGGTATTACTTAAAAAATGAAAGGAATCTGACTTATACCACATTAAGTAGATATATCCATACCTACTATAGTCATCGGTAAAAGTAATGAAGTATAAAAAACCACCCCTTGCCTCTACTGGAAATGGACCACATACATCAGTATGTATTAATTCCATTACTGCATTGGCTCTTTCTCCCTTTCCTGAGAAAGGTTCTTTGGTCATCTTTTTTTGTAAACAAGCTTGACATACATATAAGGGTTCTAACTATATCGAGTCTAGATACCCTTCTTGATGTAATCTTCATAATCAATTATCGTTTACATGACCAAGCCTAAAGTTCCATAGGCGGGTGATATTTGAGTCATGTTGGCTGTTTTTTTCATTGATTTCCATTACTGGGTTCTCTAGTTCCAGTATATATAAACCATTGTTAAGATGTTCCATACCATAACATATGTTATCCCTATAAAAGAGACAACATTTATTTCCAAACATGAAATAAAAACCCATAGTGTCTAGACTTGACACAAATATAATGTTTTTGGTAACAGCAGGTACATAATAGAAATTGTTTAAAACTAGAACTAAACCAGTTGGCAAGGTTAAGTGATAGTCTCCTACTGCCAAGGCTGCCAGACTTGCACCATTTTCAGCTCGGAGATCCACTTGACCTTTTTCAATCTTCTTGAACCTACTTGGTTCCTGTATATGAATAAAAATGTGTGAGCCACATGCCATATCCAATACCCAACTTGTAGATAACGATAGATTACATTCAATGACAAAAATACATGAAGTAGAAGCATCAATTGTCTTCTTCTTCCTAGGTCTGAAATTCTTCTTCCAGTGGCCTTTCTTTCCACATTCAAAGAAGACAACTTCTTGCTCATTACTTTGCCTCTGAATCTTTGGATTCTTTGCAGGATGATGCATTGGTGTCTTTGGCCTTGACTTGTACTTAGACCCCTTTGCCTTGCCCTTTTTTTTCTTATTCACCATAAGGACATATGAATTGGTATTTTTCATATCCTTGTCAGCTTGGATAACTAAATCCAAAAGGTTTGGGAGTGACTTTGTCATATAATTAATGTTATAATTGACAATAAAAGTTGAGAAGCTTGACAGTAAAGAGGAAAGAATGAGATCCACTGGTAGTTCTTGGTTCAGTTTGAACCCAAGGGCTTCAAGCCTCTCAATATACCCAATCATCTTGAGTACATGAGGACCAGCTTGATGCCCTTCTGCTAGCCTGCACTTATAAAGATAACTTGAGATCTCATACCTTTCTTTCCTGGCCCTCTCCTGATATAATTCTTGGAGATGTGAAAGCATCTTGTAGGCGTCCTCATCCTCATGAATTTTTTGCAATTGGATGGACATGGATGACAACATGATGCATTGTACATCAAGCACATCATCTACACGATTTCTCCATTTATCTTTTTCCGCCTTTCTTGCTCTTTGTAGAGGCTCAGTAGGAATTGGGGATTCCATCACATATAACATCCATTCTCGGCGTATTACTATGCGCAAGTGCTTGTACCACTACTAGAAGTTATTACCGGTCATGATATTTTCTTTATCCAAAATCAATCGTAGTGATAAAGTACTTGTAGTGTTGGTGATTGAAATTTTGAATCTACATCAGATAAACATTTAGCAGTTATTACTTTGTCTTAATTACCTTTTGAAATTTACGATTAATAGATTATTATATCATTTTAATGTCTCCCACTATTTTAGAGAACCTTAATAGCCCTCAGTATTAGATTCTGAATACTCTGTCGCCTGAGTATTCTAGTGGAAGGGATCCTCAAAACCTCCCTCGTAGTCTACAAGCTATAGCTACGCCACTACTTGGAGGGTTTAAAGGTAGGCACTAGCTGACCAACCACTTAGATTGTGGTTCCTTGTGTTGTTGAGTAAAGTCCCAACTTTTGGAATCAGAACTTGATTCCCTCAACCACCTGCCTCTAAAGTGATAGCAAGTTAGCTATGGATAAACCTTGACTACTCACTTTAGTTAAGTCGACCCAGTTCTCTCATGAAAATACCCTAGTAGTAAGAGGCACTCTCAACTATGGATGAAGAGCACCCCAAATAGCCGGTTTTGTTTAAATGTAAGAAATGGAAGGCGTTTAGACTTAATATCTCTTTGAGGGATTTTAATATTTATTTAGGAATAATCTTTTTCTATCTATATGTTCAAACTATATTATCGCTCTCACAACTGAATATGCAATAGAAATATATTCGTCAAATTTTTATGCAATTTTTATCTTGTTTACTATTCTATGTGATCAAGCAATAATCATGCACTCACATAAAAAAGGCTAGTCTTGAGAATTCTATAAAGATTGATCCATAATGGATCAATCTTGACCTAGGGGCATACATACCTAAGTCAGCACCTGACTCAAGTCACATTAATCCCCAGTGCAATGTGCTCAGCTCCCATCTATTTTACCGCCTCAACTTGGCAGGGTCTGCGTCTCGGATCATCATCATTTAATTACAAATGTACTCGCACGCATGCGAGGGGGTCTAGGGGTATAAAATACAGCCCGTGCATTGGACACGCATGCCCTTATACATATTTTAATTAAAAAGATGATTCTAAGATCATAATTTATCTAATTAATTATTACAATCATCGCACGCATTGAATAAATAATTAAATAAATAAACAAACACCAGACATGCACAATTCGTTCGCTTGCTCAAGACCAGTCGGTAAATATAAATCATGATTAAAATTAAACTACAATGAAATTTAAATAGTACGGGGGGGGGGGGGGGGTCCTTATAAATTATTTGAATTAAATAAATTAAATAAATTCAATTAATTTATTTTTATCAATTCCAACTATTTAATTTAATTTCTACTCCAAAATTAAATTAAACCATCAATTTAATTTAACTATAAAATTAAAATAATATATTAATTTAATTTTAATTCTAAAATTAAATTAAAATATTAATTTAATTTTAATTATAATTAAATTAATGTTTAAAATTAAATTAAATTTAAACCACAAAAAATAATTCTAATTAATTTAATTTTAAAAACTAAATTAATTAAAAATTAATTTAAAACGGGGTTACCTCTAGCTGGGGAGGAGTCCAGAAGGACTGAAAACCGCCGCGGGGTGTCGTCCGGAAGTAGGGACAAATCATGTCATAACCACGGTGTGACCGTAGTGTGACCGTGACGTGATCACGGCGTGACTGCGACGTGACCATGACGTGACCCCAGCATGACCGCGACGTGATGGCCCGGTCCAGCGACACTTGCGGGGTAGCATCTTCCGGATAGCAGCGAAGGGAGCAGGAGGAGGCAGGGCAACGTTCTAGCCAGCCGCATGGGCAGCAGCCTGCTGCTCTGGCTAGTCGCAGGGGCGGCGGCCCAGTCCGGCACGACCTGGACTAGTGGCGGCCTGGTCTGGTGCGGCCTAGACTAGCGGCAACCAGATCTGACGTGGCCAGGTCTGATGTGGCCTGGACCGACGACGACCTAGTCTGGCGCAGCCAGGTCTAGTGCGGGGTGAGTGGGGCGGCGATCCAGGCTGGGTGGCAGTCCATGCGGGGCTCGGCTTGTGCGAGACAGAGGGGCGACCGAGGTTTGGGTACCGGGCAGCGCGACCTAGCGCAAGGAGGAGGGCGACGCATGGTAGAGGTCTGGTGGCCTGGGGGGCCGCTTCTTGTGCACCACTAGGGTTTCTACCCTATCCTTGTGGTGTGCCGTGTGAAGAAGGAGAAGACCCATTTGGGTCTTTTATTTATTATTATTATTTTTTAATTTTGTCCTTTAGAAAAAAGAAAAAGAAAAATGACACCTCCTCTTTCCCTTTTTATTTTTTTAATAAAAGGAAGACTTGACCCCAAAATGGGTCTTGGTCTCCCCCCCTATTTTTAAAAAAAAAAGAAAGACTTGAATTGACCCCCAGTCTTTAAAAAATATTTTATTTGAGGAAAAATAAAATATATTATATTATAATATTATTTTATTTATATCCTAAAATTAAACATACCGGATTATTTTCATCTACCGGATTCTGGCCAAAGTGTGTCCAAATTTCGGTAATTTTTGAAGAACACATTAATGAAGTTAAAACACATTCTTATCAAAAATTTAATCTGAATAAAAATTAAACCGACGAGTTGATCCAATTTAATTTTTCAAATGTCCATAACTTGGACATTAAAAACCAGATCGACATGCAGTTGATTGCATTGGAACCGATTTAATCCCCAATACTTAAATTTTATGCAATTTAATTTTTCCTTTGACTCTGAAAAATCACGTACTCTCTCTAATACCACTGTTAGGTACCGGGATGGGCAGCAGAAGCTGGTGGTTCAGGAAATTAAAATTTTTCACATCATCAGAGCGACGTTACGGCGTCGACTCCAATGAGCTATCCCAGTATGGTACGAGTATCATGCGTTGATTTTATAGAGCAAAAAATATAAAAATGAACAAGTACCTTGTTCGGATATGATGTGCGAAAGTGCGTCCTAGGTTGCCAGAGACCATTGCTCAAAGACTCCGATGTCGAAGTCCTCTTGATCGTCCACAAATGCCTTTCATATATGCATGTGCATCATTCATTGGAATCCGGGTGCTAGTGTAGCACACCAAATATCTCCTCGACGCTGCGGTGATCACCACAAGGCAAGGAACTTCAATCCATGGAGGAAGTTCTTAAAGTTATTCCTTTCTTGAGAGGATCTCTCTCTAAAATCTAGGAGGAGAGAGATGCTCTCAAAATGATACATGAAATAGTTACATGGGAGAGCCTCTCTCTTACTTATATAGGGGATATCAAGAATACCTAGTATGGGTTCCCGACCCCCATGTAATAAATATCCTCTGTATAAGTACTATAAATATTTATTTATGTCAAATAAAATTATTCCATAAATAATATTTATAATTTTATCACTAACCGCAATATATATTAATTTATATTGTGTGATAAACTTGAGTCTTATAACTTGACTCACTTATCTTGAAAATATTAAACAAACCCTCGATGTTTTAAATCCGTTCGAATAATATTTTATTTTTGTATTTATTGATCACTTGTAAATACATGTTATAAATAATTTAAACATATTATTCCAAGATTGAATAATTAAAGAATTTATTTATTACTTGGTGATCCATTGAACTTGGATAGTACTCAGACCCTTTGGTGGGGCCCACCAAGTTCTCTATTCCTATTCACAGAATTGGGCAGATTATCAAAGTGCTATTGTGTGTGACCCTCTAGGCCCTTACCTCAATAGTAGTGAATCATATCCACTGACCAAGAGCGGGTTCTAGCAACCCATCGAGGCCCCTATAGAGATAAGGTAAAGTCAGAGCAACGACTACCTTCCTACGAACATGGTATGTGTAATATAGTCTCTTCGTCATCAATATCTCAATAAATAAGAATGCACACTAGTGTCATCATCCTTTATCTTGATTTATTTTATTTGTTGATTTGTCCAGAAGGTCTTACCTTCCACTACCATGGCCATGGATTTAATAAAGGTACAACCATCCTAATCAACCAGGCATGAGATATCTCTTCTTGAACTCAGAAGTGACAAATCCTTTCTCGATCATTCAATAAATGCCATGCCATTAATGACATACCTGATACAAACTACCTCGCCATGACTTTATCACCGTGGTTTTCTCCTTGTATCAAATGTACGTTATTAAATAAAAATAATTAATAATGATCTCAAGTATGGATACCATTACACATGTCCGTAGATAGGAATGACTAATGAAACCTAAAACATTAGGTGTTTCTATTATGCGGGTCTGTCCTCATGATCTCAACTACTAGAGATCATCAAGTGCGAACTTCATGAGATGAAGTCTCAATGCTTATGAGCCCCCAACACCTGATGGTCACACATAATCTTTGTCCTTTCAGAATGATTTAACCGGACCATAGAAAATTACTTTAAGATTACTGTCATGGTATCTCGGGGTTCTCATTATAGCTTGGGATCTGCTATACCCCCTTGATATGACATGTGATCTAAGGACATTTCCATAAACAAAGTGGATGAAGAAGTATCTACACTATTATGGCAATATAAAAACATGTTTTATAAAAAACCGCATACATGTAGTGGTAATCAAAGTACAATACAATTTGGTTCTAGGGAACCCACTTTCAATAGTAAGGACATGATAATGTTGGGTCTTATACCTATACAGGGGACCTAAGTTCCACTATGGAGTGGAAATGATGTGAGTGGGGATTGCACATGGGAGCTGCCCATCCTTTATACCTCTTGTCTAGCCAAGAGGGAATCTTGACCCATAGAGGGATTAGAGGGATCTGATTAGGGATTACACCTGAGATGAAGGCTCAGATTTAAGGGACCATAAGAAGTGTCTTAGCTCATGGTATTTTGGGTTTTATTAACGTAGAATGATAGGGACGTTAACCATGTAGTTTAATGTCATGTGGTGAGGATGAATGGTGTCTTGTAGTTTTAGGTCATACGACTAGGACCATATGTCGTGAAATTTATCTTCATGCGATAAGGATGATGGTTTCACACAGTTTAACATCATGTAGCTTGGATATTAACCAATAGGTTTAACATTATATGGGTAGTACAATATGTTATATAGTTTTGATTCTTATAACTTGGACTATATATGGTGCTGTGTAATTTAACATCATGTAGATATGACTATATATAATTCCTTTTAAGGTCATGTGACAAATACTAACTACACAATTTAACATCTTGCAGTTGAGGATAACATTGTGTGATTACATGAAGTATTTCTTTAGGAACCTTTCATTGGATGGGGTTATAATGGTCTCTCCATCCATTGAGATTAAGGATTAATCTCCATTAGAGTGGACCTTGTATATGGAGTAAGGTCCCTCCAACTTTGGTTCAAGCTTTGGAGGCTTCTTTCCTGGTATCATTAGAGTCTTAAAGACCAATAATAGTTATCCTTAGAGGAATGAATGGAGGTTGAATTTCTTGTTAAATGCTCATTCTATCTGATTTTGATAGACTTACAAGTTATTCAAGGTGTGAAATATTTTCTCATCGATCCATTCTAATTCATCCATTCATTTATGTGATTACTCATATTTGGATAGATGGTCATATATGGAAACATGGAGTGATGGTAATTGAACCTCAATGGTTAAGACTTCTATTTTGTATACCAATGAGTATGGGGTCACCCATGTGGAAGAATGGGTTATAATCTAATAATACCATAGGGAATGAAAGAGTTTGTCAATCCAAGACTTTTATCCTTTTATACTATCTTCTAGAGTATGTTTGACTAGGTATTGTTGAAGGAATCTATCAGTACATTAGCCTATACAAGATAGTGAGATGAATGGTTGGATTTGATATTGCACTCCTTATATAGATTCTCCACCTCAACAAAATATAAATTTGTTCTATTTTCCATAATTATTGTATGAGGGACACCAAATTTGGTAATGATGTTGGCTTTATCAAAGCTGACAATGCTTTTGGCCCTGAATTCTTTAAGAGGAAATGTCTCATCCCATTTGGAGAATAAATCATTATCAGTTAAGAGTATTTGAACTACTTAGTCGTATATGGAGTGTATGGTCCCAAAAAATCCATTCCTCATATAAAAAATGACCAGGAGTATTTGGCTGTATGTAGAAAATTTGGGTGTTTATGGATAAACTTGTAATGCACTTGGTAGGAATGACATTTCTTGGCGAATTCTATGAAATTCTATGTCATTAAAGGCCAAAAGTATCCAAGCCTTTACATTTGGTTAGAAATCCTATACCCTAACTGGTGGGAACCATAGGATCCCACGTGTTCTTATTCCATAATAGCCACAATCTCTTCTCCATGAATACATCTAAGAAGGAATCAATCAAATCCTCATTTATAGAGGACTTTCTAGTGATTTGGACCATTATAAAGAGTGAAGTTGGCTGATTGACACCAGATTTTCTCCTTCCCATCTATATCTGATGGAATTACTCTATTTTGGAGGTATTATATGATGGGAATCACCCAAGAAGTTTTAATACCACATGGTTCAGGAATATGGATAACTTAGTTGATCTCTTCCTTTCTGATTTGCACAAAAGGTGAGATAATTTGACGATGTGTAAAGGGAATTACCTGATACAAAATACTCCGAGGGTCCCCTAAATTTAGTGGATTATTAATATTCTAGGACAATACAAATTTTATTGTACCCTGAATAGCCACCCATTAAGGAGAGGTCTTGATAACTAGCTATCGCATTAATCAAGAGTTCTGTAATTGGAATTGGGAAGTTATATTTTGAACAGTGCAAGTTGAGATCTCTGAAGTTAATATAGAATATGATTTTATCATTATTCCTTTTCATAAGGAAAATGTTGGATAACCATTTTGGATATTTTACCTCTCAGATGAAGTCTACTCCGATGATCTTGTCCACCTCAGCCTCAATTTTGGAGGCATGAGTTGGGTGTGTTTGTTTGGATGTCTGTTTGTACCCCCAATGGTCTTTTGGAAAGCCCAAGTTATGGGTGCCCACCTAGGGGTCAAACCTAGAATATATGTGTAATTCAAAGAAAAAACATCTTCGTGTTGCTTAGGAATGAAGTAAATAACTCATGTTCTTCTAAAGTCATGGATGCATTAATCAAATTAAGTCATGGATATTAATTCGTATCCAGATTTATTTCTCCAAGTTCATCCAAAGTGGTGGAGTCACCTTCCTCTAATACTAGAAGGGCATCCTTGAGGTCTTCATCCTATTCCTCTTCCTCATGTTTTACCTATTCTACCCCTTCTTGGGAAGTAGTTGATGAAGTAAGTTTCTTGGAGCTGTAGGAGGAGTAGACATTTGGACATTTCCAAGACAAAGCAACCACTTCCGGCTCAATTGATGGAAGATGTAATTTTTAGATCTTCAAAGGGGGGACAAGGAAATAAGAATAAGAATATTCATTTTCTCTCATTATCATGGAAACTTCTTCTAACTTAACTAACAAATTAGGGATGTTTTGAAGCTCATGGGATGGAATTAAGAAATTTTCATCCAAGATTTCATTACTGCTCGGAGAGTTGACAATTTCTACAGTATTGTTAGGTTCAATTATCATGATTGATAATATAGAAGTCACTGAATATGTTCTTGAATTTGGGCCCAAAACTTCGATTCAATTGATGAGAAGAACATACTTTGTACTTAGATGGTTGAAAGGGTTATCCAAAATAATCTCCAGACCATTTGGGGCATTGATTTGAGCAAAATCATCAATCACAGACCATTTTCACTCCCTTTGGTAGAATCTTGCACCAATGTTTAGTGACTCATAGGATTTTAATGGGGCTTTATGACCATTAAATATCCTAATTTATCCATTGATACAATATTTTAGTCATTGGTGTTATAATGAAGGGATTGCCACTTGTTGATGTAGCCAAGGTCTTCCTAGAAGAATGTTGGAGGCCGTATCCTACATAACAACCATTAATTCTGATTCATACATGATATCCATGAACCAACTACTGGGTTTTATTTCTCAAAGAGTCTTTTGTTCATTCTTTTCACAACCTTGTAACATTATAGTGGAAGGGGAAAAGTGAGATTCTTAAAAACCCAATTGATGAAGTGTTCATATTGGAATGAGGTTGACTCCTAAGCCATTTTCAATGAAAGATCATTAGATATCAATGTCATTTATCCTTCCAGATATATACAAGGTTATAATGTGTCCCTATATGATGGAATCCTTGTCATGGTATGTGAAATAGATGACTTTGTGGCATTCTATAGGATTTTTCTCTACATGATACACTTCAGCCACAATAACCTCATCTTGAAAATTTCGAGGGCTTTAAAAGGCCTCAATGAGTGATTACTAGAAGTATTTTGATAGATTCAGATCATCCAGGATTGAAAAAATGGTCGACACCATGGATAATTACTTCAAAACATCATACTTATAGTCCAAATATCTATGCTTCTCAGAAAGGGTACGCTCTTTTGTAGGTTATTTAGGAACTGAAGTACTCAAGGTAGATGGATCATTCCTTGGAACAGGAGCTGAAGGTTCTTATGCTCTCGATGTATTAGGCCGAATAGGTCTGCCCACATACCAAGGTTGATTAGGTGATGATTTATCCTCTAGTCAATCTTCTAAGATGACTATTTCAAGACAAAATCTAACATGTGTGGGGGAAATTTCTTTCTCATACTAATATTACTAGAGAGATCTTACATGAGTTTTGGCTATATATATGGTTTGAGAAGGGATGTTGTTAGAGTAGTGACTCTTAGCACGACCATGTCTTCCCCTGTATCCTCGAAACTGATAGCCTCTTCCCCTAGTTCCCCAATCAAGTGTAGGGAATTTGAGTATATAATCACACTCATCATCTAATAAGGGATCCATTAAGTGAATATTGTTAATTTAACTGAATATCAACTCCTCATCTAATGGAGATTTCGTCTGGCATGTTGAACCTTATTGTACTGTTTTGAGGGGTAGTGAGCATGCTCCCAGAACTATAGTCACGAATTCCACTAAATTCAAATACTAATTTTTAATTTGAATAGGTTAATATTCCTATTTTTTATTATTTATTTTTTTTCCATGTCATTTTTTGGAAGAATGGATTTCATAGGACTGAGCTGCCGATGGAGTCCTCTGTGTTTTAATAGAAGCGGACTGGGGGATATTAATATATTTTAATTATTATTGGAGGATAACATGAGTTCAATTGATCATTTTTCTAACTATCCAGTCACTAAACTTATGTGTACCCTTGATGTCAACTTCCTTCCATTCACTTCCTTTCTCTGGATTAGTGGCAGAATCACATGCTACTCGAGTAGGTGGTCTTCCCAACTTCAATTTCCCAGAGTCCACCATATTTTAAAATATGTATTTAAAAATAAAAAATTCCTAGATGTTGTGACCCAATTATTTATTTATGGGGCAATAGTTTGGGATATCCTCATCACTACCCTTTCTAGGTTTCCTAGTCTTTTTAAACTTGATCAATTTTTTTTCCAATTCTGAGATGAATTATATAGGGACTTGGTCATTTTGAAAATAATAGACCTTGTTTTTCATCTCATAAAACTATTTTTGTCTCTTATCTCTTTGATCATCTTGATGAGGCAGGTGTTGTTTCTAAAACTCAGGAGGTGAAACCACATGATATGGTTTGGGATTTGGAGTGAGAGCGAGTACAAGGGATTTATTAAGTGTAATAGTGGAAACCTATAATTTCCCCTCTCTATTTCCACAAGATTATGGAATTACTTGAGACTTAGCTTTGGTATCTACAATGAAGTCTTACACTCTTTGAGAAATTGTGGTAAGGTCCCAAAACCCTCCTATATATTTCACAGGGATAAGTTGTGTGAACAACTCATCAAGAAGGTTTACTATACAGATGGGGAACAAGTATTCTTAAGGGATAAGTAGGTTTAAGAAGCATTTCAATACATTCCATTGAGTAATGAAAAATATGACCCTTTCATTCTACCAATGATTGCAGTTTGAGAGGCTGAGGACTATTGTATTTAGAAGTGTCGAGCTGAACTGAAAGAGAATATTTTGACATAGGTCTTTCCACCTCATAATTGATCAAGCCTGCAAACTAGTGTACCATAAAAATGTTGACCTCTACAGTTATTACACAAAGCACCTAAGTTTCACTGCCTCCCATTATTTAAGGGTCAACATCATGGGATCACAACAAGAGACAAAATGCATCAAATTCTACTATAGGTATCTCAATCCATTAAAAATTGGAAATGTTGGGTTCCCAAGGTTTGACGGGGGAAGATTCATATCTACCCATTCAGGGTAAGGATTATTTTTTGGTTTTATCGGCACACATTGTTCCTCCATAGATTTTAATCGATCCATTAGAGACTTAATAGTGGTCATGGGCCCTTGAATAATGTATAGATAAGTAGGAACTTGAATAGGTGTAGTGGCTGGTAGGGACATAGGAGATGACACTACTTGTATCTTCCATGGGTATCCCATAGGGGAAGTCCCGTAAGGATGTGCCTAGACAAATTATAGTTGTGTTCCCAATAAATGGAATTATTGATCTGTTTCTATGGGATCCATGTATATTGGTGGTTGATATCCCATGTTGAGCGGGTGTTCCAGATCCACTTCAGTCATTGTGAAGAACCCTCTTTCCTAATTTATGTTGGTTGGGAGTGTGAGTTGAGGATCTTCAGGAAAAGTATATCTAGCAGGAAGACTTCCTTAGAGTAGTTCAAAATTGAATCTTCTAAATTATTTCATCTCTTCCTTTTACTGAGAAAATATTTCTTCAAGTGAAAGGGGCTCAAACTCCTCAAGAGGTAGGTGAGGCATGATATCACCCTTACCCTTTTACTTTTTGGATTTATTTTGAGGTAATGGTAGAGTGATTTAGGGAACACCTAGATTCAAGGTGATTCTATAGTTTCTAATATTCACACCCCCTTCAACTGTTTTAGTGTGTACTGTATTTTGAACCAAAAATTCCTCCTCCAATTCATCCTCTGAATTGGCCTCATGTCCTGTAGGGTCTTTAGGGGAAATATCAATGACATTCACTAATGTGCAATGCATTTCATAAATTCTGTAAGTAAATTTGCAAGAATTTCTTTTTCTATTCCCTCTATGAGGTCTTGACCTTTCCTTCACTGATTCTATAGGATCTATTTGGCAGACGTTAATCCAAATAGAATCTCTAGATAATTTAGTCATGAACATTCCTAGTGAAGGTACTATATCATGATATGGGATGAACTTATAGGATCCATTCTACAACATGTCCCATAATTTGAATAAGGTTGATTTCCACTAAGAAGGACATTACTGAGGTGAAAAAGCCCCCAAACTTGAGGGCTGGGGATGTTCCTGTTTCACATTCACAATTCTTTGGGCTTATTTTTCTAACCTCTATGATTAGGTAAAAAAATAACCCATCCATGTAGGCTGAGTTTTCCCAAACTACTGTGTCTACTAATTCCATGGCTACCCTTATGATTCTATAGAGTTTTTTTTGAACATGGGTTGAGTGCATCATTTGGTATGCACCTGAATCACCCACTTTCAAAGACCATTGTGATATTTCTAACATTTTTTCTATCCAATGACAAACTTACCCTAAGTGGGAGTCTTGATTGATATTTTGCGATGATTAAAGGAAAAGTCTCTCAATATACTTCTCTCTTCTAGCCCGACATTGGTGAGAGTCAGTCGTGCCTTATTTTTGTTGAGCATATCATCAGTTTTAGACAAAATCCATTTATTGAAGCTATCCTAAATATATAACATTACATGATACCACTTTCAGTGAGTTTTTATTTTTGGGGAGTTTTGTTAAATATAACTCTACATGTCTACCCCATCATCTGATATTAACACCATATGGGGCATCAAAAATCAATGGTCACAAACTTTTTAACATGATGAGGCATGCGTATTGAAGGGATACTCACCATTTCTCTAGATGTCATGAATCCAAGAGATATTCTAGGTTGATTTTTCACTACATACCTTATATTACCTTGATGTTACTTCAATATTAATCATAGGGTAATACTATTTTTATCAAGTGAAAAAGAGTTATATATATATTGAGGTGGATTTCATGCACAAAATCTTCTGAAAACACCTATGGAATGCTGTATTGAGGGGTGGCTAAATACCAGAACATGACTATATGTCATCTTTAACTAGCTATTCCCTCATGTTTAACATTTCACCTTATTCTTTTTCTATAGGTTCCTTAACCTGGTCCGACGAAATTGGGAATTTTCCTGCAACTTTATTATAAACAACAAGATTGGTAGGGGCTTCCTATATTATACTAGAAGGAAGATAGCCCAAGGGTGGTTTAGAGAATGACCATATCCTTGGACTATCTTCCAAATGAGAAATAATTTCACTTGTTAATGAAAAATAATCAGACATGAGTAGCCTTATTTTCTCAAGTACCTCATGGTAGGAGGGATTTATCATCACTACATCACCAAGGGGAGAACCCTTATAACAAAGAAAACACTTCTGTGGAGAGAACTTTTGCTTGGAATTCCATCATGGAGAGGACTACCATAGTGGATTACATTAAGGGGAATACCCTATTTCTCCTTGATCTTCTATCTATGTGAAGGGCTTTTTGAATCTTTTTAGGAGATAGGATTTCGAGACCGATTAGATTATGGTAATAAAGAAAGCCTTCATGGTGAAGTTTTCAAGGAGAACCTTAATAATTACTACTACTAATACCATAATTTAGTAACGAGAGAGTAGGTTCTTGAGATATCATAGATAAGCATATGAGGGATTCAAGAACTCTAGTATTAAGTAGAGTAGGATTGTAGATCAACTCTTCATTTTCCAGTCATCTTTGGTTAGGCTTAATTTTAGACGCTTTCTTGAGAGTGACTAGTGCCACTTATTAGGGGAAGTGGTTTTAATGGGAATGGGTTTCTTCCTGCCTTAGAGTGTCCATTGGGATAGGATGATTACCTTCGATTGAAATAAGTGTGTGTTGTTGATCCAGTTTTCTATATATCACGAGGGAGTTTTCCCCACGACCCTCTTAAATGGGAGTAGAGATGCGTGTATGCTCTGGGGTGATATGATAGAGAGACACCCCATTTATGGGGATGGAGCTGTGTTTCCATCCCTCCAACACTACTAATGCCACTTAATTATGTCTTGTAAGGTTTGTAGGATGTGGTTAGGACTTTAGGTATTCACCTTCACCATTTTTAGGATATGATTGTTGACTCTAATGATTAGAATGAGGATATATGCCCATTCCGCATCTAGAATAGGGGTATGTGCCTTATATTATACTCTATTTACATCTATTGGATACTGAAAGTGCTTAAGTGTGGGGATATGGGTTTTAGTCTACCCAATATTTATCATTGGGACTTTTTGGATAATCTCCCAGATGATGCTAGATGAAACTACTGGTAGGATTGATGAATGTAGATAGGTGTGTGTGTGTCTGCATGTGGTTTTACACCAAAAATGGCTAGTAGTATTCTTTGAAAATTTCTTGGATAGGTTATTGGAAGGCTTGATAGATGTGTGAATGGGTTTGTGACTTCTCACAGATTGCTTCTGAATTTTACTGGTGGGCTTTATAGCTGTGGTCAAGTGTTTGTTTCTGCTCATTGTGTGACATCGTATTTGGTTAGCGGACTTCATTGAGTGATGTTAGATGAGTCTAATATCAAGATTGGTTGGTATAGGTAGGTTTATGTTCCTTCTCACCACATACCACTAAATTTGAATTAAGGTCTTATTTGGATGCTGCTAGGTGAGTCTGTTGGATAGCTGAATTAGGGCGGTTGGGTGTTTTTTTTTTCTGCTCACAGTTTTCCACCAAATTTGATTGGTGGGATTATTAAAATGTGAAATAGGTGTGTCCATACTCCCTATTGACCGGTTATTTCCCCCAGTAGTCCATCTTATGCACCTAGGTCTAGATGACATGGGCTGGACTACTAAGAATGACACCCTCATCATGTTGATGGTTCACTGCCACACGACGTTAGTGGTGGTGTTTATTATTAGGTTCCCTTTAGAAGGACCCCTATGTCTTCTAGATGAGGTTGTATGTAGCCTCTTGATCCACCTCCCTAAGATAAGGGAGGGAATATTTGTTGTATTTTGGGGATAAAATCCTGAAATAGTTGAATATGGTGATAGGTGTCGCCTACTTCTAGACCACCGGTCATCACCGACCA
Source organism: Viscum album (assembly GCA_963277665.1). Classification (NCBI taxonomy): domain Eukaryota; kingdom Viridiplantae; phylum Streptophyta; class Magnoliopsida; order Santalales; family Viscaceae; genus Viscum; species Viscum album. The sequence continues at coordinate 106,438,828 of OY728141.1, forward strand.
GACGATCAGTGGGAATTTGAGATCTATAGGGCCTATCTGATAGCCTACAAGGTTAGGATGGTACCATTCTAATGATACTCTCAAATCAGTGCATTCGAGACCTAGTGTTAAAAATGATGGGTTGGTGATGGTGTCTTTTAATTTGATGAAGACCCAACATGAACGGTATCTAGGGTATACATTCGTGGAAGCTGGAAGGATTCCATTGGATTGAAGGGAGTTCTCAGAGAAAGTTCCTAGAATATAGGTGAAAAAAAAGAAAATCCCATCAAAGAATCATATCATTTGAATGAACAAATTCATGATTGATTGTGTTGTTCGACCCCTGTTCACTTTGAGTGAGAAAGGGGCCTAAAAGGTGGGTGACACCATCATATTGGTTAAAGATTCACATTGGTTTCACAATTTTTTGTTTCCGAATGAAACATGTTTGATGCACAATGATTGATTTTAGGGGTTGAATTGTATGAAATCATTCACATCAGGTTTACTATTTATGAATATTTTCCAATGGTTTTATTCATGGAACTAGAAACACCCAATGATTATATACCCATGAGGGACGTGCTTTCCAAAGGCAGGAACTCATTGGGATGTTTGTCCAATGATGCTTAAGAACACAAAATGATTGATAGGATGGGAGTTCGGTATCATCAAAACCTTTTTGGGGGAATTATTCCCTACTCTGAGAATATCTTATATATTTAATATATGTTCATGAATCTGTCATTAATTAATGAGTATTAAATGGGTCACCCTTGAATTAACAATAAATTATTAACATGTATGAAATTTATTATCATATGCATGTATTCAGGATTCTTTATCAATGGAGATATCTGTATGTATCCAAGGTTCTCCATCAAGGGTATCCTATTATGTATTGATCATATATTATTTGGTCATTATTATGATGCTTTTTGTTTTCATCCACATAATGGGGAACTCTGGAGTGTATCATCGAGAGAGATGAGAGTTGTTTTGATTTTGGGATTAGAACCATGAATTGGATTCCTAGGTATCCTTGTGAAAGGAATCAGAACCCACATAGTTTAGTGATTCTTAATGGGTAACATCATACCTTTTAAGTTCATATGATAAGGACCTAACCGTACAGTTTAACATCATGTGGCCAGAAATTCTAGGTAGAAGGTTCCTAGTCAAAGTTTGGTGTGGGACTTAATTATGCTAAAGCAAACCAGGGAACATGGAAGGGATATGGATTCCAAAGTTGGATAATACTCTAATGGTAATGTTTCTTAGAGAGAATAGGGTTTATTTGGGGTTTCAGTCTTGAACCTTAGGGAGGATTCCTATGTTTCCCATTTGGATGGGAATCAAAGTACATGTAGTTTGGTTATGAGGACATACACTTATGGAGGCCCTCTGAAATTTTATCTCATAGAGGAGTATAGACCTTGAGAGGATTAAATTGGGGATTAATCATAAATAGGATTCTCTAATTTGGTTTGGGTCCATGATAATTTACTTAACTCATGAATATTTGAGGGTTTGGTTTAGGGCTTATACCTGAGGAGGGTGCCGTATTGTGAAAGGTTGGGGATTATACCAAGTAGGAGGCCCATGGATTGATTTGGGGATTACACTTGGACTGATGTCTATATGTCGTATTTTGGGGATTATTTCTGATGAGGATTCCCTTGATTGGTTTGGGATTACACTTTGAATGAGGGACATTAGGTCTGTGATCTTGTGGATATCAGAGACACCATAAACCTCTAATCCCACACGAGTCATGCTCAGTGTGAGAAACAAGATGAAATAAAAGATCTAGGAAATCACACAATATTATTTTCCCTGAGGTTTGATACATGTAATTGAGTACCCACACCTATAGAGGCACTCTAAAGGAAGGTGAGAGGAATATTTAGAAGAATATTCTCTTCCAAAACATGCATCTAACTATGTGTATTTCATGATAGTGGGTATCCTCTAAGACCACATGAGTCATGATGAGTCATTCTTGAATGTGATAAACAAGAGGAAGTGGAAGATCTATCAAACCACACCCCCTTCCATTAGTGGAAGAGGCCAGGGATACGAGAGAAGAAGAAAGGGATTTGATGATCCCATTCTCCCTCCCATTTCATATCTAGGATAGTCACATCGAACTACCCATTCAAGTATGATCTAGGATCTGAAGAGAAGTAAGAGTGAAACCTCTTACAGGAAAGGATAATGGATTACTCTAGGAGAGATGACATATTGTGAAAGGTTGGGGCTTATACCAAGTAGGAGGCTTATGAATTGATTTGGGGATCACACTTGGAATAATTCTTATATGTTAGATTTATGGGTTTATTCCCAAGAGGATTCTATTAATTGTTTGGGGCTAACACTTTGAATGAGTCCCATAAGGTTTGGGATCATGTGGATTTCATGACCACCATCGAACTCTAAGACCACATGAGTCATGATCGGTGTGAGAAAAAAGAGGAAATAGATGATTTAGGAAATCACACAATATAATTTTCCTTAAGGTTGGATACATAGACTTGAGGACCCATGCCTATAGAGGCCCTCTAAAGGGAGGTGAGAGAAAGATACAAAATAAGATTCTATGCCAAAAAATGTATATGACTAGGTGGATTTTGTGATCATGGATATCCTCTAGGCCCACATGATTCATGATGAGTCATTATTGAATATGAGAAACAAAAGTATGTGTAAGATCCATCAAACTACACACTCCCCCTTCTACTGGTGAAAGAGGCTGAGAATATGAGAGAAGATGAAAGGGATTTGATGCACCTGTTCCCCATATTGTTTATTATTTAGGATAGTCACATCAAACTACCCATTCCGGTACAACCCATGATTCGAAGAGGAGAAATAATGAAACCACCTGCAAGAAAGGATAAGGGCTTACTCCAGGGGGAATTCCCTAAAATTGGTTCTGAAGTAGGATAAAAGGATCTAATTACATATCAAAGGTAAAGGAAAGTGTAATCCTCAACCTACCCTCCCAGAACCAGAGGCTATGGGTCTCAGAGAAGATTAGGGAAGCACTTGGTCCTAACCCAAGTACCTGAGATCAGGATATCCCTGACACTGACCCAATAATTTTAGTCCTTGTGACCATGGGAATGCATACCCATATGCACCATGAGGACCCTAACTATTTGGTAGGATAGGCGAGGGAAACTTCTGACTATTGGAATACATACCCAAATGATAGACACCCTAGTTTTCCTCTTTACATGGTTTTTCAAGTCCAGAAGCTTCAATGGAGGTTTCAATTTTACCCCCATCATATGATGGATCTAAAGAATTAGGATCCCTTCCATTGGTGGCTTGAAAAAGATCTCAAATGGGGGATCATGCAGGTCCTAGATTTGAGACTAAAGGTGATTATCACAGGGACTAGGAGGAACTATAGGTTATTTATGTAGGGGGTGGGTCTGTGTGAGATGAAAATACCTTTGAAAATAGATCACCTAGTAAACAACACTTGGGAAAGGATTTATACTAGGAACCACATATCTCCTCGGGTGTCCTTAGATGAGGCTCGTGTAGGCCCCTGATTAGTGAAGAGGCATTACGAAGGTGATTTTCCACTAAGGGGAAAAGGAGTTCTCCCACACGTGTCTTATGTTTTATACCATGGAGGGACTTTGATCCCACTATCTCCCTAAATTATCTCTTCTTTTGGGTTTCAAAGGGACACCTGAGGGGTTTTTAGAGACCTAGGTGAAGGGGATACGCGACCAGAGCTTGGGGGATTCTTCTAATTTTATAGTTGTGAAAATGAGGACCCCTTGGGTCCTATTTATAGAAAAATAGGGAACCATGGTAAAAGGATATTTTCTACACATGTCTAGGGTGTAGGTTCCTGGTGCGGGTTCCCCATGCAGGGGTGTCCTGTTCTTCAGTTTCTCACAATCAATTTATGTAGGTGCCTCACGCAGGGGTGGCTGCACCTTCTGGGCTGTTCAAGTAGGGCATGTGACAACCTCTTTACATGTAGGGTTGGTGCATGCAGGACCACCTACATGGATCACCTGGGTGAACATGCTTCTTTATAATATGGGGCATTCACCTATGCACCCCTTCTTAAGATTAGCAGTGGGTTTCTGTCTTGACCCTTCAGTCTAGTCCCTTCTCTGCCGTCATTGACCCCCATGAAAAATGGAGAGATTCACTATTAAAATTTTCTTATTAGTAAAGGATATTTTAGGTTAGGACACATGGAAATATAATATTCTTCTTCATACATCATAAAGAAACATTTTTACTCAAACTCAACATTTGGTGTCTAAGTGAGGATTATATCACGAATTCAGTGGCAAAGTGCATGGAATAAATTTTAGGGTGTCAACAATGGGTAATAATTGATCATATTACCATGTATTCTCATTTCTATGTGAAACAAGAAGATCTACCCCTTTATCACCTTTCTCAAATCTATATCAATTTAATTATAAGGGTTCATGGGGATCTTTCATCTATTATATTTGAGCACGAATCTCAGTTCATATCGAAATTTTGGAAGATTACTCAAAGGTTTCTCAACATTTAGATACATTTAAGTACCATTTATAATCTATAGAATGATGGGAATACTAAAAGGACTATCCAAAATTATAAGGACATAATGAGATCAGGTTTTTGTGGCTTCCAAGGTATGTGGGATCAGCTTCTACCATTAGTGTAATTTTAATACAATAATATATTTTATTTGAGCATTAAGATGACACCATATGAAGCATTATATGAGAATATTTTTCATAATCCAACCTATTGGGAAGAAGTTAGAGAAAGAATTTCACTCATCCCAATTCATGTAGAAGAGTAAAATTTTAAAATATAGACTATTATGGGTCATATTAAAGCATCCCAAAGATGACAAAATATCTATGCTAATAACTGAAGGAAATACTTGGAATTTCTATTAAAGGATCATGTATTATTAAAGGTTATAGTGATCCAATAATAAAAATACATAAATAATACATTAATATCACAATTTAGATAATACATTACACAATAGTTACATAATCCAAGGACTATAATATTTAGTGTTTTGGAAATTAGTTATATAAACATATTATTTTACAGAAATTTTCAATATTTTTCTATAATTAAACTCCTATATACCCTTTCCAAGACAACTCACAAATTGTAATAATATCCATAACATGTGTAATGAAAACATAGGAATGGGGTGAGCTCAAATTATTAGTAAGGGAAAATAAATATCATAATGTATTAGATCATAAACATGAGTATAATATAGGGGAAACATAAATATGTAAATAAGAGATCATAATATCATGTGTGCTAATAAAAAACGTGATGGATCTAGATAAGATAATAATTATATCATTAAGGAAACATAAAAGATAAAACATATAACATGTGAACATGACATAAAGCATGAGATACATGAAAAGGAATAATTATGAAAACATGGAATTTCAGGAAATAAAATCCATCTTAAAACATGGAATAACTTGATAAACAACCTATAAATGTTTTATAACTTTCTAAACATGAAAATTTGGAATGTCCATAAGAATAGGAAATCCCATGTGAAAACTGATTATTCCCATGCCTATGTGAACAATGTCGTTATGTTCATGCCTAGAAACGTGAGCAATACCATCATGACCTCACCTGTGATAAAAAAATAATTATTACTACACATGAATAAATTATGAGATATAAGCTTATAATAATGTGTTGGAGGGATATATAGGATCCCACCCATCATCATCCATAAATTTTTGTTCCACTTAAAAAAATCACCACCATAACATAAATAACCCATGGAAAAAGAATGGGTTTCTTAAAAATATCACATAACATGAGCTTGTGATATCTCAGATAATAAAAGTCTCATTATAAAAATGATTTCAAAAGATAATAAAATATAAAACATCACTTAAATGAGAGGTATATTATTTCAAGATAATGATAACCAAATCATGAAATGTTTTTTTGAAAACATTTTGTATTCATCATTATAAAAGTAATAGTTATGAGTCACTTTTCAAAATGCCCCCATTATTTACAAGAGGAATGAAAAATAATCCCTTAAATAAAATTGATTTTGGTTAAAAAAAATTCAATATAAATAAGGAAATAAAATAAATAAAAATTTAATTTCTTTGAAATATGATGTTTAATAAAAAATTTTATATCTCAAAGAAGGGATTTGAGTTACCAAGTCCATTACCTTACCCTAGATTTCCATGGAAGTGAGTTAACAAACTATATAATAAATATAAAAATATTCATTGATTATTTCAGAACCTTATTATACATATATACATATATATATCTATTTATACTTTTCACTAATAATAATTATCTCCATGTATTACATTTTTGTATTCTCTTTTCATCATCGAGTGTCAATAATCATAACCGTTTCAAACTAGGTTCATAAAAGAGTTGTTGATATTACTTTATCTCATAAATATAATAATTTATAAACCATTAAATGTTCCATGATTTATGATATATAAATAATTATAATGTTATAATTTAATTACATTTTAATTTTTTTTTGTTTTTTGACAATGAAAATAGTAAAGAACTAGTTTCAAGTTTTTTTAATAAAATTGATGGATTACCTTATAAAGATCATAAATTTTTATGTTAAAAAAGAAATATATTAGTGATATATATTAAATATAAATATAATATATATTTATAAATTATAAACTAAAACCCTCCATGTTTGTAAGTTAAGTAAAAATAGAACATGATTATTTATGCAGGTGGTAGTCTGCAGAACAAATGATCAATGGTTTCAATTTTCTTAATTGAAAATGGGAGGGTGATTAATGATTATACTATCATTATAATAACATACTAGTATAATAATGATAATTATTTTTTCATTTTAATAGGATGAAATTAAATTTTATGAAGAGGAAAAGTGTATAAAGGAATAAAAAAAGAAATATAGGTTTAAGAATTCATACCTCACTTCTTGGATTATTGTCTTCACAAAGGGGATTAAATATTTGAGGGGTGGTATTTTGAGAATAAAAGAACCTAATTGTGGTCTATAAGAGTGTATATAATAGTTTTTGTTAAATTATGGGATGAAACACTAGGGTTTTTGCAGTGAGGGGGAGTAAGGAGAGGAGTGCCCCTTTTATAAGTGATAATTAGTGGGATTTTTTTAAATACTCAAAACTATTCAATAATGGGAAGTCAAAATAAATCCAAGTGCCTAAAAAATTAATAATAAATGTATTTAAGGGATTATTATTTTGATAAAAACCTCCAAAATTCAAAAATAAATATTTTTTAAATAGTTATTCCATTTTCCTCTAAGATTACTCCCTTTTTCCAATTTAGTTTCCACCACAGTAACTTGTTTTTACCTAGGTAATTTATCCATTAAGCCTAAAAATAAAATGATCCTAATTAGATAATTTTGACCCATTTATTATTAATATAAAATATAATTTATCAAATTGAAATTAATTTTTCATCAAAAATTAATTTTGACACAAACTTATAAAGAACCCATTTTTTGATAAGTTTATTTTTATGAAAAATGATTTATGATTAGGGAAGAATTATCAATTCCATTTATTTCAATGAATTTTAAATAACTATTATTTTTAAAATATTATTTATTTTACAATACAATAAATCAAAAAATTCATTTCATCATGTTATTATTTATTATAAAAACAATCAAAAAAATTGTTTTCATCAAAATGCAATATAAAATTTCAAAATATTGAGCATAGGAATATAAATTCAAAATAGTATATAAAAAATAATTATTATAATTTATGATATATAATTTAATAAGAAAAAAATTTCAAATAAATTCAATTTTTTGATATAATAATGTACATTCATAAAAGTGATGACATTAATAAAATCGATATTTTCACTATTCACTAGGAAATTAATTATATCCAAAAAATCCAAAAAATTCATATTAAGAAAATATTACTTTTATAAATCCAAAAATGATGTTAGTTTTTTAAAATTAACATCCTAAAATGTATAAACATAACATTAAAATAAAATAATAAAGTATCATGAAAAACATATTTTTTTAAGAAATATTCTTTTTTCATATTAACTATTCTTTTAAGATTAGCGCTAATCATAAATATATCAAACATGAAAAATATCCATTTTATAAAATATATTTTATTCATAATAAAATATTTTTTAGTTTCTTAGTTGTACTAATTGCACTGATATTTAAATTAAATTAAATTTTATTGTTTTTTTATAAATATATTTAATTATATATATTTCACAATTTTGTTACTATTGTTTTTACCTTATAATTTTATAAATACCTTTTAATGGTCTATATTTTTTTTGGTTTCTATATTTCATGGGGATCAAATATTTGAAATCAGTATTTAATTAAGGGGGAAAATCAAGCCATCACATTCTACCACCTCAAAAAAGTTCATCCTTGAAATATCATTACATTGAAAAAATAAAGTGAGGGTACTTTTCTCTCATCAAATCCTTAGGTTACTACATATCCTTATCAAACTTATTATTTCACCATAGAACAAGGATTATATGAGTAGTATTTTTCCTCAGTACCTTATCTCTATTATTCATAATTTCCACCTATTTTTCCTCATACGAGAGATCATGTTCTAGTTGCAAATATTACAATCTTAGCACTTGTGAAGGGTATGGTATGTAATTTATCAAAAGTGATACATGGAACACATCATGTACTAGGGATATATGGGTAGGGAGCACTATTTGATAGTATAAAACCCTAACATGATCATATATCTCAAAGGACCCATCGTATTTAGGGCTCAACTTACCTTTATTCCCAAATCTCATTAACCGCTTACATGGATATATTTGAATAAAAATTGTCACCAACTTCAAACTCTATATCTCATAAACGTTTATCTTTATAACTATTTTTTAGACTTTTTTGCTTCTTTTATAAGCCACTGAATGGTTTAAAACCTCTTCTTTATTTCTTAGACAAGGCGATGACCTATCAAATCCCTTTCTCTTACTTCATCCCAACATGTTAGAGTCCCACATCTATTCCCATATAGAGCCTCGTATGGTTCATTATGCATGGTAGAATGGAAACAATTGTTATATTAGAACTCTACTATAGGAATGTGTTGATACCCATATCCATGGAAATCCATCAAATAAGATCTAATCATATCCTCTAGAGTCTAAATTTCCTTCTCTGACTAACCATATGTCTAGGGATGATATGTAGTGATAAAGATCAATACTATCTCTAAATAATTCTAAAGACTTATTGAGAATCTCAAGTTAAACCTTAGATGCTGATAAAATATAATGGATAGTGGTACTCCACAAATCCTCACCACATCCCTTATGTATATCATGGTGAGTTGGTCTTGGGATAAATATTATTTGATGGAAATAAAATGCATTTAAATTCTAAGGAAGTAGACTATAAACCAAATAACATTATAGCCTTTAGAAGTTTTGGGGAGTTATATGAAAAAGTACATGGTGATGTTTTAACATTTATATATTGGTATGGGTAATGGTTGGAACATACCCTTATAGATTTTTATTTCCACCTTAACTTTATTACATACCAAGCATCAAGATACATACTCTGAAATCTATCTCTTTATACTATCCCACATTTTTTAAGATATATATACATCTTTATACTTCATGGATGTATAAAAAAGTATGATCTATGCACATCATCTAAAAATTCCTTCTTCAATTCTAGCATTGATGGGTCATATATCCATGTTCCAAACCTTATAAATCCATATTTATCAATTTTAAACTCTAGAATATTCACTTCCTTTTTCTATATCTCTACAATATATTTTTAGGATTCTTTATTTTTTACGTTAATTGATTGTTCAAAAGTCAGTTAGGAAAGATTGAATTTATATCTCCCAATTATTAATTCTTGATTTATCCTATAAAAATCCATGAGCATTGGTTCTTTTTCAATACTCATCTTAGATAGTGTATCATGATATTTCTTGATTAGAGCATCAAACACCTTATTTTTCTTCCGTATGTGGTAATTTATTGACCAGTAATAATAATTTATCAACTCAAACCACCTCCTTTATCACATATTCAGTTCCTCATATGTGAATATATATTTAAAGATATTATAATTAGTATATATATCACACTTTTATTTATAGATATAATGTCACGAAATCATCAATGGAAAGATAAATACTGCCAAATCTAAATCACACGTTGGGTAATTTTGATTAAAAGTCTTTAATTTTCATGATCCATAAGAAATTAACTTATCATTATACATGAGGAAGCAACCCAAACCCTTTTTTGAAGAATAAATATATATTAGAAAACCCTCCCCACTATCGAGTAATTTAAGTGCTCTATTAATGAGAAATATATACTTCAGTTCCTTTAAAAATTATTCGTATTCCTTTATCCAAAGGAACTTTACTCCCTTCCATGTAAACATGGATTGTGTATTTGATAATCATGAGAAATTTCACACAAATCATATGTAATATTTTTCTAATCCAAGAGAAATATGGATCTCAGTTATAGTGGTTAGTTTGGGATATTTCTTAATAAATTATTTATTTGATAAATCTATTGATATGCCCTTAATTTCAATTATATGACCCAAGAATGAAAAGTTTTGTAGGAAATATTAATATATTCAAAATTTGGTATACAATTTCTCCTTTATTATGGTCATTAACACAACTTGTAAATTATTTTCATGCTCTTACTTGAACTTTGAATATATAAGAATGCCATTGATAAAGACAGTGAAAAATTGATCAAGATAGTCTCTAAATACTCTATTAAATAGATCCATTACGATAACTGGGGCATTGGTAAGTCTAAACAGAATCACTATATACTCATAGTGTCCATACCATGTATGAAAATCCATCTTAGATGTATCCTCCCTTTTGATACCTAACTAATGGTATCGATATCAAAGGTCAGTCATTGAGAAGTATTTACCTCCTATGAGTTGATCGAATATATAATATACAAAGGATAAATGATAGTTTTTTATATTAATTTTATTAAGATAATAATAATCAATGAAAAGACGCATCAATCCATTCTTATTTTTGTTAAAGAGGACCGGTTCACCCTATGGTGAAGCATAATGGAATATAAAAACTTTTCTAAATTATATTTTAGTTTCCTATTTAACACCTCTAATTTAATAGGATCCATTATTTATATACACTTTGAGATATACATGGGTCCATGTATGAGTTTGATTGAAAACTCAACCTCATGTCCCGGGGGAAGACCATGTTATTCATCCATAAATACATCATTATATTCCAATACAATAGGTATGTTATTAATGTTGAATTCCTCCCAAATCATTTGATCCAAGATTCCCTCAATGTTAGGTACTATAACCCACATTAAAGAATTTTCATTCATATGTATTTCATAAATGATGGGTATACACCAACCTATGAATCTCAAGGTTTCAATCAAGGTTATTTGTGGTTATCTTTCTATATAAACTAGGAATATAAATATATATATATATATATATTCAAATCCTTTATAATGGTTTGTAAAGATAATGTGATAAACCAAATAATATCCCCTAGGAGTGTCAAACCAGCTGTGAACTAATAGCCTATTCCCCTGTACACTGGAATGTTCCCTGAGATATACTTGACCAACTCATTTCATGGTTTTTACCCCTAGATTCATCTGTTCCAAAACCATATACACTTATAGTATGGATAAAATGTTTTATTTCTATCAAAACCACATAATACATACTTTACCAAAATCACTGGGATGGTATCCTATAATTTTATTCATCCCTTAGACATTTCCTTATAGTTTTTTCTAAATTTATATAATCTAATCTCAAAAAATAACTTAACTAATTTCAAAAATAACTAAAAAAATATCTAAAATAAAAAAACATACTCTAATACTAACTATAGTGACCTGATATTAACATGATTTAAATAATATTTTAATATAATGATTTAAATAATACATCACACAACAATTGCATAATCCATGTAATGAAAGGATTAGTGTCTTGGAAATTAGTTACATAAACATCTTATTTTATAAAACTTGATTTTTTCCATATTTGTGCTCCTTTAGACCCTTTACAAGATATATCACATGATTTAATCATATTAATAACCTTGGGAATAGAAACATAAGAAATTGGTGATATCAAACGCTTAGTAAGGGAAAAGAAGCATAAAAAAGTATTAGATCATAAACATGAGTATATTATGATCAAAACATAAATATTTAAATAAGATATCATAAGACTATGTAAGATAATAAAAAAAACATTATGGATCTACATAATTTTAAAAAATATCATTAAGGAAACATAAAAGATAAAACATATAAAATGTGAATATGATATAAGGTTCATGATACATGAAAAGGTATAATCATGAAAAGACCGAATTCCATGGAAATAAAATGAATATTGAAACATGGAATAAATTGATAAATAAGTTGTAAATATTTCATAATATGATAAACATAAAAAATTACCATGTAAATAAGTATAGGGAAACATGTTTGAGGAAACTAATTATGACCACACCTATGTGAACAAATTTATTATGTCCACACCTTAAAATGTGAGCAAACATGTCATACCCAACTTGTGTGAACAAATCCATTATTTATAATCCTGAATATCACATGATATGAAATATTATACCAATAAAATTGAGGGTGATATAGTATCCCACCCATCATCATCCATACACATGTGTGCCACTTAAAAACAATCATCATCATATCATAAATAACCCATATAAAAAGAATTAGTTTCTTAAACATATCACATAACATGAACTTAAAAAATCCTAGGATATCAAAATATAATTATCCAAAAGGTTTCATAAACTAATAAATTAAAAAAAAAAATTTATGATAGATATATTATTTTATTATAAGGAGAACCAAATCATGAAAAGAGTTTTTTGATAACATTTTTTATTCATCGTTGTTACAGTGATTGTTATGAGTCCCTTCTCAGAATTCTCCCATTGACTTTAAGATAAATGAAAAATAATAATTTACATGAAATTTATTTTGGTTCAAAAATCCTTTTCCAAAATATATAATAAATACTAATCAATAAAAATGTAAAGTCATGGAAAAACAATTTTCAATAATAAATTGAGTACCTCAAATAAAGGATGTTGAGTTACCAAGTCCCTTACCTTTACCCTTGATTTACATATAGTTTATTTAACCTCTCATATCATAATGATAAACTTATTAATTACATATTTAAAAAAAATTATTATATATATATATATCTCTATTTAAAAACTTAATTAATAAAAATTCACTTCATGTATTATATTGTTGTAATCTCTTTTCAACATCGGGTGTTAATAATCTTAACTATTTTTAACTAGGATGCTAAATGAAGTGTTGATATTAATTTTAATACAAAAGAAAATAATTTAAAATAAATTAAAGTTTATTGAATTTATGTTTTATAAATAAATATAATTTTATAATTTCATTACATGGGAGTTTTAGTCATGTTTTATGAAAATGAAAAGAGTGAAGAACTAGTTTCAAGGGTTTTATTGATATCAATGGATTGTGTTATAACGATCATTAATTTTTGTGTTATTAAAAAATTATCATATTAATTATATATATTACATATAAATATCATATTTACCTATTAAATATAAATTCAAACCATCCATGTTTTTAAGTGAAGGAAAAAATGAAACACATTTATTCTGAGAGGTAGTATTCCTTGCAAGATACAATTTATGTTTTGATTTTTAATAATGGAAAAGGGGAGGGTGATTAATGATTTTACCATAATTATAATAAAAAATTGGTATAATTATTATATTGATGTTATCATTTTAATGTGGTTAAATGATATTCTATTAATAAGAAAAGAGTATCATGGAATAGAAAAATAATGAGAAGTATAAGAACTTATACCTCAATTCTTACCTCCAATGGCCTGAAGGCCTTCATTTTTTATTGATTTTGATAATCCACCTTTCAAGGGGTGAGGTGGAACCCTAACAAGGCCCCTAGGCGTTAGTATTACATGGCACATAGGCCTTAGAGGAATTCATTACACGTTGGATTCAAACATTACATACAACCTAGGTAATTTATCCTTTAATCATAAAAATAAAATAATACTAATTCTATAATTTCAAACCACTGATTATAAAAATAAAATAAAAATTTTCAAATAAAAAACCTATGTTTAAGGATAACTAATTTTAACACAATATTGAAAAAAACCTAGTTTTTGAAAAAGATTATTTTTAAGCAAAGGAATTTATGTTTAGGGTAGAATTTTAAATGAAAATAATTTAAATGAATTTTAAATAATAATAATTATTAAAATAATTTTTTTAATAATAAAATAACTCAAAAACTTTATTTCATCATGTAAAAATTAATCAAACAAAACAGTAAAGAATAGTTTTCATTAAAATGCTATATAAATTTTCAAAATGTTGAGCATGGGTTTATATATTGAAAATAGTATATTAAAATTATTTATTAAAATTTATTATTTATAATTTAATATTAATAATTTCAAAAACTTTCAATGTATTCATACAATAAAAAAATTCATAAAAGTGACAACATTAATAAAATCATTATTTTCACTATTCACATAAAAACAAATTATTTCCCAAAAATCCCAAAAAATCATTTTATGATAATATGGATATAATAAATCCAAATATGATGTAAATTTAATAAAATTTACAACTTAAAATTTATAATCATAAAATTAAAATAAAATCATAAAATATCATGGAAAAACAAATTTTTAAAGGAAATAATATTTTTAATATTAAGTATTATTTTAAAATAAATGTTAATCCTAAATATATCAAACTTGAAAAATATCAGTTTTATAAAACAAATTTTATTCTATAGAAATAATTTTATTACTTTCTGACTGAAATTTAAATATTTATTATTTCAAAAACTTTTGTTTTGTTTTTTTATAAATATATTTATTTCTATATATTTCATAATTCTGTTACTATTTTTATACCTTAACATTTTATAGCTACCTTATAACAATCTACATTTTTTGGTTTTAGTGTTACTTATAGATAAATTCATCAAACAAAATATTTAATTAAGGAAGACAAACTCATTTCGTTATAATAGTTTCACCATAGAAGGGATTCCTAAGATTTAATAAAAAGAAAAGTTAATCAGTAGATACATTGGGCCTTTTGAAATAATAGAATGAATTAGGTCTCTATATTAATAGTTGAATATGATTCTCAACCTTTATAATGTACATTACATCTTCCAAGTTTCATTATTAGGGAAATACATGCTGGATCCAATATATGTGCTCATATATGAGGGAATATACTTGGACCTTGACTTGTCTTATAATGAGGAGCCTGTCTAGAATGTTGACATAAGAACTTATTGGGAAATCAAAAAACTCATTTTGTGAACATCATATTGATGAATAAAAAACTATAAGAGGAAACCTAGGATCCTGGACAATATATTAAGGAGTATCAATATTTCTTCAATAGTTGATACATACCCCAATTTTGAGGATGAAATTATTTAAGGTGGGGGGGGGGGATTTAACACCTTAGACTCTACCATAACATGAAAACACAATATCCTAAACCATTACAAAATGTACCTATTAAAGAGCCTTTATTAATGAATTTATTTATAAGATTAATTTAATACTTTTAAATTGAAAAAAAAACTTCATTTTTGAATTTATTATATCGAAATTAGCTTAGTATTATTTTTTGAAATTCTTTAGAAAAGGACGTTTTTAATTGAAAAATATGGTTTTAACAAAACATGTAATTTTTATAACATTATCATTACATAATAATTACATATAATATTAAATTTTTTTAAGTATTAAGATATTAATTTAAGTATTAAAAATATATATTTTAATTTTTTTAACTTATAAATCTTTTTTCCAACATGTTTATAACTAATTAAAATGTAACTAAAAAACTGTTTTCAATATTTTCTTTTAATAAATTATTTTTAAGGAAGATTCAGATTCAGATTTCCTTGAAATCATCATATCCTTTTTTATAATATATCTATTTATTTCCATAAAATCAATATCCAAGATAATTTTATCATATATGAAAATTTATTTCCTAAAAAAACTATTTAAAATTTTTTTATACATTATTAAGTGTATGTATTTTAAAATTAAATTTTCTGAAATTTAAAAATATTAATTTATAAAATTATTTTAAATTTTTATAGTATAAATATCAAATTATGAAATTTTTTTAATCTAAATCTTCTTCATTATAATTAATTACCACGATTATAAATTTATTACCATGGTAAAACTAAATTAGCATAAAAGATAAAAGTTAAAAAATGTAAAACAATAAAATTTTTCTCCAAAAGGATTTGATGACATAATTTTTAACCAAAAATACTTTTAAAATCCTATTTTTTCTAATTTTTTTCCTTTTAAACTTGAATAGTAACCTTACATTATTGAAAATATATGGGTTACTACTAAAACTACCCTTCCATTTACTGATAAAAGGTTAACATCTTACCCACTTTAAGACTAACCTATAATTTAAATTTCTCTTAGAAACACTTACATTATTATACTCCTATAACCTTATCCTACACTCAAAATATCATTCTCACCATTACTTAGCACAATTACCTCATTCCCAAGGAGACATCTGAGGATAATTCAAGTCCCTGGCTTGAGTATTATCGATTACTTAGATTTATTCTTAAATATATTCAATAAAATTTATTCTAACCATAATAATGTAATGAAAATATTATCAATTATTTACTTTAATGTTACTATATTATGTATATTATCATTGTTTGTTCACATACCCAATCCATTAATAAAAAAAATCATTGTTCGTCTGTTTCATGAACTACTGTCTCCATGATGAAATTTGTTTCATTTTACTTATTTTCAATAAAAAGATTTATATAATGATGGTATTAAGGATAAATATTATTTTTATCCTATAATTAATTTTATATTATTTAAAATTATAGATCCTATTAATGAAATGATAAAAAAATTATCATTTTAATTTAATGGTTTAAAATTATAGTGCTAAGAATAAAATATTTTATTCAAATCATGTATGATTTTCTTATATGATAATTTTTTTTTATAATTAGAAGAAATTAAAATATATAATAACAATAAAAACTAAATAATATCATTATTATTATATTATAATGATATTACAACAAAATAACCTTATAATTATTCATTAAATCATGGCATGCTCATGTTTTGGCCGGTTTAACCACCTATTTGAACAATACTATGAATTTATATCATGGATGATAATGGAAAAATATTTTCTGGTATAATATGATTTAAATTTATAAATAATTATTTGTTTTTAGTTTTTGGATATATTATATCAATATTTAATTCAATGATTAGGGAATCACCCTTCATTACTCAAAAATCCCCAAAACATGCTTATTATCGACTTCATCTTTAAAGATATGATATAAAATACACATGAGAGGAATATAAAACTTACTAAATTATTATACATAATATATAATAGTAAAATTAATGAATAATTAATAATTTACTTTTGAATAATAATGAATATGAACACCATAACTATGAAACTAGTACAAATAATCAAAACTATATATACCTGATGGGGAAAATTAGAAGAATTCGTATAGAATGAAAATGGATATGAGTAAGGTTATTAATTAATATATTAATATATATGTTTATGATACATGTGGAAAATTTACATTACTAGAATTCATGACAATAGGTAAGGGTTTTCCATTTCAAATTTCTCTCTTTGAGTCTTATTTTGTATAATGCATATAATTTCATTTATTTGGTGTATATACTACCTATTTGAGTATTTATATAATGAAATTTATTTATTCATTATAATTTAATATAAATTTTAATCCCACTCTTTCAATAGGTTATAATTTAACTGCTACCCTATACATTTTTGGGGGTTTTCCATCTCATCTTTCATACTTTGGGATTCATGTTATGATTAGCACCTATTTTCTTATATGTGGTGCACATATTGTTATGGAAGAATATTTTCCATGTTACTCATGAAATTTAAGTGATTTAAAAGGATATATTGTTATCCCTAACTCATATTATTTTGATTCAAGAGTTACATTCTCCATGGTGGGAAAACTATCCAAAAGTTTGGTAAAGTAAAGGTTTGTGTAATTTACTAGAAAATACATACATGTCTAGATATTAGAAAGTGGATGCAGATGTAGAATAGATTAACCTAGGGGAAATCACCCTAAAGGGTTTGTTGATAATTGACTAAATCATCACCCTGATGCATGAAGAGTGGGATAAATACTATAGAATTGGTGAGACACTCCCAAGGTATATGATTTGTAATATTCACATGCTCTTAATGAATTATGATGAGGAATTTTCCTACCATTACCTTGGTATCATTTCCCCCTAAATGGCCCGAAGGCCTTCTTTTTATTTTATTATAGATAATCCCTCTTTTAAGGGTTGAAGGGGAACCCGTACATGACCCGTAGGCCCAAGGCACCAGGCCCGACATGACCCGCAATACATGACCCGAAGGTCCCGAGTCATACTATACCCATTACATGACCCATAGGCCCATCCCACTAGAAATTCCCCTCCCTAACATCTTGAATCATTGATCTCCTTAGATCCCCACCTTTCATTGATGATCGACTAGCATTGCCCCGTACAAAGTTGCACGGTGCCTGGTCCCGATGGTGGCTGCCATACCCTCTCATTCTTCCAATCCAGTTAGCTCTGCATCTGGTGGCTGCTACTCCTGTTGCTCTGATCCTCTTCCGGGTCCTGTTATATGTGAACCTTGGTATCATTATAATTAAATATATTTAATAAAATTACTATCTTCCATGGATAACCCAACACATTTTATATACCCTCACCACTATATTTTTTTTAATAATATCAATTCTTGTTACATTGATGATACCCTATAGTTTCTATGTTGATTAAGGGATGTCCTCTTAATTATTCTATGGAATGGTGAAGTATTTTATTTATGTATTTCTCATCATATAGAGGTCCACGTTTTATTAATAAGAGGTTCCTTAGTGAATATTTTAAAGGTTCATGTTGTCTTCTATGGTGAATATATTTGAATTAATCAGGTGATGGGTAGGGCCTAAAATTATATATCCCCTAGATGTATCAATAGGTCTCATAAGAAAAAACTGGTTGGGGTTTAGTTTATACCTCTTTAAATGATAATAAAGTGTCTTAGAATAAGTCCTTGATAGCATATTTTTAATTTTTGACATTATGCATTCCATCAGTATGAGATCAATGATTATTGTTATCCATGTTATCATTTATTATCATAGATATAGCATGCCTTCATTTTCAGTAGATTATGGAATCCTTTTTTCATTTTTTCTTTCCATATCACTTATTCTATGTTTATGTTATGTAGGATTCCACTGTATACTACTTCTTACTGAGAATCTCAACACAACCTTATCTGTTTCATTTCCCTAAGAAACCTAGATGAGGACAATGTCAAATTTTATGGGATATGATGGAATGAATAATCATTTTCACATAATATATTAATGTTTAGTCATATGTTTTTAAATTAATTTTATGTATTTCTCTGGTCTTCCATGACTACTAAATTGTTTGATCCTTCAATAATTCTTTTAATATGTACAAATAATGTAATATAAGTACTGAATCTGGGTTTATGGAGTCTAAGATATTACAATTATGAGTGACATTTATGTTCAGATAGATTTGAACATGAGTGTATGAAACACCATGATATCCTAATATATGATTATAATTAAAATTTTTAATACATTAGAAAACTGTCTCCACACACAACACTGAACATAAATGAAACCATGATACATTTCATTAAAATATAAATATTTAAGTACGAATGTTAAAAACTTTATGTTGAATTAGTGGGAATAAATACGAGTAACCAATTTATGAAATATCTATATAAATAAAACAAGTAATACTTTTAATATTAAATAAATTCAACTAGTTTACCTAAAAGGACCAATATGATCATTTATTGTTTAGAAATATTTTTTTTTGAAAATTGATTTTCATGCGATACACATTTATATTTCAAGAAAAATATTGTTAATGATAAATTATTTTTTATATTTATAATTTTTTACACTAATTTAGGTGTTAAATGGTATTAAATACAAATAATATCAGTTAATATTTTAAAATATCATTTTTTGATAAAAATAGTTTTTCATTATATTTTTGGATTTCGTTAAAAAAATGAATTTATAAATTTTTGAATTTAAAATTAATAATGTGAACTTAATTTTTGAATTCATAAAATCCAAATTGAAATATTATTAATTTTTTAGCATTTTATAAAAAGGTTGATTTTTAGTGAAAAAATGCAGGATTTCTGAAACTTATAATTTTCATTATTTTATCACCATGTATGCACAACCTATAAGATTCAAAAAAAAAATTAATTTAAAAAAATAATAAATTATAGAATTTAATTACTCATTTAGAAATATCTTTTGAAGTTATAAAACCTATGGAACACATTTTTGTAACAAATTAAAATATTACTTTTACAGAAAAACTATTTTCGCTCTCTTCTTCAATTTAAGTATTTTAAAGGCGAGTTTCTATTTTTTTTTTACATTTTTAGGCTCATAAACTTTATTAAATTAATTATAAATTTATTTATTTCATTAAAATATGTATCCATGATAATTTTATCTTATATACAAATATAATGCAAAAAAATGATTTCTTTCCAAAAACAGTTTTTATGTGATTAACTATATTTATTTTAAAATTAACATTTCAAATCTGTGAAAATTATATTTGATAAAATTATTTTCAAATTTTAAATCATAATTATTTAATTATGTAAAAGGGAAAATCATGATCTTTTACATTATTACTAATTACTAAGGTTAGAAATTAATTACCAAGGTAAAAGTAAAAGGGGTAAATTGAGTTTAACCTAGTGTAAAAGATCTAAAAAAGTTATCAAATGAGAATATAAGTAAAATTTTGAGATTTTAATCAACCAATAAATTTATAACCTTTAATTTTTTCTTCTTTTGAACCATTTAACCTTGAATAGTGTCATGGAATTGTTGAAAAATTTAAATGTGTTCCCAAAACTACCCTTTCATTCACATATAAAAGGGAAACATATTCACCATTTAAAGACCCAACATACCTTATATTTACTTATTAAAACTATTACATATTAATATCACTAGAAATTAACCCCATGAATATAGTCCCTTGGATACTCATAGTTATCCCAAGACCCTCAAATTCAAGGAGACTTCCAAGGAAAATCCAACTCCACGACTTGGGTATTATATACTACATAGTTTTTATTCTTAATTTAATTCATTAAAATTTTTTCTATCCTAATTAATATAATGATATTAGTTTAATTTATAATTTATAGTGTTTTTTTATTAAGTGTATTATTTTTTTATTCATATACCCCATCCATTATGAAAATCAAAACCTCCATTCATGAGTTGTGCGGACTACCGCATCCATGGGAAACATGTTTTGTTTTCCATTACCACCTTACAAGGTTGAATATAAAGATATTATTAGAGAATAAATATTATTCTTATGATATCATTATGTTTTTGGTATGTCAAATATAAGAACCTATTAATGATATGAAAAAAATGACCATTGTTAATTTAACTATTTCAAATATGCATGTCAAGAGGATAATATTTTATTTAAATCATGTAATATTTTCATATCAAATAATTCTTATTATAATTACACCTAATTATGATTTTTAACACTAATATGAAAAATAATAATATCAATATTCTTATGGTATAATGATATTAAAACTAAACCATCTTATAATATTTCATTAAATAAGGGTAAGTTCATGTTTTGATCAGTATAACTACCTAATTAAAATATACTACGAATATATATAATGTATGACTATGAGTATTTATTTAATAGTTTAGTATGATTATAATATTTAAATAATTATTTCCTTGGTTTGGGTAGGGTATATAAACATTTAACTCATTAATTAAGAAAACACCTTTCGTCCGTTAAGAATCATTGAAACATGATCATCATCAATTTCATAATCATGTTTTGTAAAAAAATAGACATGAAATGAAATTATATATTTATAAAAATTATTTTAAAGTATATTACAGAATATTATATGATATATTAATGATTAAATTTAAAAAAATATTATAAATTGAGACTATTATTATTAAAGTAGTACAAATGATCAAAAATTTAAACACCCAATGTAGAAAATAGAAAGAATTCATATAGAGAATTACTATTTATGAAGAGTATGAATGAAAATTTTTATGAGTAAGGTTATTACTTATGTTATTAGTATATATATGTTTTTGATAAAGGAGGTTAAATTATGTTTATAAAATTCAGATTAAGAGGCAAGGGTTTCAGTTTCAATTTTATTTTATAGAGACATGTTTATGTTGTATATAATGTTTATTTTTTATAGTAAGCTTACCACCCCATTGTGATAGTTATATAATAATTCCCTTATATTTCATGATATTTAATGTACTATTCCATGATAAATTTCTTAAGGGTTTTTGGTTCCAAGGTTCCAAATTTTGTAAGGGTTTTCATCTCAATTTCCCTTTATTAAGAAAAGTATTGTATTTATGCACCTAATTTTCATTATGTGATGTATATATTTTTTATTTTAGATATAATATAAATAATTATATTTCAATAATATTATTTTAAATTCAATTTCAATCCATCTCTTGTATGTGTTATAATTCAAAAGTTTCTAAGCCATAAGGATTTTCTTGGTCTCAATTCTCAATCTTTGAGGAAAAATACATTTCATACACCATGTTTTGTTAATATTATGTTTTATTGATTTATTGTCTCATGAATTTTATTCTCCCTATATTTCATGTGATTTAATATCCAAATAAATTTCCCTTATTCAAGTGGTTACTAATTTGTTTTCCAATAGTAAGAGTTTTGGTAACCTAATTTTCTTTCATTGAGTTATGATCATTACCTTGAGATAAATCATATATAATGGGTACATTATACCCTTTGATTGTATTATGTAATATAATATCATTATTTTATAGGTATATTAATTCTTACCATATAAAGAATTTGAAAAATATATCTCTCTTATTGGGATATGTAATTTTGAAACTATCCACTTTATTTATCTAGATTAATTATGATCATATTATCTATAAATTGACTTAGTCGTACACTCATTATTCTATATGATGTAAACATAACATTTTAAATAACTAATGTTGGATCATTTTCAACTGAAAGTATGGTATTATATTAACATAGATAAAAATATTGGCATTTCATATTCTTTAATTCCTATCAAGATGATTATTGTCAAGTTAACTATGTATTATTTGACCATCCAATTTCTTCCTCTAGATGGGTTATTATATATTTATCCTTTTTATTGACATGTGGAAATTTATTGGAATTATTTAATTTTTTTTAAATAAGGATCATTATTGGGTAGTTTTATTATTGTTTATTCATTTTATCTTATAGTGAATGCATTAGACTTAAAAAAGTTATGGGTGGGGCATGATATTATACAACCCCTTGATGTATCAACATTTCTGATGATAAAAATCTTGCTGGGTTTTAGTTTACACCTCTTCCAATAATAATATATTGTCTTATCTTAAGGCCTTGATAGTAGGATGTCTTGATTGTGGTCTTTACATTAAGTGAAGTTTCTTGTAACAAGGTCTTTAAAGAAGGTTTTTGATGTACAACATTATGAATTATATCAGTATGAGATTAGTATTATTTATATCCATGTTTTCATTCATTATCATGGATGGAGAACTATCCAATTTTATATTAATTATAGATTCATGTTTTTTACCTATTCATGACATAATATTTATTCCGTGATTACTTCAGATATATGTTTCTCATACTGAGTGTTTTATCTCACCATTATTATGTTTCTATTTCTCCAGGATATGAAGGAAAGTAATAAAAATTACATGTTTAGAAGTATAACATGTGTTAAATAATGTTTGGGAGACATTGAAGAGATAACATAAATTAAGTAGTTTCATATATAATGAGAAAGTTTCCCATTTAATATAATAAACTTGGGATTTATTAGTTTATATATTTTTTATAATTCTATAAAGGTCTAAACCTAAAAATATCCTTTAAATTCAAGGGATGAAATAATAATTTCTATTTTTTAATTATGGTTTTTATATCTAGGATTTTACAGCTAGTATCAAAGCAAGTAATTTAAACTATGTGTTTATGAGAACTGGATTCAGGAGCATAGGTCTACGACATCGTAGTTGGTATCAAAGTAAAGGTTTAAATAACATTGAATATTAGGATGTTTATTGAGAATAATTTATGGATTATATGTTATGGATGATCATAAGTTCAGAGGTATAGATAACACTTTTGGGATAAGTATAATAACCCTGATCTTTATTACACACTTAAACATGATTTATTACATAAACATGCACTTAAGAAAACTATAAGGATTTAGAGGTATAGTGTTTTGGGAAATTAGGAACATTACATAACAACTTAGAACATAAAACACAACATCTTTATTGAAAACTTCTTTTACATGACCACAACATTCCTTCGTACTTAGCATTGCATGGGATAACCTGAGGACATTCATAAGAAAAGGGTGAGATCTAAATCCCAGTAAGCGAGTAAAAAAGGAATAACATGAATAATACAATACATGTTAGGCAATAGGAATATCAATGGTGTATAAGAGAAACATGAATATAAAGGCATGATATAACATGATAATCATAACATGGAAATGTGGAATCAACATTTAACATGATATTAGCATGAACCAAGAATTATTTCACATGGAGCATTAGTAAACCATTATTGCAATTGAATTATCATGAGTAAACCCTAATCTCACTTGATGTATCATGATACTAATCTTTACCCAATTCATTGAAGCTCTATTGGGGCACACCCTTGTTAATAATTCATTTCATGCATAAGTGTGCCACATAGATCATAAAACATGGATTCATTAAACATTATAATTTATTCCATGATAAAGGAATGTGAAATTAATACATGAAACTCTATAATCAATAAGTAAATATTTTCAAAGGTGAATACCCTTGACAGAAAAATGGGCATGGTATTCACTACACAATGACTTTGTCTTGGAAAATCACGGTGCAATTTCGGCAGCATAACAGTGTGACATAATAATTCATAAAAATGGTTTATGAGAGAGAAAGGGGAATATAATAATATTTAAATGAAATTTAAAGTAATGGGGGGGGGGGTTAATATATATACATGTCCCAATATATGTAATGGAATTTAGATTCATAATATAAAAGAATTTCTTAAATGTAAATGAGAAGAAAGAAATTACTTACATAATTTTGGCATGGTAACGGGTGTACATGGAAGGAATTAATGATAGAGAAATAGGGATATAAAAATTAAAACATAATTAGGTGTAACACCCCGAGCTTCCACGATACGCTTCTCATTCAATAATGCAATAGCTTGCATTGTACGCAACTTCGAGTTCTAACACACCGCGACTAATCAAAGTAGCCGTTATGAATAGTAATAACCAATTTTTAAAATTATAGAAATTCTATATTTCAAAATGGACTTCATTTTTGTATTCGTAATATCGAAATTAGCCTATGTTGAATTTTTGGTATTTTTCTGAGAACTTCTAATTTTTTATGAATAGTGAAAAATACTTAAAACAACTTTTTTAATCAAAATAATTTATAGTGATAAGTTATAATATTGAGTGGATTTAATGCATAATTAGAATATATTTTTACCATTTTATCCAATGGTGGTCATTAGAATTAATTTAACATTGAATTTGGACATAAACAATTGCCAATCTTTTGATATAAATTGTTTCTTGAAAACACGCTATTTGTCGTAACAGCGGGAATTAATTATAAAATTAATTAATGCAACTTATATGTTTGGAATTTTGTAAAATAGACATCATTTTTGAATTCGGAATATCAATTATAGCTTAGGGTGAAATTTTGGCATTGTTCTGAAAAACTTCAATTTTTGATGAATAGTGAAACCACTAAGTGGTAGTTAAATAACTGATTTTTCGTATAAATGAAATATTACCACTTATGTGATTTGATTTTCAAAAATCCGACATACATGGTTGTCATTAAGAAGTAAAATGTGGTTCAATGGGATAAAAATAATTTTTTTGGTGAATAGTAACTTATTAAGTTTTAATCGCGATTAGTGGTAATTAGTGTGGTTTAAGGTATAAATAATACTTTAATAATATTAAATGACCTAGACACATGTCCCAACCTTATTGGTTGTGTCATGGCCGACCAAGACAAGCCATGGCCTAACTTGGGGACCCCATGGATCCACTTTTGTTGGGAAATAACATAAATTACTTTTTATTTAATGTTAAAGTGAAAATGACACTAACATAAATTGTTTTACTAAAAAAATTTTTAAGTAGGGTTACACAAGTCCAAATTTTGACTATAAATATTCATTAGAAATCTAAAAAGATATCATACATCATAGTATTTTTTTTATAATTTTTAGACATTAAATAAATTAAATTATTTATGACATCATTATGATGTGGCGATGACCTCATTATTTAACGATTTAAATAAAATGAGAAGATAATGCAAAATCCAAGGCTTACACTTGTCCAAAGCCTATTGGATGAAGATATTTCGAAACCTTATCACCTTAGCCTCAAATTATATAAATGTGGGACCTTTAGAATCCGAAAAGCATTTTGAAATAATGTAACATTTCAATCTTTCCAAAAGTGCCCCTCCTCTCCACTTATAAAAGGCCCCCACCTCTCCCACTTCAATTACACTTTCAAGCCATTTGGCTCGGCCAACCTCTGCCCAAATACTCTCCCAACATTCCTCCCTTACTCCTAGAAACCTTACTTTGGGCATAACTCTTCCCAAGGAAGCCTTTAGCTCAAATCAAAAAGAGTTACCCGATTTTGAGGTAATGTCTTTTATAATGTTGTTTTGTTTTATTTTTCTTCTCCAACCCCCTAAACTCCTTTTATTCAATTATTTTGTAATAACACCAGTATCCTCAATATACTAGGATGTTGTTATAAGAAGTATTCGAGCTACACTTACACACACCTACATCTAATGGTTAAAGAACATACGGTTTCTGTGGATGGCGAATTTCTGCCTCACGAAACGATGATTGTTCAACACTCATATAACACCTTCAAAGGTGGCCATTAAGATGTAACTATTTTTATATATGATATATAATATGTTTTTGTTTTACTTATGCTTCTTTATTTCTCATTTATGACATACTTTATGATTTCCATTATGGGTAAACGCGATAATTTCATTTTAGGAAGTGCGGACTACCGCCCCCTCAAAGTGATTTGAATCGTTAATGCCATATGTGGGATGTATAAAGGATGGAGTAAATGGTATTATACACTATATTATACTGGAATTATATTATACATTTATATCATTATGATTTAGTTCCATTAAATATGAAATTGAAATGAAAGTAGCGTTCATGCGTACGTACGGCTTACCGTCTCCATGAACGGTGCATTTCATTTCTTACCTCTAAATGTTACGTAATATTATAAATGAATGTATATACTGGATATATAAGATATATATGACATCTAAATCATGAATATAATTCTGGATATAATGGATATTTCACCACATAAACAACTTGTAATTATAAGAAGCTTATTGTTGACTCAAGTACCAAAGATCGACAAAACGACCGTTATTAACTTAAATAATTACATAATGTTCATAACATTGTAATAAGTAATATAAAAAGGATAATGAAATTGAAAATGGTTCTTAATAAGGTAGATATTAACTCTAGTTTATTATTCAGGAGGTTAAATAACGGTTGAGTCAAGTCGGACACAAGGTAAGGGAATTTCTTAACCCAACTTCCATTCTTTGGGTTAATCTCCTACTTTCAAATTATGTCATGATGTTGTTATGTCCTATTTTGTATTTTAGTCTCTTTATGTGTACCTATAGTGAATACACATAATAGATCTATTTTATTTTAAAAATGATCTTTTTAAGGACTTCGTCTCAATCTCCCTTCATTGAGGCATATTTGGTTTTATACACAACTTTCTTTTATACGGTGTATAAACCCCTTTGACTTTTAAGTTTATTCAAAAGGAATCTTTTTATACGAAGCATTTTACTAAATGACAAAAAGGGAATGTTTTTCTTTCCGTACTTTTGCGGCGACAACGACTTCTCCGCCGCCGTGACCATTATTTGAGTTTCGGCTTCCTCTACAAGCCATCATTTTTTTTAATGAAAAATAAATACAAAGTTTTAACTTTCTTTTATTTTGGTACTTAAAATGGTTTTGAAAGCGTTTTTATTATATCAATGTGTTGTATTGATATCTTGTGATTGAAATGTGGAAATGTTATGTTTCCTTTATGCATGTTTTATGTGATATGATTATGTTATGGTTTATGATATGTTTAAACCTATTCATATGAGGAATGCATTGGACTTAGTAAGTGACGGGTGGAGCCCGCTATAGCTCCTCGATGCATCGGCAGGTCTCATGAGACAAACTAGTGTCTTGGCACAAGGCCTTGACAAAATCTTATTTGTGGTCTTGGCACGAGGCCTTGACTACGTGGTTATGATAGTCTGGCATTATGCATTCCATCATTATGAAAGTGGTTATTGATATTGCATGTGATTATTCGACCAGTAGAGTATCCATGTGAAGAAGTAAATGGCATTATCTCATTTTACTTTTGCCATATTATGTTGAAGTTCATGTTTAAAAGGATTTTGTTTTAGTTATACATTGCCTTAAATGTTAATGTTTATTTATGAAAGCTTCCGCATTATTGTTATCCTTACTGAGCATCTGAGCTCACCCCTTTCAATGTTTTAATATTTTCCAGGATGTGAAGAAGTATTTTATGAATGACCTGCAGGGATAGTCAGAAGAGGATATGAGTGTGGACTATGAAGACCATGTTATTGTAGTTTGTTTACTTTTTGATGTAATGAAAGACTTATGAATGTATCTAGTGTTTCCAAGGCTACTAAACTAATCGGTCTTTCGAGACTTGATCTTTTGTGATCATGCCAATGTTACGAAGTAACGCACCGGCTCTGGGTAGCTGGGGTCGGGGCGTTACAGTTGGTATCAGAGGCAGTTTAGTACTAACCTTGGAAGCTAGATTTAGATAAACTCTGATTAGAGCACATAGCCCGAAGATAGACTTTGAGGATTAGTATAGAAGAACTTCCTAGAATTTTGGTATTATAGAGATGTTATGAGTTTTCCGAGCAATACATCCCTGTCTGGATACGAGCAGGTAGAGGCGGATCTGGCACAGATGTTCCTAGGGGTAAAACCCGAAAACACCGCTTTGAGCTAGACTCGAACGGGAACTGGTGCACGACAACGGGCCTTGCTGCACTCTTGGTTACAACACTCCCGGGGGATATGCTTAGGATAACTCTCATTTTCATTACAAATCATTATGAAGGGTTTATGAGTATATACTTCCTCAAAGAAAACATTTTTATGATTATGGATTATATCCATAAATAGTTCAATTTATGTTAAGTGTTTTATAAGTATGGGATTATGTATTTTGATTCATAAACTAATCTAGTTTATGCCATTGTTTAGAAATGGTGCCTAGTGGAAGGAATGGAAACCGTATCAATGCACGCACTCCATGTAGGGATTGCCCTCCTGCTCAAGATAATTATAGTGGGGCTGGTGATGCAACTGGGGCCGATCAGCTAATCACCATACTGGGACAACTTACTCAGGTTATGAATAATAACCTTACCCGTATGGAGCACCCTGATCCGCAACGTGGAGGATCAATGTTAGATCGATTCATGAGGCAACAACCACCAACCTTCAATGGGAGTACAAATCCTATAGTAGCTGAGCAATGGATAAAATCCTTAGAGAAAATATTCCATGCCTTGGGGAGTAGTGAAAGGGAGAAGGTTGTCATGGCAGTTTACCGCCTCACTGGAGATGCCGATCAGTGGTGGTCGCTGATCCAAAACACAAAGGAAGATGATGACGTATCGAATATGGAATGGAGGGAGTTCAAAGAGCTTTTCTTAGAAAAATATTTTCCTCGTGACCATCGAGCAGATATGGAAAGGCAATTTCTGAGTTTGAGGCAAAAGGAGGATGAGAATGTCGCAAAGTATGAGGCTAACTTTACAAGGTTAGCGAGGCATGCTGCAGATTATATACGTAACCCAAGAAGTAAGATTGATCGTTTCTTTGATGGGTTAAAACCATTTCTACGTCGAGCTCTAGTGTCACAATCTTTCTCAACATACGAAGATATAGTCTCGTGTGCTATCAAGACAGAAAAGGAATTCTCTAAGTCTTATGACAACAAAGTAAAGCAAGAGAAGAAGAGAACGGTGGAACAAGAGACAGATAAAGGGAAAAAGGGAAAGAAGGATTTTCCATTATGTGATAATTGTGGGAAGAATCACCCTGGTACTTGCCTAAAAGGAATGGGAGTTTGTTATAAATGTGGAGAAAAGGGTCACCAGGCTCGTGATTGCAAGGGAAAGAAAGAGGCTGTCAAAGTTGAATGCTACAATTGTAGAGAAATGGGTCATTATGCAAATGAATGTCCTAAGCGTCAAGGAAACTTACCTCAGAAAAGGCCAAGGGATCAAGGCCAATCTTATGCTGTGACTACAGTTGAAGCAGAATAATTAATGTATTGGTGCTTTTGGACTCAAGGATTATATTCTGGTTATTAGAATAATGTGATCTATATAAGGATTGTACTGAAGTACTTGTTGGTTTCAGTAAGGTTTTAATATGAAGAAGGTAATTATATTTTTAGTATGTGACAATAAGAGAAACTTTACTTTGTTTGGGGAATCTGATAAATAGATTTTGGAATTAAGAGACCTTTTAGAGAAAGTCTGGACAGAGGTATTTTGGATAACTATAAAGGTTGGAGTGGATTAAGTTGAACTTTGGATAGTATTGTTTAAGGTTAAAACATTTATGAAGATTATTTTTGGAATAGTATAATACTATAGTTTTAGGAAAAGGACAACCTGCAGGGTGGGGAATAACCGTCGCGTCGGACAAAGCTGTAGGAATCGAACCCACAATCAAAGTGCGACAGGCCTTTATTTCCTACCACTAGCCTACAGGAAGTCCCTGGTTATTACAAAATAATTTTACTAATCTAAATGGTATGTGTTAACCTTTGGTACCTTATACAATTAGGATAAATAGAATATTTTTGAGTTCTGTTACCATTTGGAGTAAAAGATGGGTTTGTGGTAAAAATTCATTAACGAATGAAAGTATACATAACAAGTATGTATATTCCCTTACGTTCTTAGTAAATCTCCTAAATAAAATCCTCAACATTATAAAAGGTAACTTAAAACAAAAATGTTGTCGGTTAACTTTTCCCAACTAGGGATTCAATGACTGTTTAACCAATCATAAGTTTGTGATTTTCTTGTGGTTAAACTTTCTCCTAATCCTATTTTCTATAACTCCCCATCAGACCTTGATGGTTTGTTTCTCCTCCATATCCATATTTTCATAGAATCCTATAATGGGCTATATCGGGTGACCTTTGTACTTATCTTGCTTTCTTTTAATGTTATATATTTATTAACCTTATTTCCGATGTGGGTTTTCCTCAAAGGTATTTTATCTTTTCAACCTTTTATTTTCAAAGAAAAATTTCAAATTGCGAGGACGCAATTTATTGAAGGAGGGGAGAATGTAACACCCCGAGCTTCCACGATACGCTTCTCATTCAATAATGCAATAGCTTGCATTGTACGCAACTTCGAGTTCTAACACACCGCGACTAATCAAAGTAGCCGTTATGAATAGTAATAACCACTTTTTAAAATTATAGAAATTCTATATTTCAAAATGGACTTCATTTTTGTATTCGTAATATCGAAATTAGCCTATGTTGAATTTTTGGTATTTTTCTGAGAACTTCTAATTTTTTATGAATAGTGAAAAATACTTAAAACAACTTTTTTAATCAAAATAATTTATAGTGATAAGTTATACTATTGAGTGGATTTAATGTATAATTAGAATATATTTTTACCATTTTATCCAATGGTGGTCATTAGAATTAATTTAACATTGAATTTGGACATAAACAATTGCCAATCTTTTGATATAAATTGTTTCTTGAAAACACGCTATTTGTCGTAACAGCGAGAATTAATTATAAAATTAATTAATGCAACTTATATGTTTGTAATTTTGTAAAATATACATCATTTTTGAATTCGGAATATCAATTATAGCTTAGGGTGAAATTTTGGCATTGTTCTGAAAAACTTCAATTTTTGATGAATAGTGAAACCACTAAGTGGTAGTTAAATAACTGATTTTTCGTATAAATGAAATATTACCACTTCTGTGATTTGATTTTCAAAAATCCGACATACATGGTTGTCATTAAGAAGTAAAATGTGGTTCAATGGGATAAAAATAATTTTTTTGGTGAATAGTAACTTATTAAGTTTTAATCGCGATTAGTGGTAATTAGTGTGGTTTAAGGTATAAATAATACTTTAATAATATGAAATGACCTAGAAACATGTCCCAACCTTATTGGTTGTGTCATGGCCGACCAAGACAAGCCATGGCATAACTTGGGGACCCCATGGATCCACTTTTGTTGGGAAATAACATAAATTACTTTTTATTTAATGTTAAAGTGAAAATGACACTAACATAAATTGTTTTACTAAAACAATTTTTAAGTAGGGTTACACAAGTCCAAATTTTGACTATAAATATTAATTAGAAAGATAAAAAGATTTCCTACATCATAGTATTTTTTTTATAATTTTTAGACATTAAATAAATTAAATTATTTATGACATCATTATGATGTGGCGATGACCTCATTATTTAACGATTTAAATAAAATGAGAAGATAATGCAAAATCCAAGGCTTACACTTGTCCAAAGCCTATTGGATGAAGATATTTCGAAACCTTATCACCTTAGCCTAGAATTATATAAATGTGGGACCTTTAGAATCCGAAAAGCATTTTGAAATAATGTAACATTTCAATCTTTCCAAAAGTGCCCCTCCTCTCCACTTATAAAAGGCCCCCACCTCTCCCACTTCAATTACACTTTCAAGCCATTTGGCTCGGCCAACCTCTGCCCAAATACTCTCCCAACATTCCTCCCTTACTCCTAGAAACCTCACTTTGGGCAGAACTCTTCCCAAGGAAGCCTTTAGCTCAAATCAAAAAGAGTTACCCGATTTTGAGGTAATGTCTTTTATAATGTTGTTTTGTTTTATTTTTCTTCTCCAACCCCCTAAACTCTTTTTATTCAATTCTTTTGTAACAACACCAGTATCCTCAATATACTAGGATGTTGTTATAAGAAGTATTCGAGCTACACTTACACACACCTACATCTAATGGTTAAAGAACATACGGTTTCTGTGGATGGCGAATTTCTGCCTCACGAAACGATGATTGTTCAACACTCATATAACACCTTCAAAGGTGGCCATTAAGATGTAACTATTTTTATATATGATATATAATATGTTTTTGTTTTACTTATGCTTCTGTATTTCTCATTTATGGCATACTTTATGATTTCCATTATGGGTAAACGCGATAATTTCATTTTAGGAAGTGCGGACTACCGCCCCCTCAAAGTGATTTGAATCGTTAATGCCATATGTGGGATGTATAAAGGATGGAGTAAATGGTATTATACACTATATTATACTGGAATTATATTATACATTTATATCATTATGATTTAGTTCCATTAAATATGAAATTGAAATGAAAGTAGCGTTCATGCGTACGTACGGCTTACCGTCTCCATGAACGGTGCATTTCATTTCTTACCTCTAAATGTTACGTAATATTATAAATGAATGTATATACTGGATATATAAGATATATATGACATATAAATCATGAATATAATTCTGGATATAATGGATATTTCACCACATAAACAACTTGTAATTATAAGAAGCTTATTGTTGACTCAAGTACCAAAGATCGACAAAACGACCGTTATTAACTTAAATAATTACATAATGTTCATAACATTGTAATAAGTAATATAAAAAGGATAATGAAATTGAAAATGGTTCTTAATAAGGTAGATATTAACTCTAGTTTATTATTCAGGAGGTTAAAGAACGGTTGAGTCAAGTCGGACACAAGGTAAGGGAATTTCTTAACCCAACTTCCATTCTTTGGGTTAATCTCCTACTTTCAAATTATGTCATGATGTTGTTATGTCCTATTTTGTATTTTAGTCTCTTTATGTGTACCTATAGTGAATACACATAATAGATCTATTTTATTTTAAAAATGATCTTTTTAAGGACTTCGTCTCAATCTCCCTTCATTGAGGCATATTTGGTTTTATACACAACTTTCTTTTATACGGTGTATAAACCCATTTGACTTTTAAGTTTATTCAAAAGGAATCTTTTTATACGAAGCATTTTACTAAACGAAAAAAAGGGAATGTTTTTCTTTCCGTACTTTTGCGGCGACAACGACTTCTCCGCCGCCGTGACCATTATTTGAGTTTCGGCTTCCTCTACAAGCCATCATTTTTTTTAATGAAAAATAAATACAAAGTTTTAACTTTCTTTTATTTTGGTACTTAAAATGGTTTTGAAAGCGTTTTTATTATATCAATGTGTTGTATTGATATCTTGTGATTGAAATGTGGAAATGTTATGTTTCCTTTATGCATGTTTTATGTGATATGATTATGTTATGGTTTATGATATGTTTAAACCTATTCATATGAGGAATGCATTGGACTTAGTAAGTGACGGGTGGAGCCCGCTATAGCTCCTCGATGCATCGGCAGGTCTCATGAGACAAACTAGTGTCTTGGCACAAGGCCTTGACAAAATCTTATTTGTGGTCTTGGCACGAGGCCTTGACTACGTGGTTATGATAGTCTGTCATTATGCATTCCATCATTATGAAAGTGGTTATTGATATTGCATGTGATTATTCGACTAGTAGAGTATCCATGTGAAGAAGTAAATGGCATTATCTCATTTTACTTTTTCCATATTATGTTGAAGTTAATGTTTAAAAGGCTTTTGTTTTAGTTATACATTGCCTTAAATGTTAATGTTTATTTATGAAAGCTTCTGCATTATTGTTATCCTTACTGAGCATCTGAGCTCACCCCTTTCAATGTTTTAATATTTTCCAGGATGTGAAGAAGTATTATATGAATGACCTGCAGGGATAGTCATAAGAGGATATGAGTGTGGACTATGAAGACCATGTTATTGTAGTTTGTTTACTTTTTGATGTAATGAATGACTTATGAATGTATCTAGTGTTTCCAAGGCTACTAAACTAATCGGTCTTTCGAGACTTGATCTTTTGTGATCATGCCAATGTTACGAAGTAACGCACCGGCTCTGGGTAGCTGGGGTCGGGGCGTTACATTAGGGTAGTATGGGGGAGGTGAGAAATCATACCCCAACATTTTTAATTGAAAATAAAAGGTCATAACAACATAAATAAATTTGGAAAAAATGAGAAAGGAAGAAATCTCTTACTTGGAAGTGTGATCCGAAGGCTTGGGAGAGGCTTGAGAGAGGATTCTTGGGAGCTTGGGGAGCCTTGGGAGGATAATCGAGAGATTAGGTCAGAGTAGGGACGTTGTCCAAGGGTTTTTAGTTAAGAGAAGTGGGAGCTTGGGTGGTTTATATAGAAAAAGAGAGGGGATTCTTTATTACTTAGGTTTTGGACACCACACATTAAACTAATAAAAACCACAAACCAAAAAATGGTATTTGACCATGTTTTTTTCAAAATGAGATTTTAAAACATTATTTTATAAGGCCAATGTCCAATATTATTAAAATATTAGGATTTCTTATGTGGAGATGAGTCACACTCTCAAGGAAATCATTTTAAAAGTTAAAATGTTTTATAAGTCTTAGAGGGTCCACTAAGGCACCATAAAATTAATAAAATAAATCTAAAATCACATTATTTTAATGTTAAAACATATATTATATGAACATACCATTTATAGTATTTTATTACATCACTATTAGGTCATTATGATGTCATAAAACACATTATATAATTAAACAATATTTAATTTTTATTGAAAAATTTGACTGTCTCAGAAAATTATGAAAAATTCACCATTAGATAATTTTGACATCATTAATAAAAAAATTATATTCATTTTATCTAAATAATTTTCTAAATATGTGAATTTTTACTTTTAAAATAAAAACTGACATTTATCGAAAATTTATGGGTTTTGACAAAAACAACTTTCAAACCTTAATAAAAATTACAATTGTATTCATAAAAATTATATGTTAATTTATATTTTATAAAAATTAATTTAGTAATAATATTTCACTAAAATATTATTTAATTCAAAAATCCATTAATTCATCAAAATAGATTTCTTAATTGAATATTAACTAAAAATACTATTTGTGCTTTAAAAAATATTTACAAAGTAACAATAATAAAATGAATGTATATTATTTATTATATACAAAAATAATGAACATAATCATAGTTCTAGGGTCTTGTTACATAACCCATTATAACACCCGCATAGGACCTAAGGGTAAGGTGTGCGATGGTGACAGACTCTTGGGGTGGCTCAGATAACATCGCCTGGCTGGTAATATCTATTAACTTCCACTTCTCCCATAGGTGGTTCTGTTCAAGCATAAAATGTTGAAGCTCAGCTTGGACTTGGTCAAGAGCAAAGCCCAGTGACACCACCTCCTTTCCAAGCTCCGACAAATGGACATCGTATGGAGAAATTCTACTAGATGAGGCCATCACTTCCTTTGTCTTAGTAAATTGGATTTTTTAAAGACCTATATTTATACTAATTATTTGGTCACTATTCAATGAATATATTAGCAATGATAAAAATTATCAATAGTAATTTTAAATCCAAAAACATAAAACCAAGGAAGTGTATATGTTTTATATAACTATTTTACAAAACAATAAGTTTAATTAGATCAAGATGAATTTTAATTAATAAAATTTTGGGTCATTACAATCTTCCCCCCTTAAGAAATTTCACCCTCAAAGTTTCCTTTTCCCAAACTAAAAAATATGAGAGTAACTGTGCTTCATCAATTCTTCCAATTCCCACACTGCTTCTTTAAAATTGTGGTTTCACTACAACACCTTGATGAGGGGAATTGTCTTATCTCATAGAACTTTTCCCCTACGATCTAAGATCTTCACCGAATTATCTTCATAGGAGAGGTCATTATACATTGGTACCACCTCTATATTGAGTACATGCGATGGGTCAGGTATGTACTTCCTCAAGATTGATACTTGGAATACATCATGTACTTGAGATAGGTTTGGTGGGAGTGCTTGTCAATAGGCCACTGCTCCAATGTGATCAAGGATCTCAAAAGGGATTATGTACCTTGGATTAAGATTTCCCTTCTTCCCAAATCTAATAACTCTCTTCCACTGCGATATGCATTGGAATACCATGTCTCTAAAATCAAAATCTAGGTCTCAACGACGATTATCAGCATAACTCTTTTGTCAACTCTGAGCAGCTTTAATGTGCTGCTGGATGTTCTTAACCTTCTCAACCATTTATTCAACCATTTCCAAGCCTAGGAGTTTTCACTCCCCAAATTCACCCCAACATGCCGGCGTTTTTCACCTCTTCCCATATAGGGCTTCATAAGGATCCATTTTTATGCTTTAGTGGAAACTGTTATTGTAAGAGAAGTCAACCAGAGGAAGATGTTGATCCCATCCTCCTTTGAAGTCCATTTAGAATTCTCTTAACATGTCCTCGAGTGTTTGGATAGTCTAATCAGAATGGCCATCAGTTTGAGGATGATAATCCATACTGATGTTTAGATCAGTATTCAGAGTGTGTTGGAGACTCTTCCAAAACTTAGAGGTTAATCTTAGATCTTGATCGGATAAAATAGACAGTGTTACTCCATGAATACTTACCACTTCTCTGATATAAATTCATTCCAGTTGATCTAATGAGAAATCCTATCAAATTGCAATGAAGTGTGCAATATTTGTAAGACGATCCACAACAACCCAGATAGCATTGTTTTCTTTGGATGTATTTGTAAATCTGGTGACAAAGTCCATGGTGATGTTCTCCCATTTCCATGCTGGTATGGGTAATGGTTGAATCATCCCCTTAGACTTATACCTCTCAACCTTCACTTGTTGACATACCAGAAACTTTGATGTATAATCAGTGATCTCCTTCTTCATGTTATCCCACCAATAATTCTATCAGAGATCTCAATACATCTTTGTGTTTCTTGGGAGAAATTAAAACTATGTGCATCGTCCAAAAGTTCATTATTTAAATCCAGATTTGATGGAACTCATAGTCTTTTCCCAAATTTCACAATTCCTTATTCATTAACATTGAACTCTGACGATTTTACTTTTCTGATAGTTTCCACTTTCTTCTGAATTCCCACACCATCCTTTTGAGAATCCTTTAACCTTTCTAAAAGAGATGGTTAAGAAATAATATGTGAAAGGATTGATGATTTTTCCTTATTTATGATTCCCATGTCCATCTTTATCAAATCTAAAAATATTGGATCCTTATAAATTCTCATCAATGATATAATCATTGGGTCCTTTCTACTTAGAGCATCAACCACCTTGTTTTCTTTCCCATAGTGGTAATATATTGAGTAGTCATAGTCTTTGATCAGATCTATCCATCTTCATTGGTGCATATTCAACTCTTTCTATGTGAATATATACTTGAGGCTTTTGTTATCCATATATATTTCATACTTCTCCCCAATGAGGTAATGCTGCCAAAATTTTAAAGTGAAGATTACTGCAACAAACTCCATATCATGTGTTGGATAGTTTTTCTCATGAACTTTCAATTGTCTTTAAGCATAGGAAATGAATTTTTCATTTTTCATCAACACATGGCCCAAACCCTTCTTTGAAGCATCACTAAATACCACAAAAAGTTCTCCACTTGTGGGTAGTGTGAGCACGAGTGCATTGATAAGCCTCCTTTTAAACTCCTTGAAACTATCTTCATATTCATCACTCCAAGAAAATTTTACTCCCTTCTGAGTTATCTTGGTAAGAGGGTTGGACAATCATGAGAAATTTCTCACAAATCAGCGATAATATCCAGCTAACCCTAGGGATCTATGAATATATGTTACCAATGATGGCATAGGACATCCCTCAATTACAACTTTCTTGAATGGATCCACAAATATCCCATTTCTTGTGATGATATGATCCAAGAATGAGACCTTCTTTAACCAGAAATCACACTTTCTGTACTTTGTATAGATATTCTCCTTTCTCAAGGTCTCTAGTACAATTATTAGATTCTCCTCATACTCCTCCTTGGTTTTTCATTATATTAGAACATCATCTATAAATACTACCACAAATTTGTCAAGGTAATCTATAAATACTCTATTCATCAAGTCCATGAAGATTTATGGAGCATTCTAAAGGCATTACTATGAATTCATAGTGCTCGTATCTCGTACGAAAAGAAGTCTTGGGGATATCCTCCTTCTTCATGCTTACTTGATAATATCCCGACCGTAGATCTACCTTGGAGAAGTATTTTACTCCATGTAGCTGATCAAATAAGTCATCAATTCATGGAAGAGGATACTTGTTCTTTATTGTGATTTTTTTGAGATCATGATAATCAATTAAAAGGTTCATTGACCCATCCTTCTTCTTGACAAAGAGGACTAGTGCACCCCATAGTGAAGCACTTGGGCATATAAACCCTTTATCCAGATTCTTCTTTAGTGGTTTC
The DNA here is from genome assembly GCA_963277665.1 of Viscum album. Classification (NCBI taxonomy): domain Eukaryota; kingdom Viridiplantae; phylum Streptophyta; class Magnoliopsida; order Santalales; family Viscaceae; genus Viscum; species Viscum album. The sequence goes on from OY728141.1 coordinate 106,478,795, forward strand.
TTCAGCTCCTCAAGCTCCCCAATATCCATTCTATATGGAGTATTGGATATTGGAAATTCCCCAAGTATAAGATCAATTGAGAATTCAACATCTCTTATAAGAGGAAGACTAGGAAATTCCTCGAGAAACACTTCAGCGAATTCCCTCACAATAGAAAAGTCTTCAATGATTGTTTCTTCCTTAGACTCAATCATCTGAGAAAGATATGTGTGATCATAGGGTAGTGATATCCATGCTTGAGATGATGGTACTAAAGAAGATTCATCCTCCTCCTTGCACTTGTATAGAATCAGGGGTTGATTTTCCATATGTAGAGTGATTTCCCTCTCACAGAAATTTATGTTGGATTTATATAAGGTAAGCCAATCCATGGAATTTTTTTTATCAAATTATACCAGAGTGAGTATGAAGAGGTTTTCTGAGAATTTCAATCCACAAATTATGATAGGGGAGGATTTATATTCATGGGATGAAATGATTTCCCCATTTTTCATTATCATGGACATCTTTACTTTCAATATTTTTGGGGGTGTTGGGATTATTCTACTAAACTTTTGGGATATAAAATAATGTATAAAACCAAAATCAAAAAGTATGTTTGCTATTCTTGAATGAATAACTAGAGTACCTGTCACCAATTTGTTTTCGGGGTTCACTTCGGTGGTAGTGATGGGAAAATCTCACCCTTACTACCTTGGAGGTTTTTGGTTGCCTCTGAAAACCCTTGGATTAGGGCATTGGTTTCAAAAGTGTCATGGTTATTTTTAGTTTATGCAGTGAACAAAATGTTGAGGTTCGAATAGATCATTACTCTCCTCTTTCACAGCTACAAGTTTTTCTTGTCAGCAGTTAATGTACAAGTTCCCTTCTCTTCCAAAACTAATGCATTTCCTCATCCCCTTCAGGCAATTTCTAGGTTGCTTTTTTCCACACCTTTGGCAAGTGGGGTGCTGAATTTTCTTAGCATTGTTGGATTTATCTATTAGACTAACAGAATTAAAGTCCACCTTATGCTTCTTATCCCCATGATACCCCTGAGACTCGTCGATCTCCATTTTGACTTTGAGGGCACATTGGAAAATTTCCTCATAGCTCTAGAAGTCACGGATTGCTAGGGCTTTCTGTAGGTTAGGTTTTATTCGACCAAAGAAGTGGTCAACCTTGCATTCAGGGGTAATGAAAAATCCGGATGCATATTGTGAAAGCCTTGTGAAGTTTCCTTGTATGATCCGATGGATTTTTCATCTTTGTTCTTGATTTCAAAGAAGTCCATTTCTATCTTAAGTCGAAGGGTGCATGGAAAATATTTATCAATTTTTTTTTCCATAAATCATTCTATTTTAATGCCTTAATCTCTCCCTCGGGCTTCGTATTTTTGATCAATGTACACCATTGATGAGATTCACCCTCCATATGATAAGAAACCATAAGAACCTTCTCTTGTTTGGAACATTGAAGGATGGATAATATCTTCTCAATGGATTTGATCCATTGTTCGACAATTGAGGGATTGTATGATCCATTAAAAGTAGGAGGCCTTTGTCTTATGAAGCTCTCAATTGTGGCTTATTATTTCTTGGGTGGGGGGGGGGGTTGAACGTTCCTCTTGACCCATGTTTTTATTAAAAACTTGAGTTAATTGAGAGATTATCATGACAAAGTTCGCGATTCCCACTCCCATCCGATTGAGCATCTCATTAAAATAGTCATCATATTGATGTTCACATCAGTTGTTAGACTGCGTCCTCATATTACCGGCCATTATCTAGAATAAAAGGAAAGTTAGGGGTAACACATTAATATAAATATAAATACAAAAACATAAGACTTATAAATTACTTTTATTTCCTTAACTTATGAATTTATAGGATTCAATCTATATTATCCATGATCTACTTCCCAACATCTATTCTTAGGGGAATTTTTTTATTCCCTTAACAATGGTTCATACTAATCTTATGAATTTACCAAAGAATATACCTTAGGAGTTTTGTAACCAAGATTATAGCAAGGCCCATTTCCATGCACCAGTTCTCATTCGAGTCTATCTCAAAGCGGTGTTTTTTTGGGTTTTACCCCTAAATACATCTATTCCAGAGCCACCTCTACTTGCTCATATCCAGAAAGGGATTTATTTTCTTGATAAACCACTTAATCAATACTCAAAAAAATTTAGGGATGTTTTTATTATACTCAGTATTATCCCTAAGGCTTTCACTATGTTTTTCTAGTCCTAATCCCAAAAATAACTAAACCTATCCTATGATACCAACTATAATGACCCTACTCTTTATTACACACTTAAACATGATTTATTAAATAAAATTTCACTTAAGACAACTCTGAGGATCAAGAGGTCTAGTGTCTTGGGAAATTAGGAACATTACATAACAACTTATAATATAAAACACAACATCTTTATTGAAAACTTCTTTTACATGACCACAATATTCCTTCGTTCTTAGCATTACATGGGATAACCTGAGGACATGCATAAGAAAAGGGTGCGCTCTAAAGCCCAGTAAGGGAGTAAAAAATGAATAACATGAAGAATACAGTACATGTTAGGCAATAGGAATATCAATGGTGCATAAGATAAACATGAACATAAAGGCATCATATAACATTATTACCATAACATGGAAATGTGGCATCAACATTTAACATGATATTAGCATGAGACAAGGCTCATTGAACATGGAGCATGAGTAAACCCTCATAACACTTGAATTAAAATAAGTAAAACCTCATTTCACTTGATGTATCATGATACTAATATTTACCCAATGCATTGGGGTGCTATTAGGGAACACCCTTCTTAATCATTTCATTTCATGCATAAGTGTGCCACATATATCATACAATATGGATTCATTAAACATCATAATTTATTCCACAATAAAATAATGTGGAATTAATAAATGAAACTATATAATAAATAAGTAAATGTGCGTAAAGGTGAATACCCTTGATAGAAAAATGGGCATGGTATTCACTACATAATGAATTTGTCTTGGAAAATCACGGTGCAATTTCGGCAGCATAACGACATGACATAATAATTCAAAAAAAATGATTTATGAGAGAGAAAGGAGTATCTCATAATATGTACATGAAATGGATAGTAAGGGGGGTTATATAGAAACATTTCCAAACATATGTAATTGAATTTAGATTCATAATATAAAATAATTTCTTGAATGTAAATGAGAAGAGAGAAATTCCTTACGGAATTTCGGCATGGTAATGGGTGTCTATGGGAGGCATTAATGAGAGAGAAAGAGGGATATCATAATTAAAAAATAAGGAGGGAAGTATGGTGGAGGAGAAAAATCATACCTCAACATTTGTAATTGAAAATAAAAGGGTATAACAATATAAAGAAATTTGGACAAAAATGATAAAGGAATAAATCCCTTAATTGGAAGTGTGGTCCAAAGGATTGAGAGAGGCTTGATAGAGATTTCTTGGGATCTTGGGGTACCTTGGGAGGATACTATAGAGATGAGGCTATAGTAGGGATGTTCTCTAAGGGTTTTGAGTGATGAGATGTGGGAGTTTGGGTGGTTTTATATAGGAAAATAGAGGAAATTCTTTATTATTTAGGTTTTGGACACCACACATTAAACTAATAAAAACCACAAACCAACCCATGGTTTTTGCCCATGTTTTTTTCCAAATGGGATTGGAAAACATTATTTTATAAGTCCAATGGCCGAAATTCTTAAAATATTAGGCTTTCTAATGTGGAGGTGAGTCACACTCTCAAAGAAATTATTTTAAAAGTTAAAATGTTTTATAAGTCTTAGAGGGTCCACTGAGGCACCATAAAATTAATCAAATAAATATAAGGTTAGAAATTAATTACCAAGGTAAAAGTAAAAGGGGTAAATTGAGTTTAACCTAGTGTAAAATATCTAAAAAAGTTATCAAATGAGCATATAATTAAATGTTTGCAATTTTAATCGATCAATAAATTTATACCCTACGATTTTTTTTCTCTTTTGAACCATTGAACCTTGAATAGTGTCATGGAATTGTTAGAAAATGTAAATGTGTTCCCAAAAATACCGTTTCCTTAACATATACAAGGGAAACATATTCACCATTTAAAGACCCAACATAAATTCTATTTAATTATTAAAACTATTACATATTAATCTCACTATAACTTAACCCCATGAATATAGTCCCCTAGACACTCATAGTTATCCTAAGACCCTCAAATTCAAAGAGATTTCACTCTCACAGTAATTTATGTTTGTTTTATATAAGGAAATCCAATCCATTCCAATAATTGCATCAAATTTACCAGAGGGAGTATTACGAGGTTCTTCGGGAAGTTCAATCCACAAATTATGATAGGGTATGAGTTATATTCATGGGATACAATGATTGCCCCATTTTCCATTCTCACTGACATCTTTACCTCCATGATTTTTGGTGGTGTTGGGATTATTATACTCAAATTTTGTGATATTAAAGAATGCACAGCACCAGAATAAAAAAGTATGTTCCCTATTCTTGGATGAATAAATAGCGTACCTGTCATCACTTTGTTGTCAGGGTTCACCTCAGTGGTAGTGATGACAAAAGATCTCCCTTGCTGCCTTGGAGGTTGTTAGTTGCCTCTAAAAACCCTTGTCTTAGGGAACTGGTTTGAAAAGTGTCCTGGTTCTTTGCAATTGAAGTAGTGAACAAAAATTTTATGGTCAAATGGAGAATTCCTCTACTCTGTCGCAGTTGCAGGTTTTTCTTGTCGATAGTTAATAGAAAGGTGCCCTTCTATTCCAAACCTAAAGCTTTTCCTTATCTTCTTCAGGAAATTTCTGGTGTGATTCTTTATGCCCCTTTGGAAAGTGGGGTGCTATATTTTCTTAGCACCGTTGGATTTATCCATTAGACTACCAAAATTAAATTCCAAATTATGCTTATTATCCCCATGATACCCCTGAGACTCGCTGATCTCCATTTTTACTTTGAGGGAACATCAAACAATTTTATCATAGCTCTCGAAGTCATGGATTGATAGGGCTTTCTGTAGGCTAGGATTTATCCTAGAAAAGAAGCGGTCAACCTTGAATTCAAGGGTAACGAGAAATCCGAATGTGTATCATGCAAGCCTTGTGAAGTTTTTCCTCATACTCTCCGATGGATTCATCATATTTTTTCTTGAGGGCAAGGAAGTCCCTTTTCATCTTAAGTTAGAGGGTGCGTGGAAAATATTTATCAAAAAACATTTTTTGAAAATACTTCTATTACAACGCCTCAATATCTTCCTCAGGATTCATATTTTTGATCAATGTACACCATTGATCAGCTTCACCCTCCATATGATAAGCAGCTAGAAGAACCTTCTCTTATTCAGAACATTGAAATATGGAGAATATCTTCTCAATGGAGTTGATCCATTGTTCGATGATTGAGGGATCAAATGATCCATTAAAAGTAGGAGGCCTTTGTCTCATAAAGCTCTCGATTTTGGATTATTATTTCTTGGGTGGGTGGGGGGGGGGTTGAAGTTCCTCTTGACCCATGTTTCTATTCAAAACCTGAGTTAATTGAGAGGGTATCATGACAAAGTTTGCGATTCCCGCTCCCATCGGATTGGGAATCTTATTAGAATAGTCATCACATTGATCTTCACATCGGTTGTTAGCCCGAGTCCTCCTATTACTAGCCATTGGATGGAATAAAAGGAAAGTTAGGGGTAAAACATAAAGGTAAATCCAAAGGCAAAAAAATATAACTTATAAATTACTTTTATTTCCTTAAATTAAGAATTTATAGGCTTCAATCTATGTTATCCACGATCTACTTACCAATATAAATTCTTAGGGGAATTTTTTTAATACCCTAACAATGGTTCATACTAATATTATGAATTTAAAAAATCATATCCCCTAAGAGTGGCATAACCAAGAGTTCAGCAAGGCTCGTTTCTATGCACCGGTTCTCATTCGAGTCTAGCTCAAAGTGGTGTTTTTAGGTTTTAACCCTAGATACATCTGTGCTAGAGCCGCCTCTTCCTGATCATATACAAGAAATGATGTATTTTCTTGATAAACCATTTACTAAATACTCACCAAAATTTAGGGATGTTTTTATTATACTTAGTCTTATCCCAAAGGCTTTCACTAGGGTATTCTAATCCTAATCCAAAATAACTAAACCTATCCTTTGATACCAACTATAACAACCCGACTATTTATTACACACTTAAACATGATTTATTACATAAAATTTCTCTTAAGACAACTCTAAGGATCAAAAGGTATAGTGTCTTGGGAAATTAGGAACATTACATAACAACTTAGAATATAAAACACAATGTCTTTATTAAAAACTTCTTTTACATGACCACAACATTCCTTCATACATAGCATTGCATGGGATAACCTAAGGACATCCATAAGAAAATGGTGAGATCTAAAGCCTACTAAGGGAGTAAACAAGGAATAACATGAAGAATAAAGTACATGTTAGGAAATAGGCATATCAATGGTGCATAAGAGAAACATGAACATAAAGGCATGATATAGCATGATTATCATAACATGGAAATGTGACATCAAAATTTAACATGATATTAGCATGATCCAAGGCTCATTGCACACGAAGAATGAGTAAAAACTCCTTAAAATTGAATTATCATAAAGAAAACCTCATTGAACTTGATGTATCGTGATACTAATCTTCATTAAATGCATTGGAGCGCTATCAGGGCTCACCCTTCTTAATCATTTCATTTCATTCATAAGTGTGCCACATAGATCATACAACATGGATTCATTAAACATCATAATTTATTACATGATAAAGGAATGTGGAATTAATACATGAAACTATATAATGAATAAGTAAATGTGAGTAAAGTTTAATACCCTTGATAGAAAAATGGGCATGGTATTCACTACACAATGACTTTGGCTTGGAAAATCACTGTGCAATTTCAACAGCATAATGACGCGACATAATAATTAATAAAAATGTTTGATAGAAGAGAAAGGGGTATATAATCATATGTACATGAAATTCACAGTAATGGGGGTCATATATATATACATGTCCCAACATATCTAATGGAATTTAGATGCATAATATAAAATAATTACTTGAATGTAAATGAGAAGAGATAAATTCCTTATGGAATTTAGGCATGGTAACAGGTGTAGATGGGAGGAATTAATGAGAGAGAAAGAGGGATATAATAATTAAAAAGTAAGTAGGGTAGTATGTTGGATGTGAGAATTCATACCCCAAAATTTGTAATTTAAAATAAAAGGGCATAAAAACATAAATAAATTTGGACAAAAATGAGAAAGGAACAAATCCCTTACTTGGAAGTGTGATTCAAAGGCTTAAGAGAGGCTTGAGAGAGGTTTCTTGGGATATTGGGGCGCCTTGGGAGGATAATATATAGAGGATGTTATATTAGGGACGTGATAAAAGGGTTTTTAGTGATTATAAGTGGGATCTTGGGTGTGTTTATATAAAAAGATAGGGAATTCTTTATTATTTAGGTTTTGGACACCACACATTAAACTAATAAAAACCACAAACCAACTCATGGTTTGTCCCCTTAGTTTTTTCCAAAGGGGAGTGGAAAAAATTATTTTATAATTCCAATGGCCTAACTTCTTAAAATATTAGTCTTGATTATGTGGAGGTGAATCACACTCTCAAGGAAATCACTTTAAAAGTTAAAATGTTTTATAAGTCTAGGAGGGTCCACTAAGGAACCATAAAATTAATCAAACAAATATAAAATAAAATTATTTTAAAGGTAAAACATATATTGGCCAAACATACCATTTATAGTATTTTATTAAATCACTATTGGGTCATTATTATTTCATAAAACACATTATATAATTAAATAGTATTTAATTTTTACCAAAAAATTCGACTGTCTCAGAAAATTATGAAAAATTCACCATTAGATAATTTTAACATCCTGAATCCAAAAATGATATTAATTTTATATAAATAATTTTATAAACATATGAAATTTTACTTTTAAAATAAAAACCAACATTTATTGAAAATTCATGGGTTTTGGAAAAAATATCTTTCAAACCTTAATAAAAATTACAATTGTATTCATAAAAATTATAGGATCTTTTATGTTTAATAAAAAATAATTTATTAATAATTTTTCATTAAAATATTATTTAATTAAAAAATCTATTAAATCATCAAAATAGATTTATTTATTGAGTATTGACTAAAAATACTTTTTGTGCTTTAAAAACTATTTTCAAAGTTACCATAATAAAATGAATGTATATTCTTTATTTTATAGAAAAATAATGCACATAATCATAGTGCTAGGGTCTTGGTACATAACCCCTTATAACACTAGAATAATAACTAAGGGTAAGGTGTGTGATGGTGAAAGACTCTTGGGGTGACTCAGATAACATCGCTTGGGTGGTAATCTTTATTAACTTTAACTTCTCCCATAGGTGGTTCCATTCAAGCTTAACATGTTGAAGCTTGGATTGGGATTGGTCAAGAGAGAAGCCCAATGATGCCACATCCTTTCAGAGCTCTGAAAAATGGGCTCCATATAGAGAAATTATACTGGATGAGACCATCACTTCCTTTGTCTTAGTAAATTAGATTTATTAAAGACCTATATTTATACTAATCACGTGGTCACTGTTCAATGACTATATTAGAAATGATAAAAATTCTCAATGGTAATTTTAAATCCAAAAACATAAAATCAATGAAGTGCATATGTTTTATATAACCATTTTACATAATAATAAATTTAATTATATCAAGAGTAATTTTCATTAATAAAAGTTTGGGTCATTACAATATGTATATAATTTAATGTTTAGGTAATAATGAACATTTTATTTAGAGACTAGTGTTAGGGAACCTTAATGAAAACCCTTGACCTAAGTCTATGTGTCAGATAACATCATGATGTTTTGGGAAAGTATATATTATGTGATTTTTCTTAGAAATACTTCCATATATAGATATTGGAAGGGGGTTTCATCAACAACATAGATGGACCTAGGGGTAATCACCCTAAAAAGGGTTGATTAAGCATTAACGAAAGCATTAATCTAATGCTTGATCTGTGAGACTAATAGTGCATAGCTGGAGAGACACTCCTGGGGGATATTCTTTGGGTAGTGACATTCTTCTTACAAACAATTATAAATTATTTATGAGTAATGATAACTAATTATGTTAGTGAACCTAATATAAAATTACCATGGATTTTCAAGGATTGAACAAAGAAAGTCATAAGTTGATATGAAGTTATCATATTTAAGAAAATGTTTCATAAGGGAAGAAATATTAGGATTGATGTTTTCATATTAATTTTTTTTGATATTATCATTAGAATTTTGTTTTTTAGTATTTGTTTGAAATAAGTTCATGGATATGTAGCTTAGAAAAGGTATATCCTTGAAAACCACTATATGTTATAACCAAATAAGTGAGGATAATAAAATTGGTATGAATTTTAGTATATGACTATTAGGGTGGAAACTGTGAGTATCCTAGTCTAACATAATGTAGTGATATTGATATAATCTTTAAATTATTAGATATTTTCATTAGTGAGTGATATTTATCAATGATATTATGGTATATTCTAAATGTTATGATGATTATGTGAATCATCTAAAGATTATTCTTATATAGTTTTACTTTAATGGTATGTTGGTATATAATAAATGGTATTAGTAACCATGATAAGTGATTTTATGTAAAGGTTATATTTTTGGTAATAACTATATGTGAACACATGATTGAGGTATATATAACTATTAAATTTAATATACATGTTTTATTTATAAAATAAAGGGTTTTTTGATTTTGAATAATCATGTTAGATAATAATTTGTATCCTTGGGATTGATAATTGATTCATGATATTTTTATATAGGTTTGTCTCATTTTTGGTATTATGATATATAGTGAGTGGTGTATAAACTAGTGGTTAAAAACATTTGAGAGTTAAATATAGAGTTAATTTTGGTGGAATAAATAATCTCATTGTTGTTTAATGTTTTAGAGATTAAAATAGGTTTTGGGAAATTTATATTATTGAGATTATATGATTAGGGTATATACATGAATTAGTATATGATTTCAGGAATTATTAATGTTGTTTGAGGTAGGATAATTCTGATTTTGAGAGTATGGGTTTCAATGTCTTTTGGGTTTATAATATTTTAAGAAAGTTTATGGTAATTTGGGATCTTTATTTTTAGGATCAATTTATGAATTATGAGAGAAATCGACACAATTTAACCTAGGTTGAACCTATGATGATATTTTTTTAACTATGAATGAAAATATCTATAGGATGAAAACTATGATAAACATCAGTATCCTCTATGATAAAGTAAACTAGTAAAATACTATGCTTATTTTTCCACATAGGGTTGGCCATGAAAATGATGGGAATAAGGTACAAAAATCCTACACTTAAGAGTTATGGCTGCCTTATTGGATTCTCATCATATCCACCCTTATGCTTCTAATAACTTTTCAATGAGTATTATGTTACTACCATATTGATTTATTTATTAATAGAAATATAAAACATCAAGATTTTTGTAGCACATGTTGATGTTTAGGGAGATATAAATCTTGTTTTTCTTCCATTAGATAAAATTGATTATATAGAATTCTTATTTAGTGAATCATGGTTAGATTTCCCACAATATTTTAATTATTGAAAAATATATGAGGTTGGGGAAAAAAACTAATATCCACTACTAATAGATCTTAATGTCACTAAAATGGTAGGATACAATAATATATTATCCTCATCATCATTAGTCAATGCACCTATGCTATATGCATGCCTCTATGTACCCATATAAGTTAAAATATTCATGAAAATTGTGGTAGTAGAATAAAAACCATGGCTATCACTACTAGAGAAACATGAAACAATAGTGTGGAAGAAAATAGAGTGGATACCCTATGACCCCGATGCCAGGAGTTGTTTAAGAATTAGTTTTGATCCCTTAAAACACACAAGCCCTTATATACTTTATAGGAAAAAATTTGTGTCTTCTAAGGCCTTATTTGGGAATATGAAGTTCCACCCAGAGCGATTGTGGTAGGGAATACATCCCCCATTAACCTTCATGAAATAATTCTTAATGGTTTACGTAGCATAGGGACAGATGCAATAGGAAGGTGATGATATCTGTGGTTACCAGTTGAAATTGGAAATTAGGAAAAGGGGTATTTTGGAAAGGGTGTAGGATAGTGCGGTGGAAGATTCTACTCCAGAAAGGTATTAAAGGGGTATAAATGTGGATATCCATGAGCCTTATGAGAAGGGGGATCATTCTTCACCAACTCCATTGTTTGAACACAACCTCCTGTCATGCTACCTAGTTAAAGAAGTATAGGGGATGAGGGATTGACATGTATGGTATATATATTTTTGTATAGAGAGAGTCATATTTCATACCATACTTTGATAATATATCATTGAAATTATAACTACAAAATCAAGAAAAAATAAAATAGGTGTTAACACCAAACCTTGTTAGGTATTTTAATCATTTTTTGGAGGAAAATCAATATAAAGATATGCCTATAAGTTTGTTTCCTAGCCTTCCACATGATAGTAATTTTGATAACTCAAGATATTTATACCTAATGAATACCCTTAGATATTTTAGTGTAATAATTAAAATATCGAGGAAACAAATTATTTAAGTGGAAGAATATAACACCTTGAGATCTTAACATATTATTACCATAAAATATGTTAATTTGTTTGATGTCTTTCTCTACTAGAAACACTAAAAATAAATGAAACTGAGATATATTTAGATATAATATAAATTTATAATCATGGACAATAAAAAATATCCATTGAATTAGCAGGAATGAATATGAATAACCCATTTCTTAAATATATGTATAATTAAAATAAATTTTACTTTTAATTTGAATTAAATTCAATTAGTTTACCTAAAATTACTAATAAGGTTATTTATTATTTAGAAAATTATTTTTTGAAAAAAATACCTTTTATGCCTTTTATGTGATAGAAATTTAAATTTCAAGAAACATATGATTAATTATAAATTATGTTTTATATTAATAATTTTTCAAAACAAATATAGTTTTTAAATGGCATGAAATAAGAATAATATCTGTTAATATTTTAAAATTTCATTTTTATGATAAAAATAAGTTTTCATTATATTTTATGATTTTATTAAAAAATTTAATATATACATTTTTGAATTTGAAATTAATAAATTTGAATTCATTTTTGAATTCCTCATATCAAAATAGACTTCGTATTACTTCTGGAATATTTTCTAAAAATGTTAATTTTTAGACAAAAAATATGATATTTATAAATATTATAATTTAAATGTTTTTATCTCTATGTAAGAATAAACTAGAATATTAAAAAAACATTAAAGTAATAAAATATGAAATTAATTACAAAAATTATATATTTTTAAAATTTATTTGATCTTAGAAAATCTATGGAAAACATTTCTATAACTAATTATAATGTTATATTAAATAAAAATGATTTCACTCTTCTTTAAATCATGTATTTTTATGGAGATGTTCGGTTTAATATTCCCTTATAATCCTCATAAAATTTATTAAATTCATTATAAATCAATTTAATACATTAAAATAAGTAACCTTGATAATTTTATCTTATATATAAATTTTAGGCACAAAAGCATTATTTTTCTAAGAACTATTCTTATGAGATTAAGTGTGACTATTTTAAATTAACTTTTCACACCATTAAAAATAATAATTTATAAAATGAAATTAAAATTTAAAATCAAAATTATAAAATTAGTTAAAAGGATCAATCTTAATCTTTTTCTTTTAAATTAATTACTATGGTTTTAAATTAATTACCAAGGTAAAAGTAAAAGGGGTAAATTAAGTTTATCCTTACGAAAAGTCTTACTTTTTTTAAAAAAGTACCTATAAAGGAATGGTTGAGATTTATATCGACAAATAAATGTTTACCTTACACTTTATTATAATTTTGATCCATTGAACCTTGAATTGTGTTATGGAACTATTGAAAATGTAAGGCTATTCCCAAAACTACCCCTCCTTCACTTATAAGTAGGGATTATCTTCACCACCAAAAATCAAACCTTAACTTTGAATTAATCCTTTAAACTCTTTCATTTTACAATCCATTGAAACCTAAAACATGAACATAATCCCCTGGTCACTCATAAAGATCCTAATCCCCACAAATTTAAGGAGATTTCTAAGGAAAATCGAAGTTCCCAATGCGAGTATTATCAACAACTTAGTTTTTCATGTTAATATACTTCATTAAAATTTACTCTAATGAAAAAAATATGATGATAATAGTATAATTTTTATAATATAATTTTATTATATTATGGTTATTATTATTTTTATTCATATAACATATCCATCATGAAAAAATAAAATTGTCATTCGTGCATTGTGTGGACTACCGCCTCCATTACATGATATGTTTCATTTTCCTTAACCACCTAACAAGGTTAGATATAAAGATTTAATTAAAGGGAAAATATTATTTTTATGATATCATTAATGTTATGGTATATAAAATCTAATAACCTATTAATGATATGAACAACAAATGATCGTCATTAATTTAATCGTTTCAAATAAGCGTTCTAAGAGGATAATATTTTATTCAAACTATGAAATATTTTCATATCCATTAAATATTCTTCTATTTACTCATAATTATGATATATAACATTAATAATCACAAAATAATATAACTATGATTTTATTATATTCATATTACTAATAAAATACCTCACAATCCTTCATTAAATTAGTGTATGTTCAGGTTTGGGTCGATTTAACCACCCAATCAAACAATACTATGAATTTATGTCATAGATGACAATGAAAATTTATTTAATTTTGTGAAATGATAAAAATATGTTAATAATAATATTTTTGTTTCTAGTAATTTTATATCATCATTTAAAAAATTAATTAATAAAACACCTTTTGTCCGTTAAGATTCATGAAACATGATCATCGTTGATTTCATCATCATGGTTCATAAAAAAAACTAACATAAAATGAAATTAAAACATTAAAAAACATCTTATAACATAAATTACAGTATATTATATTTTCTATTAATGATTAAATTTTAAATAATAATAAACCTAGACACCACTATTATGAAACTAGTAAAAATGATAAAAAATATAGTCACCCGATGTGGAAAATCAGAAGAATTAATGCATAGAATGACTATTTATGAAGAGTATGAATGAAAATTGATATGATTAAAGATATAAATTAATTTATTAATAGATATATTCTTGTGATATAATAGGTTAAATTTTTTAGTGAATATTAGTACAAGTGGAAAGAGTTTTGAACTTAATTTCCTTTTATTGAGACCTGATTATGTTATATGTCATGTTTTATTTTTTATGGTGTACTTACCAAACCATTTCAATATTTATATAATTATTATTTTATATTTAAAGATATTGAATTTCTCATTTTATTTTAAATCTATCATGGAATTTTTGTTCCAATGTTCCAAAGGATGTAAGGGTTTTCGCCTCAATTCCCCTTCATTGTGGAAAACATTATATTTGTGCACCTAATTTCATTTATGTGGTGTATATATTTTATATTTGAGATATAATAACATAAATTATCTTATAATAATGTTATTTTAAGATCAATTATTATCCCTATATTTCAAGGGGTTTTGATTCAAATGTTTATAAAGTATAAGGATTTTCTTTTTCTTAATTATCATTCTTTGATATATAATATACTTTATGCACCATGTTCCCTTTGTATGGAATTCTATTGATTTAAAACCCCATGAATGTTCTTTTCCTTTTATTTCATTAGATTTACTTATGATAACCCATATCTTTAATACATATCAATTCATGATTTATTATGAAAATACACACATGATACTATCCCAGAAGATCATGTGGCCTAGTTTCTTTAGGAAATTAAGTACACAAAACATTAACATGAAACACGGGTACACCAAAATTATTTAAAAATTCAAAAAAATCCCTTATATTCCATCGATATTCTAATACTATATAGGATAACTTGGGGATACACATAAGAAAGGGGTTATCTTTAAATTATAAAAAGGGAATAATCAAAGCATAACACATTGAATGTAATACATGTTAATCAATAGAAAAATCAAGGTGAAATAAAAGGGGTGAGAATTATAAACTTGATCATCAAAGTATTATATAAGATTATAACATCAAGATAATATAGGAATGTGGAAACAACATAAAACATGAAATAATAAGAATAAGTCAAGGCTAACTTCCAAGACATGATAACATACCATACTTATGATAACTAATGTGCACCATATATTGAATCTCTTAAGATAAAACATCACCTAATACATTATAGGGATGTATAATTATAGAACCACTGATCACATTCATATTATGTACATGAATTTGTGTGCCACATAAATCATTCAACACAAGAGTTTATTTAATAAATTTTTATCCCAGGATTCTCAATAAATAAAGAATAGTTTCATCTAGGTAAATAACCTTGAGTGGAAATGGGTATCAGTATAAAAAACACAAATGTTTTCTAAGGAAATTAATGGGATAATTTTAGTAGCATAACAGGTGCACATAAAGGTTTATGGAAGTGTTTAATGTGAGTTAAAGGTGGTATCTAATTACTTGGGATCATTAGTAAAATAAATGGATGTGTAAAAACATATTGCAATGTTAAAAATTAGAAATTATAGGGAATAAATCAAATAATGTTCTTGAATAAAGACGAGGAGAGGATCCTTTACCTTATGAGGGTGCTTCTAAAAGATTCGGAGGAGCTTCTTAAGAGATGGAGAAAACCTTAGGATGAATTTACAGAAGAATAGGGAGAGTGAATTCATGATCAATGGTTTTTGATTGAAGAGGATTGGTTTTAAATATTTAATTAGTCTATGAACCTAAATCCTTAAAATAATACCATTGGTGATGTGGAAGTTAGTCATGTTCATACAGAATTGATTTTAATGCCTTAAAATATAATATAATATTTGGAGGATTCATTAAGTGTTTATATAATTAATAAAATAATTTCAAAAACAAATTATATTAAAGTTTAAACATATTTTTGATAGTTTATTACCTTTATACAATTTATTACCTCACTTTTGGGTTATTATGATTTCATAATACACAACATATTTAATTTTTACCCAAAAATTCATCCATATCAGAAAATTATGAAAAAATCACAATTGGATAATTTTAAAATGATGATTTTAAAATTAAAATTTATTTTATCAAAATAATTTTCCAAATATGAGTATTTAAAATTTTAAATAAAAAACTCTATTTATTAGAGATACTAGTTTTTATGATATTAAAAACTTTCAAACCCTTGTAAAAATTATATTGGACTTCATTAAAATTAATTATAATTTATATTTTAAAAATTATTATGTAATAAGAATATATTATTAAAATTTTATTTATTTTTTTAAAAAATAGAATTTATCAAAAGTGTTTCTTAATTGAAACTATATATTTCCTCAAAATATGTTTTTATTTCTTCATGAAAAAATCTAATTTTTATCAAAAACATTATCTGACCATTATTAAAGTAATAATAAACATGGATAATTCTAATAATTATTTTAATAAAAATAAAAAATAAAAAATCATTCTTTTAGGGTCTAGATATATTACCCCTTATTACACCAGCATGTACTAAAATGGTATGGTGTGTGATGGTGGGGATTTATTTGGGTGGTTCGACAAACATGGTTTGTCAGGTGATATTGATAATCTTGAAATTATCACATAAAAGGTTTTGTTCACACTTTAGATATTGAGTTTTAGCTTAGAATTGGTCAATTACAAATCCCAGTGATGAAATCTCCCTTAGAATCTCTGATAAATGAGCTTCATATGCTATGATGCTACTTTTTAGGCCATCACTCATTCCTTCTAGGAAAATTTGACTTTATCATAACCTTTAATATATACTAATACTATCGAGAGCTATACACTAACTATATAATTAATGGTTAAGATGCTTTAGGGTCTTTTAAATATGATAGAAAATATTTTATAATTGGTCCAAAATAACCAAATTAGTTCCTGTGTTTTCTATAAATATATTTCTTAATATGGATTTTTTTTATAAAAATGGAATTTTATTTATGAATTTTTTGATAGTTATATTCTTCCCCCATTCAAAAGTTTTTCCACAAAAAATTTCATTTCATGCACTAAAATAGATGAGGATACTTTTGTTTCATCACCTCTTTTGGTTCTCAAGTTGGTTCTTCAAACTTATGTTTTCACAACACATTGACCATGAGAGTTTTCTTGTTTCATATAACTTTGTCTATATTAACTATAATCATCACCAAATACTCCTTGTATGAAATATTATTCTCTAAGGGTACCACCTTTGGATTTAGTACATGTGAGGGGTCTAGTATATACCTAATCAAGAGGTATGCGTGGAGAACGTCATGTACATGGGAAATGTTAGGTGGGAGTGCTAGTCAATAGGGCATAGTTATGATGTGATCAAGGATCTCAAATGGGATGACATATCTCAAAATATTAATTCCCTTATTCCAAAACCTCCCGATTTTCTTTCACGATGAAATATAAAGGAAGAAATTATCTCTAACCATGAACTCCTTGTCTCATTGAAGATTGTATGCATAACATTTAGGTATACTTTTTGGGTATTTCATATGAGGTTGAATGTGTAACGACCTATATTTTCAAGTAGGTAAGAATCATTTTTTTAGTTTAAATCCTTTGTTTTATCTTGGTAAATGTTTCTTATGACCTAAGGAATGTTTTGAGACCATCTATAGCTTGTTTGGAGCCCAGAGATCTGATAATTGGGCAAACAGGGTAGGCTGCATGGTTACCACATGGTTAGTACTAATCGTGCGAGGATCTCAGTGGTCTGCAACGGGCTGCATGGTTTTATGAAACCATGTGGGACTAGTTGCACGACCATGTAATTTTTCTCAGACAAATTGCATAGGCTACGCATGGTTACCCAAATCGTTCCCTTATCCCATGTGGGGTCCTCCTTGGGCAGTTCCATAGAGCATGATTGGCAAACAGTTTGGATGACTATGTGACCAAATCGTGTTCCCTTGTCTCTGTGGGTGAAATTTTAACATTTCAATTAATTTTTTTAACACCTCACCCTTTTCTTTCTTCCTTTCTTCTCCAATGGATGAGCCTCCTCCATTTTCTCCTATAAGATCTCCCTCAAGATCTCCTAGGTAATTTCATAACATATACCTATAAAATCCAAATCAAATACTCTTGGAAGTGTTGGATCCACATTCGTGAGATATCTAATCGTATTAATCACTATTTAAGTTTCTATTATTATGCTTTGTGCTATTTATGTGAAATATCTTTTACCCTATTTCAGGGAATTAGACCATTCTTCCAATTTCTTCAAACCCACTTCAAATATAAAGCTGATATTGGATGAGAAGTCATCTAAAATTCTAAAGTATGTGGTCTAGTTGTTTTCCTTCAAAGTAGAGTTATTTTAATAGATCAGTCATTGCGCCACATGCTAGACTTGTCCATGATTTTACTTATTCTTATTTTAAATTTATATTTTCATGTTAATATACTACCAATGATCATTTCTATTTACTTAGAGGATTACAACCGCGATCATGGATAATCCTTAGGCGTTCCAGCTTGAAATGTCACTTTATATTTAATTGATTAAATGACCAGAACACCTTCCAAGCATTCTTCTTGGATTGTAAATGGATTTTCCACTCTTTTACATGATTTCTTAGTATCCAAAGCACCTTCTAAGTGCTTGGATCATATGAAATGAAATTTACAATCCTTTTTTAATGAAATGTCCAATTTATATTGAATTTATTGCTTCAAGATGGTTTACATTGATTAAATGAATTAAATGTACTAATTGAATAAATGCCAATGGGTGGAAAAGTCACTCCAATAGATTCATGCTTGATGTTTAGATTATATTAATTATGATTCCCATTTATATATTGGGCCTGATGTTTATAATGATTATGTGGTGATCCCACATTTTATTATTATTATTAGGATTATTCCATTGATATTGTCTATGGAACGATGGTTATTGGACTTTTTGAGAAGGAAGTTTCAATCTACCTCACATCGAGTGTTGAACATGATGTATCTCAACATTATACAGTCATCTATGTGATGGGAATTTCATTCCAAATTCCTTTGTTTAGGGTGTTGCGAATGATGTCTCACCCCACCTTTATTGAATAATGAGCATGATGTCTCATAGTAATTTTGAGATTTAGGGAATGTACCCTATGCTAGACCCTATAACTCATTTAGACTAGTTTTGGATGCCTGAGTTATGCCCCAGTCTATCCAAAACCTAGCATTAAGGAATATGACTACTTATGTATGCACGTACTTAGTGAATATAGGTGGAAAAAATATTTAACTATACTATATATATATATATATATATATATTATATGGTTACAAGTTAGACTTATTCTAGCCTATGCCGAAGCAGGAAGATCCTACCAGGTGTCTTGGGAACCAGATCTAATTGGTATTTATTTATTCAGAATTGTTTATTATTAATCTTTACTTGCACACTACTGATTCTATGTACACTTCTTGGATTACTTCTAGACACTATTGGTGGTGGCCTACTGGGACTTTATCTCACACCCAAATTGGGCCACCTTTGGTACCTGAGTAGATTGATTTTATGTAGGTATGGATTAGGTAAATATACCTATTATAGATTATTGATATTCTTTACTTATAGTTAGATAATGGGATCAGAGGACTGATAATGTTATTAAGATTCTAGTGGATCAGTCTTTTGTCCTTTTTTTGTATAGCATGTTGTATATTTATGTCCCCTATTGCCATTTTTTATTTCAGCATGCCATGAAATAATCATGTATATGAATCAAAATTTTGTATTTTGATATTATTATTAAGTTACTTAGTTATTTCCACTTATGAAATTTATTATTACATATGTTGTATGTGCTTCTGCTATGATGAGTTATTGGTCTAATCATTATTACGTCTGTTTATATTATGCTTCCCCTATAGTATGCTATTTGTTTTAACTATTGTTCCACACAAATATGAGGGTATAGTATCCCCACGATACTACCTTTATACCCTATCTTATTAGTGGTAGCCTCTATCATATGAAGAGGCACGCTGGAGGCCATGAAACCCACTAGCTCGGGGAATGAGTTAAGTGGATCTCGGGCCGGGACATTAAAATGTGGCATCAGGGCTTTGTTTTATTTTCTTACCTTATTATTTTGAGACAATATATAGGGATTAAAAAGTTATGGGATTTGGTAATGAGCTATTCTTGGGACTAGTTACCCACATATAGGAAAAAATGAAATTTCCTCAAATGAAAATTATTTTCTGGATTTTTCTTGATATAGTTGATACAACTTCACCATTGGGTAGTGGAAATTCCTTGTGGAATTATTAATATTGGTGTTATTATAATGGGATTTATTTTACCTTTCCCTAATGAAATTAGGGAGTACATTACATGTATCATTATAGGAACTTTAGGACTAATATTCCATGTTTTTTTTAATGACACATTTACTTTCTTTGTGAACTTGTATTTCACATATAGTTAGTGCCTGATTATTATGTATAGAGATGTGATAAAATTTCTTGTAGGACTAAGAAAACATAATTGACACATAAAGTGTCTTCCTTAACCTAACAATGTTTTCATGTATTGGTTAATGCAAACACCTTAAGCATTTAGTTGTGGCATGTTGAGATATAGACCATTGGTCGCATGGGATGGAACGTGTTATGGTTAAGATTAAGTGGAAACCATATTCTAATTTATAAATAGTATATAACCTTCTAAATTTGAAATTATGATCCATATGATTCAACCGTTTAAAGATATTTAGATACATAAACAATAAAAAACTTAAAATGAATATAAATTTTAGAATTAAATGGCCATATTATGCACGTGATATAAGACCTAGACCCAGAATCGACCTTAGTAGTGGGTATTTGTGAGTCTATAATGTTATTATAACCTGTTATAGTTTCCCTACCACCTAGAAATAGCTTTTGGATCTGGTAGAGAGGTTTTATATATTAATAGGAAGGTTATGTATCTATCCTAGATATATATCTATGACCATTACAACTGTTAAATTCACTTTTGAGGCATGTGTTTGGAATTTTATAATCATGACACCATGATGTCCTCTAGTCGTATGCCCTAAAAGAAGTGACGACCATGCACTATAAGTGGTGGGACCTGATCCACCAAAAATCCCTCCTATAGTTCCATCTATGGAATATCTTCCTATTCCTGATATGGGAAATGACATCCATTTCCAAGAGGGTTTCTTCTTCATGATGAAAAATATTAAAGGTTTTACTCAAAATACTGCAACTATGGAAGAGTTAACTCAAGAGTTATAAGAGAATAATCCTACCACCTTTTAGGGGTATGATAAACCTCATACTTCAAAGTCTTGGCTCAAATATATTATTTCTATATTTGAGCATCCAGTGATGCATACAGAGCATAGGGTTAAGCTTTAAACCTATATGCTATGTGATTTTACCAAGAGATGGTTGGATGTTATTACCCAGGAAGACCGACATCGAGATATGCTATGAGTGGATTTCCATACGATCTTGCATGAATAATTATTTATAGAGACTCTGATAGATGATTGTACTAGATAATTTATGAACCTAAAGTTGGGATCCATGTCTATCATGGAGTAATATTCTCATTTTACTAAAATACATTGGGTTTCAATGAATCTAGAAAGTTACGATCTTATGAATTCCAGGTGATTCAAGGATCGGATGGTATATTCCATCCGATCATTGGTCAATATTTTAAGGTTGACTACATTTTCTAATATAGTCAACCAGAAACTTATCACTGAGAGGACTATGAGGGAATATGATGGTGTGATCTAGGGATGTTTGAATCCTAGATCTATCAGTGCTTCTTTTAGAATACATAAGAATTTCTTCAAGGATTCTTATAGGGGTAGCAGCAGATAGGTAGTTCATTCTAACAACTTTCTTATATGTAAACAGTGTGGGAAGCTAGGACATACGAAACCACAATGCTTATGAGATCCAGTTTAATGTAGAGGCTATGGTAGGATGATCCATATCTAGCGCTTCTATAGAGACTTTCCATTGGTTACTAGATAGTAGGTATCTACACCTACCCCACATTCTGGAGTTTGTTCTATAGTATCTCTATGGGAAGTCATATGGAATACCACGAGTCACTCAGTCCAAGGAAGTGTTTGAGGAAAAGGTATTCAGACTCAGGATTCTCAATGCTAGTAAAGTGGGATTGCTCAAGGTAGTCAGGTTGTGACTTAGGGTTGCAGTATAGGCCAGCTTCATGTAGTGTAGCCTATGTTGAAGAAGCATAGTGATATACCATCTACTATATGAGCTAATATTCTAGTTGCCTCTACTTTAGTGTCTGATTTATTTGATATAGTAACACCACATTCCTTTATATTTTAGGTGATTATGGAGAGTCTATTCCTCGATACGGACCAGTTCAGTGGAGTGATGGCACTTGATACCCTATTAGGTATCTGATCTGATAGTGTATGCCATTGTAAGGACTATCCCCTTGAGGTAGGTGGATATCTATTCATGTGGGATCTCTTTATCCTTGACATGATAGGTTTTTATGTAATAATCAAGATGTACCGGTTAGTTCCCTATCAATATTTTATTGACTACTTTTTCCTAAGAGTGATGTTTACATCACCAGAGGGTGGTAGGTATGTTCACAAGGTAGAAGGAGTTTTTCCTTCGACTCGAGTGGGACCCGAGCAGTAGAGGATAGGAAGAGTGATAACTCAAATTTCCAATATTTTCTTGGATTACCAGAGGTTACAACCCACTATTTACCTCCTATGGTGGATTGTTTTAGAAAAATATTCCTTGAAAATTTTTCCAAGCTACCACCAGTTAGATAGGTAGAATTCATTACTGATTTAGTTCCAAGTGCATGACCAGTGACTATCCATTATTACAGGATGAAACCTATGCAATTTCTAGAACTTAATAAATAGTTGGAAGATCTAGAGACTAACAGATCTATACACCCAACACTTCTTCATGAGGTTCAACAAACCTTTTGTCATGAATGAAAATATTACCCTCAGGATTTACAGGTATTACTTTTGATTGAACCATATTATGGTAAAGAATAAGTATCCACATCCTCAAATAGACAACCTCTGCAATAAAATATGAGGAACAAAAATGTTTTTAATGATTGATTTGAGGTTGGGATATCATCAGGTGCATGTCAGTTCATCAGAAATACCATTCATAGTTTTCAAGAAAAGGTATGGTCTATATGAGTACCTGGTCATTCCCTTCAGTCACACAAATGCACCTATAGGTTTATGGATCTAATTAATTAGGTTTTTTTACCTATATCTAGATTCATTCATGGTAGTATTTGTGGAAGAAATCTTAGAGTATTCTTGTTCTTGACATGAACATGACAACCATATTGATATCATGATGAATACACCGAGAGACCACCAAATTTATGCTAAGCTTAGCAAATACCACTTTTGTATTGATAAGGTCCACTTCCTAGTACATTTCATCTTAGAGTTAGGAGTATCATTAGACCCAAAAAAAGTGGGAGTTTTATTTTCATGGGAGAATACCTAGAGTGTATTTGACATACAAAGTTTCTTGGGGATACTCAAATATTACATATGCTTCATCCAGGATTTCTCAAACCTTGAAACATCCCTTACTGGTTTGACTAATTAGGGTGTGGAATTCTTATGGTCAAAATCTTACGAAGTATCCTTTATGGAGTTGAAGTTTGGTTGTACTTCAACACTATTAATGATTCTTCTGTAGTTAGGCATGACCTATACAATATACTATGATTCATTAGGTATTGGGATGGGAGCTATTCTAATGTAGGACAAATGAGTTGTTGTATACAGGTCTTGTCGGTTGAGGCCTCATGAGCAGAATTTCCTAACACATGATATTGAGCTAGCTGCTGTAGTTCGTGATCTATGCTGTTGGAGACACTATTTACTTGGATATATTTTTTTGGTATTAAATGATCATAAAAGTCTTGATTATATATTTAATCATCGTGATTTTAATATCAGGAATCATAGATGGGTTGAGTACCTGCCGTTTTTCAATTTTGAGCTTACCCACATGCCTAGAAAGGGAAATGCTATAACCACTGCTCTGACCCAGAAGACTCATACAAAGGTGGTTTAGAAGGATAGTGGTGAGTGCAATCTCATGGATTTTTTCTTAGAGATGCACTTTTAGGTTCAAGAGGATCATGGGAAGGCTATCCTCTCAAACTTAGAAGTAACCTCTACCCTTCTAGAGCATGTGAGAATGGGAAAACATTTTGATCCTGAGGGACTAGTTACAAGGGAAAGTATCTCAGATGATGATTTATCATCTAGTTGGAACATGGATGAGGATGATACCCTATAATTTCATGGGAATGTATGGGTTCTGGTTGACATTAGAGAAGAGATGATGAGGGAATTTCATGCTTCAACATGGGGTGTGAATACCGATGTCACTAAGATGTATCGAGATTTATGTCACCAGTATTGGTGGATTGTTATGAATTGGGATTTTTTGGGTTTCATCACTCAATTTCCACCTATTATTAGATGATGTTGGAACATCAATTGTTGACATGAATTTTTCAACCCTTGTACATTCCCTAGTGTAAATTGGATGGAATTTCTATGAATTTCATGACTGTTTTAACTAGATAACCTCATGGAAATGACGTGTTTTGGGTATTCATTGATCATTTAAAAAAGTCCATACACTTTCCACCTATTCGAGAGGCCTTTTAAGTAGATGATCTAGGGAGGATATACATTAAGGAGGTCATACCTATTTATGGAGCTCTATGATCTATCATATATGATAGGGATTCCCTTTTCACTTATCAGTTATGGAAGGTGTTATAGAAGGCCTTGGGTATATAGGTGTTTCTAATCGTGAACTATCAACCTTAGAATGATAGATAGATAGAGTGTATGATTCAGGTGTTAGAGGTTAAGCTGCGAGAATGTATCCTTGACTTTAGTGGTTCTTAGGAGAAACACATACCCCTTTTTGAGTTTTCTTATAATAAAATCTTTCAAGATACAATTTAAATGGATCCTTATGAATCCTTATATAGTAGGCCTTGACAACCACCTATGTGATGGTTAGAGAAAGGGGAGATAGTTATGCTTGGATCACATCTCATTAAAGAGACTATAGAATAGGTCCAGTTGATTAGAAATGGCATGATGACAACTCAATATAGATAGTATTCATATGACAACTGACACTGACGTCCTCTTGAGTTCGAGGTTAGATATTTATTTTTATTTTATGTTTCACCCAGGTTGGTCTATCGATGTATTTAGAGGTAGGGTAAGATTTCAACTTGATTTGTTTTACCCTTTGAGGTTGTGAAGCAGATCAGACCAGTGGCTTATCAGATAACACTTATTTAGAGATACTAACCTATGCATGACTTTTTTCACATATCTCAACTTTTCTAGTATTATCCATACACATCACATGTATTCCAACCTAACAAGGTGGAGTTAGATATGGATTCTTATTTTGAGGAGTATTCAGTGCATATTATTGTTCATAGTGTTAAGACACTTAGAGGCATATCAGTCCCTCTATTATGGGTGCTATGGTAGCACATTAAAATACAAGATGAGTCCTGGGAGTGGGAAACTGATATACAAACTCAGTGGCCAGAGATATTTTATGATGATCCTTTTTTACCCCCATAAGGCCAATTCAAGGATTAATATCTTTAAAGAGGGGAGGTCCTAATGACCAACCTTTTCATGAAGGTTCAATTTGTTTAATTTTTTAGTTTAAATCATTTTTTAATATTGGTTAATGTGACTAATGACATAAGGAATGTTTTGAGAGAATCCAAGGTTTTTTTGGAGCCTAGATCTTTAAGAATTGGGAAAATAGGGTCAACCACATGGTTACCACACAATTAGTACTAACCATGAGGGTAAATAGTGTGGGGATCTCAGTGGCCTGTAGTAGGCCACATGGTTGTCTAAAACCATATAGGTCTGGGAAAACAACCATGTAATTTTCTCAGAAAAATTGTAGAGGAAAATTGCATGGGCTACACATGGTTACCCAAACCATGCGCCTATCCTATGCAAGGTCCTCCTTGGTCAATGCCATGGTGCATGGTTGATACACAGTTTGGAAAACCGTGTAGACAAACTATGCACTCTTGTCTATGTGGGTAAAATTAAAATATTTCCCTTAAAAAGTTTTAACACCCCAACCCTTTCTTTCTTTATTTATTCTCTAGAAGATGAGATTTCTTCATTTTCTCCCATAAGATCTCTCTCATGGTCACATAGGTAAATTGATAACTCCTACATAAAAACTCCAAATGAAGTACCATCAGAAGAACTGAATTTACATCGGTGTGATCTTCAATCCTCTTTATTCTTATTCAAGTTTCTATTCCTATCATTTGTTCTATTTAGGTGCAATCTCTTTTACCATATTTTCAGGGTGTTGAACCTTTCTTTCATTTTTTACAACTTAATCTAAATCTAAAGTCAATATTGTTTGAGGAGTCATCTATGGACCTAAGTTAGATAGTATAGTTTTCTTCCTTCAAATTCGAGTTGTTTTTCATAGCTCCTTCATTATTTCACACACCATCCTTTTTTGCGCATTTCCTTAAAATCCATTCTTCTTATTTAAATTAATATTCACATGTCAATATACTCTTGAGGATCATTTATAACTATTTAAAGGATAATAAACTTGATTATGGACACCCCTTAGGTGTGACATATTGAAATTAACCTTTATATTTAATTTATTAAATGACCATAACACATTTTATGTTTTTGAATTGGATTGTAAATAGAATTTACCACTCTTTTAAATAAATGATTAATTTTCAAAGTACCTCTTAAGTTCTTGGATCATATGAAATTGAATTTCCATGACGAGGTTAATTCAATATCCTGTTTATATTGAGTGGTTTGTTTCATGTTGATTTTACTTGCTTAAATTAATTAAATATACTAATTGAATAAATTCCAATAGGTGTAAATGCCATGAAAATATATTAATTCTTAATGTATTGATTATATAAATTATTATTACCATTTACATATTGGGGTTGATGTTTATAATGTTTATGATGTGATCCCTCATATTATTATTATTATTATTATTATTATGATTACA
Organism: Viscum album; assembly: GCA_963277665.1. Taxonomy (NCBI): domain Eukaryota; kingdom Viridiplantae; phylum Streptophyta; class Magnoliopsida; order Santalales; family Viscaceae; genus Viscum; species Viscum album. Next base: position 106,506,157 of record OY728141.1, read on the forward strand.
CAATTGATATTAGATGTGGAATAATAGTTAAGGGAATTTTTGAGCAGGAAATTTCACTATCCCTTATATAGGGTGTTGAGCATGAAGTCTATCACTGTTATAATATTATCTAAGTGATGGGCATGTATTTCCATGTTCCTATATTTAGGGTGTTAGGCATGATGTATCAACCCAACTATCTCAAATGATGAGCATAAAGTCTCACATTAATTATGAGATTTAGGTCATTTAACCTTTGTTAGAGCCTATAGATCATTTAGATTGGTTATGGATGCCAAAGTTACACCCTGGTCTAGTCAGTACCTAGTATCTAGGTATATGCCTACTTATGTTTGCATGTAATTAGTGAATATAAGTGGATACAATATATAATTATTTTTATTAACCATCCTGGATACCCTGACACCCTGATAACAAATGTTGGGCAAAAATTACTCAAGGCATCATTGAAGCATTTTTGAGGTGATTGTGTTTGTTAACAAAGTGGTCATCTGTGCTGTGATTTTTGAAAAAGCAAACCATGACATACAAATTTGTTGAAAAAGGGGATTTCATGGTGGAATGTCAAGTTCAAGAGCTATGGTCAACGATCCATGTTGGATTCAAGAACGTCGACAAAGGAATGGATTATTTGGAGGCGGCATAAAAAGAACAGATACAAGGTGGCACCATTTTCCAATGTTTGCCAAATTTTTGGGCCTAAAAATCGACAAATGAAGACAAGTGGTTTTTGGAAAAGGGACTTGCGCGCCGTGTACTTGATGGATTCAAAACTTTCGCACCATATGTTTTTCAAGATCAGATCATCAAAATATGGAAAAGGGATAAGGGTCACACAAGTATTGAGTTAGGTCATGTAGGTGACTTGCGCGCCGTGAAGAGACTTGCGCGCCAATGCCTAGGAGGATTGGGATCTTGCACGCCTATTGTTTTTCAAGATCATAAGATCAAAATATTTCAAAGGAAATAGGGTTGTGCAAGTATTTGGTTTGGTCGCACAAGTGTCTTGGAGGACAGAAGACCTGTGCGCCGAGACTTGCACGCCGGAGGGGGACTTGTGCACCATCGCGCAAGTAGTTCAAATTCCTATAAATACTGGACCACCCCTCCTCATTTATGACGGAGTTCAATACTTAGAAAAATCCGAGCTTTCATCGTGCAGGTTTGGAAGTCATGCAAGTGGTGTGTGGTCGCGCAAGTAGGGACTTTTGTGCCAGTGTTGAAGTTGCGCGCCATCTATTTGTTGTGCACCTAAGGTGGTTTGGGCAGCCAAGGAAGTGCGTTGCGCAAGTTTGGACAAGATTAAGCTTGAGTCGCGCAAGTGTTAAGAAATACTTGCGCGCTAGTGTCGACTTGCACGCCGAGACTTGCGCACCGCCTTAAAGAAGGGCGCCAAGTAAGGTTGATTTACGGTAGTGATTCAGGGCTGCGTGGAAGCTGGGGGATTGCCTGATACCTTCGGTGTAAAGAGAAATTCATCTACGGGTGAAGGTTATGCTTCAACAGAGCATCTATATACAGAGGAAGATGCATTCCTTCATGAAAATGAAGAGACCTACATGTCTATAAACTGTGAGTGGATCCTTTCTAGAGCAGCGAGCAAAGGAAGAGAAGGAAGGTGATCCTCTCCACCGGTAGTGAGCCAGAGAGAGAGACAGAGAGTGACCCTTGGGAAAGCAGTGAGCTGACCCTAAACTTTTTAAAGGTAGTGAGCCTGGGAATAGAAGTGATATATCCTGAAACTTTGTATCCACATCTAGTGAAGAATAGTGGAATTTGGTACGACCGGAAACTTGTCGGCGTATGCTCCTTGGATGTAGCCCAGTGAGGGTGAACCAAGTAAAAATCTCTGTGTCTTCCTACTTACTTCCCTGCACTGCACTTAAAGCTTCATCATCAGATAAAGAAGAAAATAAGTGATCATAATAAACACACAAGTGCAAAAAAGTGACCCTTGTAATAAAGAGGTCAAGATCCTATGGGGCAGAAAGAACTTTGAAAAAGAATATCCATACCCTGATTCACCCCCCCTCCTAGGGTATATAGGCCCCTATTGGTCCTAACAATTGGTATCAGAGGGAAGGTTGTTGTTATCAAATTTTTTTTCTCCGACTTGGTGTAGTCGATCTGTGTGGTCAAAGAATCAGTCTTCTCTTATTTTAGTGTGCCATGGCAAAGGGAAAAACATCAAAGAAGAATCATAAGTTAGGTGGTATTCCTCTGTGTAGAAGTGTGTATGGAAAAAGTGTGATTCAATTTAAAGAATCAAACAACTTACTAAAATAAGGCCTGAATGAATCTGATAGGGAAATGATTGATTCACTCAATCATGATGTAGGAATGAGTGAAGTAATTTAACTTCAAAGTGATGATGAAACAATAGATGATGATGAAGTTTCAAGAAGGAGGACACCAATAGATGTTGTCAACATGACAAAGGAAGTGGACCAGAAGTTGGATGAAGAAGTCAAATATAAAGATATCCAGATCAAAGTATTGGAGATTGAGGTCAACAAGCTAAGAGGCTTAAATCAAAGGCTTATTTATGTGGCTACTGAACTAAAGGAGAAGAATGATTCTCAAATTGAAGAACTACAAAAGATAGATAAAATTAAAGGAAAACAAAAGGTTGGTGATTATGAAGAGGATCAAAAGTTAGATGAAGTTCATAATCTTAAAGCTAGAAATGATGATCTAGTAACACAGTTGTCGAAAGAAGTTTAGAATAATCAAAGGCTACAATAAGAGAATGAATCTGTCTCTAAATCTATTTCTAAGGAAAAATTGAAAGTAGTGAAGCAAGGTGACATGGTAAAAAATCTCACACAAGAACTGGGAGATGAGATGAGTTGTGGAACGAATCTCATAAGAGAACTCAATGCCCAAATTGAATCAAGTGATATGAAGATTTAGAAGTCGGAAGAATAGATAAAATTAGTAAAGAAGGAAGTGGAGAAATTCAATTCTAGAGGAAAGACTAAAATGAAGGATGCCTTCCACTTACTGTTCGATCATACTTCGACAAGTGATGATGAAATGAAAAGAAAATTTACTATTTCTGAAAAGAGGCAAGAACAAATTTTCTCAGCTCAAAGACCATACAGTTTGGGAAAAACTGGTATTGGATTTGATGAATCACCTCCCATGAATGATAGAAAAAGAGATGTGAACAGTTCCAGATGTGGAGAAAATCTTATAGGTGCTGGAGATAGGCCTAAGAGGGAAGTTACAAGAAGTAGTGACAACATGTGCTATTTCTACGGGATTCATGGCCACACATCAAGATTCTGTTCAAAGGCTCTGGAATACATTTCAGGCTATGAAAATAGAAACTTTGATAAATCTGAGAATAAGAAGAAGTATCATGAGAAGTCAGAGAGAAGAGTATCTCAGAGGAAAGCATTGATTAGATGCTATTACTGTGGAGGAATGGGGCACATCATGAATATGTGTCAGGAAGCTCCGGAGCTCAATGACAGAAGAAGAACTCAAGCTGCATCAACATCTCAGCTAAGAGATGATGAAATGCGGTATGCCTTCAATAGAAGATGTTTCATATGTTCCAATCAAGGGAATTTGGCAAGAAATTGCAGAAATAGGAATGCGAGAAAGGAAAAGGATCCCATAAAGAGAATCTTGAATCTAGTGATGTATAAAGAGACATCTTACAGTGCGATACAAAGTGGTAGGGAGAAGAATAGGATTAGAGCCTCAGGGGAATCACATGGAGCTGAACGAAAGGTGTATCAATCACATACTCTGTCATAATCACAACAGCTCTCAATGAGAAAATGTGAACAAACCTGGAAGATTAAAAGGAGATATACTCCAGATATGATAAATAATAATGAATGTTCAAGGGAGGACCTACCACTAGTGAAAAAGAGTGTGGTGACTCAGAAATCTGATAAAAGAAAGATGAACAAAGAATGTATTGAAAAATTCGCATGTCGTGTTCCATAGTGAAATGTGGAGGAAGGTGAAAGATCCTTGAAATGGTGGAAGAAGCAAGGGAAGATGATAAGTAGAGATATTCCTACCAAGAGAAGGAATCAAGGGAAATGAAATTTTGGTTGAACATCAAAGACGAAGATATGTACTAGTGGGTTTAAGCCCCAAATGGTGAGAAAGGCTAGGCCTGCAGAATCTTCATATCATAAAAAAAATCAGCATGCAGGTGATGAATGCTTAGTCATATGGCCAGAGCAATTGAAGTTAACCAGGTAGCTAGAAGAAGCAAGGAAGGAATGTGATGCTCTGTAAGAAAGAATCAAAGGGTTGAACCATCAGGATCAACCACCATCCTCATCTTGAGGATTTCAGAAAAACCCCTCTCCCTATGTGTATAAATGTTGTTAACTGATTATTCAAGTGTTTCAGGTTTAGGGAGATACGATCCAAGGGGAAGTGGCATCTAAAGATGCAATGTGGAGAAGTGATATGCTCCAGAGATTTAATTGATTCAAATCGGGTACCAAAGTTGAAGGAGAAAGGGAGAAATAGAGCACAATAGGAAGTGATTGTGTTATTAACTCTATCTCTTGTTTCCAAAACCGAGCTCCAACTCAGTGGGCTTAGAAATTTTGTTAATGGATCAATTCCAAGTGGAAGATGAGAATAGATGATACAGGAAAAGAATAATGTTTATGGGTATAAAATGTGGACCTAACCCTGGGAAGTATTGCATAACATAGGGGGAGCATCCAATAACAAAATCAGATGAAAGATCCATCAATGAAATAATTGGATGACTCAGCTCAGATGTTGCCTATTGAGGGAAGAAAGAAACACAATGAGAAGCATCAACAATCATGAATCCCATGCTTATCTATTTCATTCTACAATGTGGTATTAGATAACAGCTTTCAGGATACCAAGAAGCTGCGAGAGAAAATCAAAGGCGTGTCAACAAAAACCTGAGAAAAGAAGTTCAAAGAAATTAAATCATTGAACAATGACATAGTGAAAAGTTTTCTGTTGAAAGTGAGGAAGTGGTAAAAGACTCAGGGAGAGAAGAAGTGGATGAAGTTGATCCAGAAGAAGATACTAATGGTGAGTACGAGGAAGTAAAATTCTTATCTGCACAAAAGCTAATGAGTTGAGCTGAAATTGACAGGCATAATATCATCAGTGATCAGTGAGCTCCAGTTCAGACAAAAAGAATGAAATAACTGTAGCAGAAATCATTACTATCATGAGTTGAGCAGAAATACTTTGCTGATGTAGCTAAAGATGAGAACTGGGTTCAAGCCATGAATGAAGAGCTAAATCAGATTGAGAAAAATCAGACGTGGGAGATTGTTTCGAGGCCAGCAAACAAGAATGTCATTGGGACTAAATGGGTCTATCGCAACAAGATGAATGAAGATGGCACAATTATTCGGAAGAAAGCACGACTATTGTGCAAGGGATACTCCCAGATAGAGGGAATAGATGTTGATTAGACATTTTCACTGGTTGCAAGGCTGGAGACAATCATATTATTTTTGGCCTTAGCAGTGAAAATAAAGTTCAAAGTGTTCCAGATGGATGTCAAATCCACATTCTTGAATGGTGTTCTAGAAGAGGAGGTGTATATTGAGTATCCAGATGGTTTTATCATTCATGAGGATGAGAAAAAAGTTTTTAGGCTGAAGAAGGCATTATATGGGCTGAAAAAATCACCGAGAGAATGGTATTCAATGCTGGATCAATATTTGAAGAATCTATGTTTCAAATGAAGCATAGTAAAAGTGGTTTTCAGAAATATGAAAAGAAGGTTCTGAGAAGGTTTGGAATGGAGAATTACAAGGAGATGAAGACTCCGGTTGCCCCCCAGATAAAATTATCAAAATATGAGGATGACAAAGAAATTAATATTACCAAATACAGGAAAATTATTGGGAGCTTGCTGTACTTGACCGCAACAAGGCCTGATATTGTTTTCACCACATGCCAAGCAACGAGATATTAGAGTAATCCCAAGGAAAGGCACATTCTTGGAGTGAAAATAATACTTCGGTATATCCAGGGCATAATGGATTTCGGCTTGACATATACTAATAAATCTCAGATAGAGTTATTGGGATATACTGATGCAGACTGGGCCGGTTCAGTGGATGATAGAGAATCAACGTCAGGAGGTGCATTCTATCTTGGTGGATTGTGTATTTCTTGGCTTAGCAAGAAGTAAGATTGTATTTCATTGAGCACCGTGGAAGCAGAGTATATTGTGACCACTCAAGCATGCACACAGTTATTGTGGATGAAGCAGCAACTTGAAGATATGGAAGTTTAAGTGAAGTCTCCTATCGGAATACAGTGCGATAACTCAAGTGCTATCAATCTTAGCAAAAATATAGTTCATCACTCAAGGACAAAGCACATTTAGATCAAATATCATTTCATCATGGAGAAGGTGAAGCAAGGCATTGTGAAGTTAGAGTATGTGCCTACAAAGCTACAGGTTGCATACATTATGACAAAGGCCTTACCCAAGGAAGCTTTTGAGAGACATCGACTGGATCTAGGAGTTCAGTCGACTCCCCACACTTGAAATAATGTGGATGCGGAAACCCCCTCCCCTCTCCCCGAGGTATGATGTGTGTTTTTCCATAATGTACTGATATGTGTTCTCTACTCTTTTATAGACTGCAAAGGTGTGAACTTTGGGTTCGTTGATAAAGGGGGAGAAAATAGTGATTGTTTAAGGGGGAGATAGTGTGGAGATTTGATAAATCATGAATGATATGGAGAGAAGTTGAAAGGTGGAGCAGCCAGATAGGGGGAGTTGAAGCTAGTTGACCGTGCTTAGCCAGATCTTAGCTTGGACAACATAGGAAATAGGGCTAAAGAGGTTTTGAAGCTGACAATGGATGAAGCTGTGAATAGAAAGGGGGAGAGTATTAAATTTAATGATGCTAGAAGTGATCGATCAAAGAATAGATATCACGACAGCTGAGGATCGCGATAAAATCAAACAGGATATGTTGGAATGTGATAAGAATATTTACAAACAAAAAATTGGTCTTCTAACAAGTCCTCCAAAAATTGGTATCAGTTTGGAGTCAACAGTGGGTGTTAGAGATGAAGTGATTCATTGATGAACTTTTCATTTACTCTTGTTTCTCACACCGATCATTGCTCATGTGGGCTTAGAGTATGTGTTGAGTAAATCCTTGATTGCTATCAGAATCGCAAAAGGCGAATGGTGGCTGAAGAATTAACGATGTATCCTTTTATGAAAGAGTTGTCAACAAACCCAAAGGGGGAGATTGTTGGGAAAACATTGCCCAAGGCATCATTGAAGCATTTTTAGGTGATTGTGTTTGTTGAAAAAGTGGTCATCTGTGCTGTGATTTTTGACAAAGCAAACCATGACATACAAATTTGTTGATAAAGGGGATTTCAGGGTGGAATGTCGATTTCAAGAGCTGTGGTCAACGATCCATGTTTGATTCAAGAACGTCGACAAAGGAATGGATGATCTGGAGGTGGCATAAAAAGAACAGATACAAGGTGGTGCCGTTTTCTAGTGTTTTCCAAAATTTTGGGCCTAAAAATTGACAAATGAAGATAATTGGTTTTTGGCAAAGGGACTTGCGCGCCGTGTACTTGATGGCTTGAAAACTTGCGTGCCATATGTTTTTAAAGATCAGATCATAAAAATATGGAAAAGGGATAAGGGTTGCGCAAGTATTGAGTTAAGTCGCGCAGATGACTTGCGCGCCGTGAAGAGACTTTTACGCCAATGCCTAGGAGGCTTGGGAACTTGCGCGCCTGTTGTTTTTCAAGATCATAAGATCAAAATATTTCAAAGGAAATAGGGTCATGCAAGTATTTTGTTTGTTCGCGCAAGTGTCTAGGAGGAAAGAAGACTTGCACACCGAGACTTGCGCGCCGGATGGGGACTTGCGCACCGTCGTGTAGGTAGTTCAAATGTCTATAAATACTAGACCACCCCTCCTTATTTCTGACGGAGTTCAATACTTAGAAAAATCAGAGCCCCCATCACGTAGGTGTGGAAGTTGCGCAAGTGTCGTGTGGTCGCGCAAGTAGGGACTTGAACGCCAGTGTTGAAGTTGCGCGCCAACTATTTGTTGTGTGCCTAAGGTGGTTTGGGCAGACAAGGAAGTGCGTCACACAAGTTTGGACAAGCTTAAGCTTGAGTCGCACAAGTGTTAAGAAATACTTTCGCGCCAGTGTTGACTTGCGTGCCGAGACTTGCACGCCGCCTTAAATAAGGGCACCAAGTAAGGTTGATTTATGGCAGTGATTCCAGGCTGCGTGGAAGATGGGGGATTGCCCGATACCTTTGGTGAAAAGAGAAATTCATCTACGGGTGAAGGTTGAGCTTCAACAGAGCATCTACATACAAGAGAGGATATATTCATTTATGATAATGAAGAGACCTAAATGTCTATAAACTATGAGTGGATCCTTTCCGGAGCAGTGGGCAAAGGAAGAGAAAGAAGGTGATCCTCTCCACCGGCAGTGATCCAGAGAGAGAGAGACAGGGAGTGACCCTTGGGAAAGCAGTGAGCTAACCCTAAACTGTGTAAAGGCAGTGAGCTTGGGAATATAAGTGATCTATCCCGAACCTTTGTATCCACATCTAATGAAGAATAGTGGAATTTGGTATGACCAAAAACTTGTCAGTGTATTCTCCTTGGATGTAGCCCAGTGAGGGTGAACCAAGTAAAAATATCTATGTCTTCCTGCTTACTTCCCTACACTACACTTAAAGCTTCATCATCAGATAAAGAAGAAAATAAGTGATTATAATAAATACACAAGTGCAAACAAAGTGACCCTTGTAATAAAGAGGTCAAGATCCAGTGGGGCAGAAAGAACTTTGAAAGAGAATATCCATACCCTGATTCACCCCCCCACTAAGGGTATATAGGCCCCTATTGGTCCTAACAACAAAGCTAGCACTAAAATAGACCGAAGAAAAATCCCGATCCCTACAGTTTGGCGACTAGCACATGAAATCATACAAGATAAAGGTGGGAATGATTTTTCAACATAAATAGTGAAATAAATAGATAAAAGTCATTATTCTCTAAAGAAAACTCCCTAGAGAGAACAGTACTAGAAGTCAAATAGGTATATAAACCCAAAGTTCAACCATAAAGTACTAGAAATAACAAGATAAACAGCCCAAGTCCCAACATATGTAGCACTACAATCCCAAGGATCAACAACCACCACCTCCAAGTGGTTCTTTTTCCCTTACTCAAACATGGAAAAAGGAAATCTATAAACACCTGAATGCAAAGATAGGATGTGAGAAAAAATACTATTAGGGTGTCACTAAGGATTCCATAATAAGATTCTAATAAAATAAACCAATTCATGCTTTCAATTTTAATAAAATAGGCATGACAATACATGAGAATATTTAAAAAAACATACTATTAATTTCAATTGATGGAAACATTTAAGATAATAATTTAATAAACATTTTATATAATATAGTTTATATAAATTCACAGGGCATGTGTAAATTGGTTTTATTAACAATGAAATATATATCAAGATAATCACAAATGAGAAACATGGACATCTAACAATAGGTACGATATTTCTAGGTTATGGGATCCTCACACACTCATATGGGTGATCACAACAATATGTGTGCACATGTCCCTAAGACACTGGTCAAAGGGGACTAATCAACATCCCATCAAGGATAATATATGATTCACTATGTTTATGTTCGTTTTGTAAATAATCAAACCAAGTGTGTTGGTCCCAAATATCTCACTAACTACATAGGATTTCATGTTCTAAAACAAAAAACAATAATGGGAAAATTATTTCAAAACTGTTCAAAATAAAATTTCCCCATTTTCCATTTAAATATGCCAATTTATCTTTAAAAAACAATACATGGGTTTTTAATCAACTCATTCCTTATTCTAGAAAAAAACAATATTTTCTTATCAAAATAAATTAATCCATTTTCTAAAAAAAATATTCACAATTTAATTTTCAAAAATTAAATCCCACAATTTCCATAAAATCTAAATGACACCCCAATTCACTAGAATTGAGGGATTACCCCAATTATCATTCCAAAAAAAAATTCAAATCCTTATTTGATGCAAATTGAGGTTTTTCATAATCCAATTACAAGAAATTTAATTTAAATCAATCAATTTAGGGTTAAATAATTTGGCTAAACTTTTACAGAACCACCTACCTTGGATCATAGGATCATGAATCACAATACCCACAATGGGAAAATCTAACAAAGAATTTCACCAATAGATATCTGAGAATCAAACTTAGATTCAAGATATAAAACAATGAAGATTATATCCACTATAAACTCAAAGATCTATCAAAACCTAAGGAGGAGAGAGGAAGAGATCGGGAAAGACCAATTAGAAAAGATTCAAATACCCAGAGGAGATAAAACATGATTCTTAATGCTATGATATTCTTAGAAATGGGTTTGGAGGAGCCAAATAGCATCCTTGAGAGCCTTTCCAGCTATAAAAATATCTTTCTGATCCATCTCATGTTTTTATTTGGAGTGATCTTGAGGTTGAACCTAACTTATCCATGACTGAGAATCCAGTCATGATAGTTGATTTTAAAACCAAGATACTTCATGGGAGGATAATACCTTTGGTTCTAGTGATATGGAATTATGGTTCTAATACTCATGAGACTTGGTAGATAGAGACATTGATAAGAGAATAGTGACCTCATCTTTTTGTCATGGAGACTTCTTAATAGGATTTTTGGGGAAAAAATTTCTTTGGTGGGGTGGTTGTAATATCCTGTTACTATTTTTATGTACTCCTCAGACCTATTTTTAATCATGATTTAGTTAGGGTTTGTATTGGGTGGTTTTGGGAAGAAATTTAAAAATTTTGGAAGGCTCTTTGGTTGTGCATGGTTAGCGCATGGTTTTCCCAAACCATGCATCCTTCTAGTGAAAACCATGAAAACCTAGTAAGTGATGGTTTTCACGGTTGGGATACATTTTAACAAAACATGATCCATCCTAGTAGATTCTATGCACCCCTTTAGAGGGGCACATGGTTAAGGTGCACAGTTTGGAAAATTGTGCGTCCTACCTGACTAACCATGAAAATAAGAAAAATTATTTATGAAATTTGTTAAAAAAAACCTCAAACCCTATTTTTTACCTTCCACTTGGCCCTAAATCCCCATATCATGATTTCTAAGGCTAAGAAGGATCTCACAGACCCTATTTAGCTTCTCCAAACACCTTTCTAGGTAGATCGAAGCACATAGAATCACATTCGATCTCCTTTATGTATATGAATCTTCTCTTATTGGTATCTCCTGATCTCTTCCTCTCTTGTCCTTAGGTTTTGATAGATATACATGTTTCTAGATGATATAATCTCTGTTGTTTAAGATCTTAAATCTAGGTTTTATTCTCTGATCACCATTGACGATGTTCTTCATTGGAGTTTCCCATTACAGACATTGTGATCCCTAATCCCATTATCTTAAGGTATATGGTTCCATATAAGGTTGTACAATTGATTTAACCCTAAATTGCTAGATTTAAATAAAATTTCTTTCAATTTGATTATGAAAAAAACCAATTCGCATCTAATTTGGATTTGAATTTTATTTGTCATGAAAATTGGGGAAAACCCCAAATTATAGTGAATTGAGGTGTGATTTATATTTGATGGAAATTGTTAAATTAGATTTTTGGGAATTGATTTTTAGAAAATGAATTAAATTGCTTTGATAAGAAACTATTGGTTTTATCCTAGAATAAGGAATAAATTGATTAAAAACCCATGTATTTATTTTTAAATATAAATTGGAATATTGAAATGGAAAATGGGGAAATTGTATGTTTAATAGTTTTGAAATAATTTTCCTATTATTGATTTTTGTTTAAGGATAAGAAATACTAGGTTTTTAGAGAGTTATTTGGGACAAACACGTTCGGTTTGACACTTTACAACACTAACATACACATAGTGCAACATATCTTATCCCCAATAAGATGTTGATTTGTCCTCTTTGACCAATGTTGAGGGACGTGTGTACACATATTTCTGTGATCACCCATATGAGTGTGTGAGAGTCCCATAACCAAGAATTATCACACCTATTGGAAAATGGATATGTTTCTCATTTGTGATTATCTTGATATATATTCCATTGTTTGTAAAACTAATTTATAAATTCATTTTGAATTTAGATAAAAAAATTATATAAAATGTTTATTAATCCATTGTTTTAAATGTTTCAATCAATTAAAATAAATTACATGTTTTATTTTAAATATTCTCTTATACTTCCATTCTTATTTTATTTAAAATTGAAAGCATGAATTGGTTTATTTTATTAGCATCTTTTTTTGAAATCCTTAGTGATAAACTACTATAATTTTATCTCAACCCCTACTTGTGCCTTGGAGTGTTTGTATATTTCCTTATTCTAGGTTCGAGTAATGGAAAATCACAACTTATAGGTGGTGGTTGTTGATCTTTGGGATTAAAGTGATGCATCCATTGGGACTTGGGGTATTTTATCTTGTTATTTATAGTACTTTGTGGTTGTAATTTGGGTTTATCTACCTATCTGAAATCTAATATTATTCTCCATGTAGAGTTTTCTTTTTAGAATACTGGCTTGTATCTATTTCTTATACTATTTATATGGAAAAACCATTCCCACATTTTTCTTGTATGATTCCAGGTGATAGTCGCCAACCCATGCAGATTGGGAATGCTCTTCAGGCCATGTTAAGATCATATCGGTTATCAGGGTACTGGGGTATCCCGAATGGTTTGTGATAAAGTGGTTTTAAAGGTGCCAGTTAAGCATCTTGCCTTGATGTCAAAATACTATTTGAGATATTTTTAGGAATTAAAAGGTAGTTAAGAGTGAGTTCCTATCCATATATCACCGTAATAACCCTTAAGTCACCATGGGTGTTTTGAGAAATACCTCTTGAGGATTAGTTATAGTCTTTTAATTTTTTTTTATTTGGATGGATTGAAATAAAAATATTTTTTATTAATCCAATCAGATTAATTTTCCTTGTTTCTCTTATTGAGTATCAATCTGTGTATCCTTTATGATATCTTCAATGTTGTAATCTGATGCTGTGTAACATCATTTGTTTAATAAGACATACAAATAGGATCCATTAGTAAGATGATGATAAATCACAGTGAAAAAATCCTCTCATGGACTGAATCTGGTTGAGGTGGTTTTGTATGCTGTCCAAGCTCTGACATAGACACCTTCAACCATTCCCATTTAGGCTCTAGCTGTGAAACCTCTGAGGGATGAATTTAGGATTCATTGCAAATTGATCCACCTAGAAAGAAGTTTATAGGAGACAAAGAATATAGCGACCCAGACTTTTCTTTCATTACTATTACATCACTTCAAAGATAAACAAAATAATAGTATTACACATAGAGGATCCAGAGATTTACTGTCTTGGGGAAACTAGAACCATACATAACAAATACAACATCAACCATAAACATTTATTTAATTTCTTCTTCACTAGCTTCTTAGTGGAACTTGTCCTCTCCTTAGTACATGTAGCCACCTGAGGATATACATCAAAAGGGGTGAGATACAAGCCTATTAAGAGGATAGATAAGAAAAATATAGCATGGGGTGAGCATAATCATGACATAGGAAAATTATCATGAACATGAGAGGAGCATAAATAAAAGACTTGAAATGTGGCAATGCATAAAAATGAAACATCATGTCTTAGTGGTTAACTACCACACATATTTGTGAACCAATCTAGAATATTTTTCACACATCATTTAACCTTTACTCATGAGATTCATTACTTTACCCAATGCATTGGAGCACTATATAATTTTGGGTGCACCCGTCACATTTAAACATTCATATTGCGCTATATAATTCCGGGCGCACCCGTCACATCATAACATTATCATTTATCATGAATTCCACAATGAACATATAACATAAATGAACATAAATAACCCATGAAAAGTAATGGTTTTCATATCATAATAACACCTTCATAATCTTTGGGTTCCCAAAATAAAGAGGGAATAACCCACATGTTACAAGAACCATCCACTTTGAGTGAGAAGTAAAAGGAACGTTATTAAAAAAAGAGTTCTTTTGGAAAAACTTTTGTTGGACATAAAAACCAGTGAAAAACATTTATATCCCAGAAAAGTAAATGAAATGATGAAAAAATGATCTTTGAGGAGTAACCATATCAAAAATGGAGTGAAAGAGGTAGAACCCGAAGGATGAAAGTTGGGTTCGAGAATTTCCCCTTACCTTGTACTCGAATGCCTCCTTCTCTTTAATGTCATATATAATGACATTATATTCATTAATTAGAAATTCCAGAACCTTTTATACATTAATAGGGTTCATTATGGTTTCATTATTTCATATTATATTCCTTTGGATGACTTATAGAGTTTAAAAACATTGTTCGGGGATGTTCGTTTTCATGGTTTTCTTAAGTGGTACACTTGTATTGTTAAATTGATGTTTGGGTAGATCATGGGTGAACATCCAGAACTGATATTACATGTTATTAATGATATTACAGGATATTTAATTATTTTATAATGAATTATATTATATACATGTGGATGAGTCATTAGATAATAATTTAATGATGGTTATTTGGGTTAATTTGAGCGATTTTTGGATCACAACGAACTTGCTTTAACTTTTCACTTAGTAATATGGCCATAGGTTATTTACAGAACACAAAATAGAACATAATTCATATAAAATATTCTGGTTCAACCATAAAAATTGTTTCATTACCAGATCTGAAGGTAGAAATGGAAGAAGAGAGCATGTCGTTTTTGAAGGTGATAAATTAACACCTCAGGAACAACGTTCTCTTTAATAAAATAAAAGGAAGAGGGAAAGGGTGTGGGGTGATATAATATACCATTAGAATCATAAAAATACATTATATGTATAATACTGGAGCTAAACAACAATTTGGATGAATATTGGTGGGGAGAGATCAAGAAAGGAACTTGACCTTGAAAGGAAATTAAAGGAGAAGAGGGAGAGAAATTACCTCTAGAATCTTCCTCTTACTTAAGGGCCTAAGCTTGGTATTTTGATGAGACCATCTGCTCTTGGACGTGGGGGAGGGTCTAGAGAAGGTTTTTTGCCAGAGTTTAGAGAAGTCTTGGAGCTTGAGAGGTGTGAGGAAAAGAGGGAGTGGAGGGTGGCTTTTATAGTGGAGGGGAGAGGGGTTTCCTTAATATAAAATTCATTAGTTTATTATTTTCCCCAAAGACAAGGAATAGTGAGTCTTGGATGACCAAGAATAGTAAATAAGGCATGTGAGTTTGGGATTTGGGTGCTTACATCACTTGTGATGTCAGGAATAGTGGGTTTTAATTAAAATGTATTTATATGGTAAATTAATTTATTCTACTATTCACCAAAAATTCAAGTATCTCAGAAAAATACCAAAACTTTACCCCAACCATTTTTCGATGTGTAGAATCCAAAAATAAAGTCCATTTTTCAAAAATAATTTCCTAAATATTATTAATTTAATATTTAATTAAAATCACAATTTACTTAAAAAACAGTTTTTAAGATTAAAACTGATTTTATTGTTCTTTCAAAAATTACGTAGGGTCTTATAAAATTATATAAAAAATATTAGACATTGATTAAATAAATTTTAATAAATATTTTTTTTAAATTAATTAATTAATTATAATTAATTATTTATGACTTACAAAATACCAAAACGTTTACTAAGGTCAAATTGTCACTTTCTAAGATGTCTAAATTTTATTTTATTATTCATAGGAAATGTTACTCTTATTTACTATTCATAAGGGTCATATTAATATTCATAAGGGTAGGTTACTATTCATAAGGGTAGGTTACTATTCACTAAAAATTATTTTTGTTTCATTAGACTCCAAAAACCATCTTGAACACAACCGTGTATGTCGGATTTTCAAAATACAAACATAGGGGTGAAAAAATTATGTTTAAAGGTCACTTATCACTTAGTAGTTCATTATTTTGTATTTTTATGACATAAATATAAGAATGGAATTTTCCATTGAAAAACTTTGGGTCGTTACACTCTTCCCCCCTTAAGAAATTTCGCCCCTGAAATTTCACTTTACACAAACAGGTGAGGGTACTTCTCCTTCATTGCCTCTTCTGGTTCCCAAGTTTCTTCCTCAAACTTATGGTTCCTCCACAACACTTTGACAAGATGGGCTGTATTGTTATGTAGAACCTTATAACTTAGGTCCAGAATCTTTACTGGCTTCTCTTCATAGGAGAGATCATCTTCCAGCTACACCAACTCTGAGTTTAGTACATGTGAGGGGTCTGGTATGTACTTCCTCAGTAGTGATACATGAAACACATCATGAACTTGAGCCATATTCAGTGGAAGTGCTAGACGATAGGCCACGAATCCTATGTGGTCAAGGATCTCAAAGGGGTCTATGTACCTTGGGATTAACTTCACTTTCTTCCCGAATCGCATGACTCTCTTCCATGGAGATATTCGAAGGAAGACTTTATCTCCTACGTCGAACTCCAAGTCCCTTCGACAGTTGTCAGCATTGCTCTTTTGATGACTTTGAGCAGCTTTGATGTGTTTTTAGATGACTTGAACCTTCTCTATCATCTCTTGAACAAGATCAGGTCCAAGTAGCTTTCTTTCTCCAACTTCATCCCAACAGGTTGGAGTTCTACATCGCTTTCCATACAGAGCTTCATATGGAGACATCTGAATGATCGAGTGGAAGGTATTGTTGTATGAGAACTCAACCAATGGGAGATGCTGATCCCATCCACCTTTGAATTCTAGAGAGCAAGATCTTAGCATATCTTCAAGCGTCTGAATAGTTATTTTAGACTGGCCATCAGTTTGGGGGTGATAGGCTGTGCTGAAATTTAATTCAGTACTCCAATCATGTTGAAGGCTCCTCCAGAACATATATGTGAACCTTGGATCATAGTTAGAGACAATTGAGAGTGGAACACCGTGCAGTCTCACCACTTCCTTCACAATTTCTTGCAAGTTGTTCAAGTGAGAGGTCTTACCGAATAGCGATAAAATGGGCAGTCTTGGTGAGTTGGTCAACCACAACTCATATCGCATTATTTCCCTTTGACATCTTCGGGAGGCCTATGACAAATTCCATAGTAACATTTTTCCCATTTCCACATGGGTATAGGCAATGGATGCATCATACCTTTGGACTTTTGTTGCTCATATTTAACTTGCTGACATACCAAGCACCTTGATATATATTCTGCAATCTCCTTCATCATGTTATCCCACCAGAAGTGTTCTCAGAGATCACGATACATCTTGGTACTCCCAGGATGGATAGAAAAAGTTGAGCTATGTGCATTATCTAATAGCTCCTTCTTTATCCCGAGTGATGAAGGCACACAAAGCCACGTTCAAAATAGAATCACACCATCATCGTCGATATGGAACTCTTACAACTTCCCTTCCTTTACTGAATTCACCCACTTTTGTATCTCTACATCATCCCATTGTGCTTACTTAATCTTTTCTTGGATGGATGGTTGCACAATCATTTGGGAAAGGTAGGATGTATCCCCTGCCCTTATGATTCCCAAATCCATCCTTTGCATATCCAAGAAGATAAGGTCTTTCTCAATCCTCAACATGGATAGAGTAGCAGGTTATTTTATTCTTAGAGCATTAGCTACCTTGTTCTCCTTCCCAGGATGATAGTGAATAGAGCAATCATAATCCTTGATTATCTCTAACCATCTCTTTTGATGCATGTTGAGATCCTTTTGTGTGAATATATACTTTAGGCTCTTGTGGTTGGTGTATATGTCACACTTCTCACCATAAAGGTAGTGTCGCAAGATTTTCAAGGGAAAAATCATGGCTTCCAGCTCTAGATCATGCGTCGGGTAGTTCTGCTCATGGATCTTCAACTGTCATGAGGCGTAGGCTATCACTTTATCATTTTTCATGAGTACACAACCCAAGACTTTCTTTGATGCATCACTGTATATCACAAAACTTTCTCTACTTTTTGGTAGTGTGAGTATAGGTGCAGTGATCAGACTTCTCTTTAGTTCCTTAAAGCTACCCCCACATTCTTCCGTCCATATATACTTTACCCCTTTCCTTGTTAACTTAGTTAGCGGGCTTGAAAACTGTGAGAAGTTTCTCACAAAATTTCGGTAGTACCCAGCTAATCCAAGAAAAATATGGATTTCTGTGACACTAGAGGGGATGGTCCATTCCTCAATCGCCTTTGTCTTTGAAGGGTCCATAGAAATTCCCTCACTTGTGATCACATGTCCCAAGAATGTGACTTGATTCATCCAAAAGTCACACTTGCTGAACTTGGCGCACAAATTTTCCTTTCTCAATGTCACCAACACAAGTCTTAGATGTTCTTCATGTTCCTCCTTGCTCGGTAATGTCTAAAGACTCTATTAATCAAATACATAAAGATTTCATAGGCATTAGTAAGTCTGAAGGGCATCACCAAAAAATCATAGTGTCCATACCTTGTTCGGAAGGTAGTCTTCTGAATATCTTCCTTCTTCACCTTTACTTGATGATATACAGAATGAAGATCCACCTTTGAGAATTATTGAGCTCCTCTTAACTAGTCGAAAAAGTCATCAATCCTTGGGAGAGGATACTTGTTCTTTATGGTGATATTGTTGAGTTCCCGATAATCGATACACAGCTGCATGGTTCCATCCTTCTTCTTCACAAAGAGTACTGGCGCACCCCAAGGTGATGCACTAGGGAGTATGAACCCTTTGTCCAGATTCTCTTGTAGCTACTTCTTTAACTCCTCCAGTTCGATAGGAGCCATCCTATAGGGACATTTTGAGATAGGAGTATCTCTAGGTATGAGTTCAATTGAGAACTCTACCTCATGATTCAGGGGAATTCCGGGTAACTCTTCGGGAAATACATCGCCGTATTCCCTCACGATAGGCATTTCCTCAAGGTTGGAACTTTCCTTGGACTCAGCCATTTGGGAGAGGTATGCTTCTTCATAGGGGATCAATACCCACACCATTAAAGGATTATTCAAAGGAGATTCATGATCTTCCTTTCATTTTTAGATGAGCATGGGATGGTTCAGAATATGAAAAGATATTTCCTTTTCCCGATAGTTGATATGTGCTCTATATAACGAGAGCTAATCCATTCCCATTATAGCGTCAAATTCCACGAAGGGAAGTATTGCGAGATTTGCCGGAAGAATCTTCCCACATACGCCAATAGGAGAAGAGTCAAACACTTGGGTTGCAATGATTTTACCACTTGGTGTTTTTACAGATATCTCTACTTCAAGGTTTCGAGGATTCGATTCTATAGTTCTAGAAAACTTGCAAGATATAAAGGAATGCATAGAACTAGAATCAAATAAGACTTTTTAAATTATTGAGTGAATAGGAAGTGTACCTTGTACAACTTCATTATCATGATCCACCTCCGCAGTAGTGATGGCATAATCCTTCCCTTGTTCCTTTGGCTTTGGTGGCTGCTGTCACTGATTACCCTCAAGAGCTCGAGGTTTAGTGCACTGGTTTTCATAGTGCCCTTGCTCCCTACAGTTGTAGCATTGAACCATGAGTGGTTCTCTCCTTTCATCAGCTACATTATCCTTCATTTTAAA
This sequence comes from Viscum album, assembly GCA_963277665.1. Taxonomy (NCBI): domain Eukaryota; kingdom Viridiplantae; phylum Streptophyta; class Magnoliopsida; order Santalales; family Viscaceae; genus Viscum; species Viscum album. The sequence continues at coordinate 106,525,815 of OY728141.1, forward strand.
TTCTTTTTGACACTCTTGAGCATGGTGTCCTTCTTTCCCACACTTGAAGCATTTCCCCGTCCCTTTGAGGCAGTTCCCATGGTGCAACTTCCCACATTTTTGGCATGTGGGTCATTGTGTTTTCTTCCCACCTTTGTCACTAGATTCACTAGCTTGAAACTACATCTTTATTTTCTTATCACCATAGCCATGGGACCATTCTCCAAACTCCATCTCTACTTTGAGAGCACACCGAAAAACTTCTTCATAACTCCCAAAGTCTCGAATTTCAAGAGCCTTTCGAAGGTGTGGTTTTAATCCACTAATGAATCTATCAATTTTTGTATTATTGTTGATAACAAAACCCAAAGCATACCATGCGAGCCTTGTGAAATTTTCTTCATAGGTTGTGACAGATTCTCCTTCTTTTTTCTTGAGCTCTATGAATTCTCTCTCCATCTTCATGAGAAGAGTTCGTGGGAAGTACTTATTAAGAAACATTATCTTAAAGTCTTCCCATTCCATCTCTTCAATTTCCTCCCTTGGCTTGGTGTTCTTAATCAAAGACCGCCATTGATTGGCTTCTCCATCTAGAAGATAAATGACTAGGGTCACCTTCTCTATCTCAGAATAGTGAAGAATAGAAAAGATATTCTCCATGGAGTTGACCCACTATTCCGCAACTAGTGGATCGGAAGATCCACTAAACGTCGGTGGTTGTTGCCGCATAAAACATTCGATTTCCAGTTGCTCCCTCTTTAGTTAAGGAGGAAGTTCCCCATTATTATGGTTATTATTCATAACCTGAGATAATTGGGTAAGAATTTCCATGAAGTTTTGAACTCCACCTCCCAAATCATTGGGGATGTCGTTCGGGCAATCGTTGCATTGGCCCTCACAAGAGTTGTTGGCTTGATTCCTCCGGATTCCCACCATTTTCTAAAATAGAAAAGGTTAGAACAAAACATAAGTAAATAAGTCATGAATAAATTATTAATTTAAAAAATTATACCAAAAACATAACATATGGGATCCCTAGGTAAATATTCTTGTGTGCATTTTTGTACCTAGTCTCATGCTAGAGGTTTTCTTTAGGGTTCACTAATCCTAATTCCCAAATTAACTAAACCTTTCCTCTGATACCAAATATAACGACCCGACCTTTTCTTTCATTACTATTACATCAATTCAAAGATAAAAAACATAATAGTATTACACATAGAGGATCCAGAGGTTTAGTGTCTTGGGAAAACTAGGACCATACATAATAAATACAACATCAACCATAAACATTTATTTAATTTCTTCTTCACTAGCTTCTTAGTGGCACTTGTCCTCTCCTTAGTACATGTAGACACCTGAGGATATACATAAAAAGGTGTGAGCTAAAAACCCAGTAAGAGGATAGATAAGAATAATATAGCATGGGGTGAGCATAATCATGACATAGGAAAATGATCATGAACATGAGAGGAGCATAAATAAAAGACTTGAAATGTGGCAATGCATAAAAATGAAACATCATGTCTTAGTGGTTAACTACCACACATATTTGTGAACCAAGATAGCATCTTGTTCACAAATAATTTCACATTTACTGATGATATTAATCAATTTACCCAATGCATTGGAGTGCTATATAATTCTGGGCGCACCCGTCACATTTAAACATTCATATTGCGCTATATAATTCCGAGCACACCCGTCACATCATAACATTATCATTTATCATGCATGACAAAATGAACATATAACATAAATGAACATAACTAACCCTTGAAAAGGAATGAGTTTCATCTCATAATAACACCTTCATAAGATTTGGGTTCCCAAAATAAATAGGGAATAACCCACATGTTACAAGAACTGTCCACTTTGAGTTAGAAGTAAAAGGAACGTTCTTAAAAGAAGAGTTATCTTGGAAAAACTTTTGTTGGACATAAAAACCAGTGAAAAACATGTATATCCCATAAAATTAAAGGAAATTATGAACAAATGATCTTTGAGGAGTAACCATATCAAAAATGGATTGAAAGAGGTAGAACCCAAAGGATGAAAGTTGGGTTCGAGAATTTCCCCTGAATGCCTCCTTCTATTTAATGTCCTATATAATGACATTATATTAATTAATTAGAAATTCCTTAACCTTTTATACATTAATAGTGTTCATTATGGTTTCATTATTTCATATTATGTTCCTTTGGATGACTTATAGAGTTTAAAAACATTGTTCGGGGAAGTTCGTTTTCATGGTTTTCTTGAGTGGTTCACTTGTATTCTTAAATTGATGTTTGGGTAGATCATGGGTAAACATCCAGAACTGATATTAAATGTTATTAATGATATTACATGAGCTTTAATTATTTTATAATGAATTATATTAGATCCATGTGGATGAGTCATTAGATAAGAATTTAACGATGGTTATTTGGGTTAATTTGAGCGGTTTTTGGATCACAACGAACTTGTTTAAACTTTTCACTTAGTAATATGGCCATAGGTTATTTCCAGAACATAAAATAGAACATAATACATATAAAATATTCTGGTTCAAGCATAAAAATGGTTTCATAACCAGATCTGAAGGTAGAAATGGAAGAAGAGAGCATGCCATTTTTGAAGGTGATAAATTAACACCTCATGAACAACGTTCTCTTTAATAAAATAAAAGGAAGATGAAAATGGGGTTGGGTGATATAATATCCCATTAGAATCATAAAATTACAGTATATGTATAATAATGGATCTAAAAAACAATTTGGATGAATATAGGTGGAGAGAGATCAAGAAAGGAACTTGAACTTAAAAGGAAATTAAAGGAGAAGAGGGAGAGAAATTACCTCTAGAATCTTCCTCTTGAGATCCTCCTTAAGGGACTATGCTTGGTATTTTGACGAGACCAGCTGCTCTTGGACGTGGGGGAGGGTCTAGATAAGGTTTTTGGGCAGAGTTTAGAGAAGGCTTGGAGCTTGAGAGGTGTGTGGAAAAGAGGGAGTGGAGGGTGGCTTTTATAGTGGAGGGGAGATGAGTTTCCTTAATATAAAATTCATTAGTTTATTATTTTACCATAAGACAAGGAATAGTGAGTATTGGATGACCAAGAATAGTAAATAAGGCATGTGATTTCGGGATTTGGGTGCTTACATCACTTGTGATGTCCGGAATAGTGGGTTTTAATTAAAATGTATTTATATGGTAAATTAATGTATTCTACTATTCACCAAAAATTCAAGTATCTCAAAAAAATCCAAAAACTTTACCCCAACCATTTTTTGATGTGTATAATCCAAAAATGAAGTCCATTTTTTAAAAATAATTTTCCAAATATTATTAATTTAAAATTTAATTAAAATCACAATTTACTTAAAAAAACAGTTTTTAAGATTAAAACTGATTTTATTGTTCATTCAAAAATTACGTAGGGTCTTATAAAGTTATCTAAAAACTATTAGACACTGATTAAATACATTTTAATAAATTTTTATTTTTTTAAATTAATTAATTAATTATAATTAATTATTTATGACTTACAAAATACCAAAACGTTTACTAAGGTCAAATTGTCACTTTCTAAGATGTCTAAATTTTATTTTATTATTCATAGGTAATGTTAATCTTATTTACTATTCATAAGGGTCATATTACTATTCATAAGGGTAGGTTACTATTCATAAGGGTAGGTTACTATTCACCAAAAATTATTATTTTTCATTAAACTCCAAAAACCATCTTAAACACAACCGTGTATGTCAGATTTTCAAAATTCCAAACATAGGGGTGACAAAATTATGTTTAAAGGTCACTTATCACTTATTAGTTCATTATTTTGTGTTTTTATGACATAAATATAAGAAGGGAATTTTCCATTGAAAAAATTTGGGTCATTACAAAGAAGGTTCTTGAGAGCCTTATCAAACCTGGAAATCATGATAAGAGAATTTAGGGCCTATCAAGAGGTAAAAATAGGGTTTAATATTTTTTTTATCAAATTCCAGAAATAATTTTCCTACTTGCATGGTTTTTTGGATATGGCCACATGGTTTTACAAATATTTCACCCTAACAATGTTCCCCTATAAAGGGGTGCATGGTTTCTACTAGGTGGGTTCATGGTTTGTTAAACTGTTCACAAACCCTGTAATCCCTTACTTACTGGGTTTTCACGGTTTTCAATAGCAGGGTATATAGTTCGGGAAAACCATGCATCCACCATGCACAACCCAAGATCCTTCCAAAATTTCCAAATTTATTTCCAAAACCATCCGAGACAAATCCCAACTAAAGAATGATTAAAAAGTGGGTCAGGGAGTACCTAAAAATAATAAAAATATGTTACAAATATACCATTTATATATATTATTACTATATATATGGTTATGAATCAGACTTATTCTGTCCCATGCTAAATAGGTAGAGCCCACCAGGTGTCCTTTGGGAACCTGGGCTGGATGATATTTATTTTTTCAGCATTGTTTAATATTCATTTTTACCTACACACTGCTAATGATATGTAAACTACTTAGATTACTTATAGGCTCCGTTGGTGGTGGTCTACTAGGATTTTTTCTCACACCATACTCGAGTCTCCTTTGGTACCTAAGTAGATTACTTTTCTATATGTATGGATAAGGGAAAAAACTCTGCTATATATTTTTTATTTGATTTACTTATAGTTGGATCATGGGAGAAGAGGACCGATCATGTGCTTGAGATTCTAGTGGTACAGTCTTATGGTTTTTTATTTTATTTTTGTATAGCAATTTTTATATGGATGTCCCATGTTCCCCTTTTTTATATCATCTTTCCATGAAATAATCATGTATCTGACTTAGAATTTTGTCTTTTGATATTATTATTTAGTTGTTCAGTTATTTATGTTTCCATAGTTTATTATTATATCTATTGTATGTGATTCCTCTAAAGAGGGTTACTAGTCCCATTATTATTGTTTCTTTTTATATTATTCCTTCCATATTGTTTACTATTTTTTATATCCACTATTCCAGTCTAATTTGAGGATATAGTCTCCCCACTATACTACATTTACACCCTTTCTTCTATTCGACAACCTATGGTGTATGAGGAGGTGCACTTGTGGCCATGTGACCTACCGGCTTGAGGAACAGGTTAATTAGATCCATGGTTTTTAAATTATAGAATTGTTTGATCCTTCTATGTAATATTTTTTATAAGATCTATCCCATAATATTATGATCTACATCTTCATCCCAATGTATTGGAGTATGAAAACTATTCCCATACAAAGCCTCATAAGGTTCTATTTAAATTCTATAATGGAAGCTTTTGTTAACTAAAAACTCCACTTGGGGAATATGCTGACCCCAATATGCTTATAAATCCATTGAACATGATCTCAGTATATTATTTATAGTTTTAATGGTTCCTACAAACTAAAAATCTATCCAGAGGTGATAAAGAGTACTAAAACTCATCTCTATATCCAATGACTACTGAAGACTTATCCAAAATCTCAAGGTAAACTAGAAATTTCGATCAGATACAATGGAGAGTGATACACCATATAGTATTACCACATAACTTATGTATATCTCATTGAGTTGTTTGGGATGTAAATCTTCATTGATGCAAATTAAATTCACCAAATTTGAAATTTGATCAACTACCACCCAGATTCCATTTTCCCTTTTGATTTCATAGGTAGTCCAATGATGATATCTATGATATATTTTCCTATTTCTATACTAGTATGGGAAATGGTGTCATCATACCCTTAGACTTATATCATTCCTCCCTGATATTATTACAGTGATATTATCCATGGATTCATTTGTGCTTAATTTATTGATTAAATAGAATATATTTCCAATTATTTACCTTTATATATTGATTATTCTTTATTTAATCATGGTACATTCTTATATACATCACCCTTACCGATTATTATATCTAACATCACCCGATCTGGGCCAGATTGCCACATGAACTCATGTGAATCTCCCCAAATGCATGAGGATACCAAATAATGATGAGTGTATGGAAAGTGATGTGGGGAGACTATAAACTTAATAAAAATAGTAAATAAATTCCTGAAAAAATCTTACCCAGATAACTCAAGTTTTGATCAAAATATTGAATCAGGTGATAATCCACATCTCCTTAATAAAGAGAAAGTTTCAATTAAGACCTTTATATGACTGATGACCCATTTTTAGAGTAATTATACCTAGGTTCATCTATTACAGAACCATCTCCACTTGTAGTTTCAAATAGGGATGTTTTTTAGGAGGCTAGGTCGCACGACTTGTCCGGGCCACCCAAAAAGGTTGAAAAACCATGCGGTGGTCGTGCACTCACCATTGTTCGAGAGGGGATCTAGTTTTACTATTTATTGGGACTATTAGAGAAGGATGATCAATTCACATCATTTAGAAGTTTTTATTCATTTATTTTTTAATTGGACACATATCTGGTTTTTAAAACTTTTTACTCCATTTATATAAAATTTAAACAACAGAATATTTGTTACCTTTTTCTATAGCACCTCATAATCTTTATGGACCTCCTTGATCCTCTTAAGAATAGATAGTTGAGCAGTTATTTGTGAAAGGTATGATGGTGATAATTTTATTTTTCTAATTTCTATATTTTAAATGTCTAAGAAGATTGGATCCCTTTCAATCCTCATCATGGATAGGGTTTTAGGATCCCTTCGACTTAGATAATCCACCGCTTTGTTTTCCTTCTGAGGATGGTAATGGAATGAAAAGTAATAATATTTGATAATCTCTAACCACCCTCATTGATGTATATTGAGCTCCAATTGTTTGAATATATACTTGAGGATTTTATAATATGTATATATGTCACACTTATACCTGTAGAGACAATAATTCAAATCTTATATGAGAAGACCACAACATCAAATTCCATATATTGTGTTGGGTAGTTCTATTCATGGGTCTTTAAGTAGGGAAAGGTATATCCTATCACCTTTTCATATTTCATGAGTACACAACCCAATCCTTTTTTGTACACAACTCTGTAGATCACAAATACTTCCCAACTAGTGGGAAATTTGAACACTGTTTCAGTGATTAACCTCTTCTTAACTCTTTTAATATCTCTTATCATTCATTCTTCTAAACAAAATTCACCCCATCTAATTTATCTTGCATAGTGGGATTTAAAATCCAGATATGTTTCTCACAAATTGATAATAGTACCAAGTTAATCCAAGGAAACTATGGATCTCCATCATAGATGTTGGTCTAGGCCATCCTTTAATTACCTCTATTTTTAAAGATCCATATATATCCAATTGATGGTAAAAAAATTCCCCAATAATGATACTTTATCTATCAAAAACTCATATTTTAGCAATTCACATATAACTTCTCATTTTGTAAGGTCTTCAATACCTTGTTAAAATTATCCCCATTTCCCTTCATGATTTTTCAATAGATAAGAATATCATCTATAAATACTATAACAAGTTTCTTAAGGTAATACATAAAGACTATATTCATTAATTATAATAATATTTTTAGAGAATTAGTGATTCCAAATGGAATTAATATGAACTCATAGTGCCCATACCTTGTATAAAGAGAAGTCTGAGGGATATCTTCCATCTTCACCTTTACATGATAATATCTCAACTGAAGATCCACCTCAGAGAAGTACTATTCTACGCATAACTAATAAACAAGTCATCTATCCATGGTAGAAGATACATGTTTTCTATTGTGATCTTTTTGATCTCACGATATTCAATGCATAGGTGCATTAAACCATAATTCTTCTTGATGAAGAGGACTAGTGAACCTAGCGGTGAAACAATTGTGCATATAAAGTTTTTAAATAGAATCTCCTATAATTGATTTTTTATCTTTCAAAGTTCATAAATGGACATTCTATATGGTGTCTTGGATATTATCAGAGATATGGGTATAGGATTTATTGATAGTTTAACATCACATCTTGGAGTAAGGCAAAGTAATTATTTAGGAAACACATCATCATATTCCCTTACAATAGGCATGTCATCAAGGATGATCTTTTATTTAGTATGTATCATTTGATATAGATACTCATACTCATAAGTAAATAATATTAATGCTTTAGATTATGTTACCAAAGGAGATTCATCCTCCTATTTAAAATTTTGAAGAATCAGAGGGTGATTCACAATACATAGGTTTATTTGCTTCTATTAACAATTTATATTCACTCTATATAATGAAATCCAATCCATTACTAGAATTGCATCAAATTGTAAAAAAGTTAGTTAAAAAAGGATTTATAATAAGTTTATCTCAAAAATATTGATAGGTGATAAGTTATATAGTTTGGATGTAATAAATTCCATATTTTATATTTTCACAAATAACACTAATTCTATGAATTGAGGTGACGTTTAAGTAGTTCAACTAAACTTGTGTGAAATGAAAGAATGTGTAGACCCAGAATCAAATAGTAAATTTTATATTCTTGAATGAATAACCAGTATACCTATCACTAAATCATTATCAGGATCCACCTTTTCAGTTGTGATGGAATAAGTTTACCATTTCTCTCCAGGCCCTGGAGGTTGCTAGCATCAGTTATCATTGACAACCCTTGGCTTAGTTCATTGATTCACAAAGTTTCCTTGTTCATTATAATTAAACCATTTGAAAATAGGATGATATTTGTCTAGAGTAATCCTTTTTCCCTCACATTGGTTGTTTTCTACCATAAACATTTTCTATCTAGGCGCCTTTTATCCCTACACTTAAATTATTTCCTTGTCCCATTCTGTAAATTTCTAGGATTCTTCTTCCCACATTTTTGAAAAGTGGGATGTTGGAATTTCTTTCACCCATGAGATTTCTCCATCACATCCCTAGAATTAATATCCATCCTATACTTCCTATTTCTTGATCCAAGAAAACCTTGATTTTTTTAGATCTCCATTTCTATATTGATGAAACATGGAATGATTTATTTGTAGCTAATAAAGTATTGAATCACCAACTCTTTTTATAGTCTCAACTTTATCCCACCAAATAAACAGTCATAAATAGTTTTATAGAGGTTACAATTCAAGAGGAATATCATGAATGTATTGTTATTTTCACCTCATATGCCTATTAGATTAATCATATTTTTACTTGAGGACATGGAAATCCATTTGCATTTAAATTCAAAGAGTGAGAGAGAGGGAAACATTCATCAATTTTTCACCAAAATTATTTCCACTCCATAACTTCAATATTTTCCTCAAGATTCATATTTTTTACCATAATTCATCACTGATAAGGTTATCCCTCCATATGATAAAAAGAAATTACAACCTTTTCTTGATCAAATAATTAAGTATGGGGACAAATTTTTTAATGGAGTTGATCCATTGTTCTATCATTAAGGTATCACAAGATCAACTAAAAGTCAGATGCCTTTGTCAAATAAATTTATAAATTAAAACTTTATCTCTCTTAGGATGATGTGGGTTTGAACATTGATTAATTTTTCTGTTAAAAACATTAATTAGTAGAGAAATGTTCTTAATTAAGTTTCTAAATCCTTCTCCTATTGGGTTGGAAATCTCATTTGGGCAGTTACCACTTTTCCCCTCATGTTGGTTGCTAAATTGGTTCCTCATATTTCCCAAAATTAAATTAAATAAATAGAAAATTAGGGATGAGAGTTTTTAATATATTAAACACATAAAAGGGAAAACCTGACCATTGAATGTATAACTCATGAATGACATATATTACTAAACTATAAATTTCTAGTTTTCAATCTATTGGTATCCATGATCTATTTCATAGAAAAAATTTTATGGGATTTTTTTGTTCCGTACATAATAGTTCATAAAAAACTTGTGAATTTACAGAATCTTATCCTAAGGGAGTGTAAAATTAGGTGTGAATCAAGGATTCTTTATCATTCAGTAGGTAATGATCGATTCAAATCCCATTGTGTCATTTTATGGATTATTACCCCTATCCACAACTGTGCTAGACCCACATCCATTTTTATTATCCAATCACAAAATTTATTTTACTAGAAACCAGTTAATCTATACTATACTATAATTTATGGATGATTTTTGATGTTTATTATTATCTATAATTATTCCATTAATGTTTTCTAATCCTAATCACCAAAATAACTAAACATTCATCTGATACCAACTATAAAAACCCATATCTTTAATAAAAATTAATTCATGATTTATTACATATAGAAACACATGATAAAATCCCATAATATTGTGAGGCATAATGTCTTAGGTAAATTAGGTACATATCAAATTTAAATGAATCATGGGTATAAAAACATTTTTTTAAAACTCCAAAACATGCCGTTATATTCAATCGATCATCTAATACTGTATGGGATAACTTGGGGACATACATAAGAAAGGGGTGAGCTATAAATCCCAGTAAGTGAATAATCAGATAATAACATGATGAATTTAATACAATTTAGTGAAGAGTAATATTAAGGTTAAATTAAAGGCGAGATAATCATAAATTTTTATCATCTAAGAATGGTATAAGATGATAACATGAAGGGAACATATGAATTTTGAAACAATATAAAACATTAAATTATAAGCATAATTCAGGTATAACCACATAGATATCATAACATAGTGTGGTTAAGATAATTCATGTGCACTATACATATTATCTCATGTGATAAAAATATTAGCCAATGCATTAGAGTACTATATAATTCCAGGTCCACCCACCACATTCATATTATGTACATGCATTTGGGTGCCACTAAGATCATTTGACAAAAGAATGTATTTAATAAATTTTAATCCCAAGATTAATGATTGTGGGTTAAATATAGGTATTTACCAAATAAATAAAATATAGGAACATCTACAGGAGTACCCTTTAGTGAAAATTAGGATGGGTATATAGAACAAAAAAGTTTGGCAATGAAATTCATGGGATAATTTCAGCATTATAATAGGTGTACATAACAGTTTATGAAAGGGTTTAATGAGAGTGAAATGTTATATATCAATACATGGGAATAATAAGGAATGTAAATGGGAGTGTAAAGATATATTCCAACATGAAAAATCGGAAATTAGAATGCATAACTAAAAGAATGTGCTTGAATAAAGGGGAGGAGAGGACACATTTACCTTGAGATGGTGCTTCTAAAATATTTGTAAAAGATTCTTAAGATCATGGGAATTCCTTGGGATAGATTTATAGAGGGATATGGAGATTAAATTAATTATCTATGGGTTTTGAGTTAATATTAGTGGGTGTATGGTGGGTATTTATAGAAAAAGAGGGAGGGGGGTTCTTTATTAATTTCTAAACATAGGTTTTGGACACTATATGATAAAATAACAAAAAACAAAAAAACATCACATTGTTTTTCTAGACATGTACTCCACCATAGGGGAGAGGTTTTCAGTATTTTATTAGGCTACAAAACTAAATCCTAAAAATTATACCCTTGGTGAAGTGGAAGTGAGTCACATTCATAGAGAATTGATTTTAAAAACTTAAAATATAATATAGGTTTCATAGGATTCATCAGGGGGTTTATAAAAGTAATAAAATAAATTAAAAAACACATTATTTTAAAGGGTAAACATAATTTTGGTCATTGATTCACTTTATACTATTTATAACATCACTTTTGGGATATTATAAAGTTATAATACATAACATATATTTATAATGCATTTAATTATTACCCAAACATTCAAAAATCTCAGAAAATTATGAAAAATTAACCATTATATAATTTAAATATGATGTGATAAAAAAATATATTTATTTTATCAAAATAAATTTCTAAATTTGATAAATTTCACTTTTAAATAAAAAACCATATTTACTTTAAAATTATAGTTTTTACAATATTAACCACTTTTAGACCCTTATAAAAATTATATTGAACATAATTAAATTATATTATGATTTATATATAAAAAATTAAAATCAAAAAATAATATTTTTCTAAAATATTATTTATTTAAAAAATTCTTGAATTTATAAAAAGAGTGTCATAATCAAAATTATATATTTCCCATCAATTCAATTTTTATTTTTTCATGTCAAAATATAATTTTCATCAAATAAATTATATAATCCTTATTAAAGTAATAATAAATTCGGATAATTATAATCATTATTTTATTAAAAATAAAAAATAAAAAATCATTATTCTAGGGTCTAGATACATTATAACAAACCGAAATCCAATGGCTCGGAGCTGATGTCTTCTTTATTATATTTTTATAAGATACAAGGAATCACATCTTGAAGGACCGAATAGTTTCATTGTATTGGTTAACTAGATACATATATGATCCCCATATTAAATTTGAAACAAAAATCTACACGTAATTGTTTTTGAGAATAACATAATCCTTATAGTATATCCCTGCATATCAATCATAGTACACATCATGGATTCATAGGAAAGGAAAAAAATAAGGGTGAGCTCAAATTCTCTGTAAGTATTATGTATAATATAAGATATAATTAATTATTAAGAATAATAAATATGTAAAGGTAAATAACTAAACACAAATTTCATTTAAATAACATGACTATCATGAAAAGATAAGTCATAATCAATATAAAAATGTAAAAAACTGAAAACAAACAAAATTTAATAAATAAGTGGGAATTAAATTTACCCAGAGATAATATTATATTTATAATATCATGGATAAAAATAATAACTATATTATCAATGAATTAAATCCTTAATTATTGGATGTCAGGATCTTAGGCATCATGATACCTCTATAGTCAAGACCATTCACAAGACGGTTTAAAACTATAGGTAGAAACCCATTTAATTTAGAAAACAAAATTTTCTCATGAGATATGTCAATGAATTGAGGGTATATATAATTATTGACCCCACCCATAAATACCTGTCCAAATCATTCCTCATATATTAAACAATCGATTTAATTTGATAACAATGTTCCTTATCATCAAATATCTGAATTGGGTAAAGAATACCGATTTATAAATACTTCCCTAGATAAACTAATACCTTCAATGTATAACTAGATATGTAAAAATGATATATGGTTTAATTAATAAACATATCCAAAATAAATAAAATGGATATTTAGTGGAAATTTAATGTCCAATGATAATATGAAAGTGAATAATTCAAAGGAAAGTCAGTGACTATAAAAATGAATAAAATAAGTGAATGTTAATACTATACTTGATCAAAATAATCCTAAACCATATAGTATAAGAATAAGTACAGTATTAATAAAAAATATCCCTATAGGATTATATGTAAAATAATTTTTTTTTTCATTGAAGAATATAAATATCCCAAAAATATCATTAAAAATATTCTTGAGTAAAATATTATTTTCACTTTTAAAATGACATTTTAAAACTAAAATTTCCCAAAAATTAGAAAAAATTATTTGAAAATAAATTTTGAAACTTATATGGTATGTTTTGAAATAAATTATGGTCATGAGGGTAGAAAATTCCTTACCTACTGAGTATGTCAAACCAAAGATTCATTCCACTTTTTTATTGAAATAAAAATGATCCTTGTTTTGAAAACCACATGAAGATTCCTCTAAAATTTTTTAAGAAGTAAAAATTGGTAACAATTCATTTAATAAATAAATTTTAAAAGGTTTAAAAAAAGTTTTTAATTTTTTTGAAACATGGTTCTTGAAGAAAACAGATTTTCATTCAAAGAGGGAAATGAATTCGGATTTTATTAAAACATTTTATCAAATAATTTTATGTACCAAAGAGTGTAAAAATGGAATTATAACTTGAAAATGATCATTATTAAAAAAATGAGAATAAATATAAAGGTTTTATTAATTAATGACCAAATAATTTCCATCATTGGAAATTCAACTACAAACAGTCCTGAATAAAATGAGATTGTGTAATAAACTATATAAAATATCATTATGTAGAAATGAGAATTAATCAATGAATAAATTATGTGTATAAAATTTAAATAAACATGAAACAAGTGTAAATACAACATAATATAATCAGAAGTAATTACACACATAATCATAGAATATCAAAGACAAAAAAGAAGTAATAAAACCCATATAAATAATTTAAGTATATAAATAATTTACATAGATATATAATATAAATGTATAATATAAATCATAAAATAAATTTATAGTATTTATAAAACCAACATATAATTTTTATAGTTTAAAAACCAGATGTAATAACAATAATAATTAAATAATCATATATTATAATTATATTATATTTTTAGATATTATATAAATACATAAATAGACACAAACATATATAAATGTATTTATAAATATAAATATATATAAATATATATATATATTATATAAATAAACATATATATAATATATAAATATGTATTTATGTATATAAGTAATTTATTTTAATATATTTATAAATATATAATAACATGAGAATATTTATATAAATATATAGTTTATATAAATTTACATATAGGTTATATATTTAAATGAATTTTAATATATTATTTAAATAATATTTATTAGAATAGACAGTAATATACATATAAATATACTCATGCCTATATAAAAAAAATAAAATTGTTGTACTGGTATGAGGGGGATGAAAAGATGATGCATTTGATTAATCACTCTGGGTTTGAATCCCTACAGGATTCATTTTACCCTTTAAATTTTAGGAGAGAGTGAGGGACAAGAGGCATGGGGCTAGGCGTGGGAGAGAGGGTGGGTGAGTGTTTCTAGTGGGGTGTGGGAGCAGGAAAGGGATGAAGGGAGGGTGGGATTTAGAAGGGTGGGGAAAGGGGAAAGGGAGGGAGGAGGGAACCAGATGGGCAATGGGGGGCACTAGGAAAGGGAGGGAGGAGGGAACCATATGGGAATTGGGAATGGGAGGGAGGAGGGAATCAAATGGTTAGTGGGGGGGGGGGGGGTGTTTGGAATGGGAGAGAAATTGAGGGAACCAGATGGGAAGGGGACACTGGGAAAGGGAGATAAAGGGAGCATGAACCAGGTTTATAATTTTTTTTTGAAATTTTGGGGCAGTCATAACTTCCCCTAAAATGATAAATTATTTAGAAGGGGTTTTAAATCCCTTCTAAAAATTTCAATTTTTGTGGATTTATAGCAATATTAGAAGGGGTTTAAGCCTCTTGTAACACAACCACCTCTAATGTATACCGAGATATACCAGCGATTGATAAAAACTACCGATAACCATACATTGTGGCCACTTTAGCAATGGTTCACCATAACCACCGCTAAATCCTTTAATGAAAAAAACTCATTCTAACAATAACTTTTTTTTGTAGTGTGCCTTTTATAAGTGAGGCGAGTGACGCACTTTTAACTTTTGAAAAAAAGGTGTACCCATGGTTTTCACATACCACAATGGTAAAAAATGAATTATTATATAGAATTATAAAGTATATGGTCTAAATATGAACATTTAATATATTTTAGACATGTTTTTTGGCCATTTTAACCCTTATATTTTAAGTTTAACTCGGATAAATTCATTTCTACGTTAACTAAAACAAATAATTTTTATTGTTTTCAGTATTAAATTTTTTAAAAAATTAATTATAACTTATTAGATAATATAAATTATTCATATTCAAAATATTGAATTAATTTTTAAAATTTACATTAATTTAAGTGGAAAATTTTAATTTAAAATTAATCCCACAAGCATGACAAGAAAGCAGGTATTCATAGAGAAAATGATTAAATGTTTACAAAGTTTTATTATCAAAATTCAACATAAAATTGATTACAATGACCTAAATAATATATATATATATATATAATTTAAATAATTTTATATTAAAAACAATTAAAAATATAATTTAACGTTATAAATATTTTAAATGAAAATGCAGTTTTCAATTAAAATCCAATATTTTTCACTATTCATAAAAAAACATTTCAGAAACATCCAAAAGATTCACCCTAATATAATTTTGATATCATTATTTCCAAAAAAGAAGTTAATTTTATAAAATAAATTTTCAAAAATTGGTAATAATTAATTTTAAATTTTGTGTGCAAAACACAACTAAATCGTGTTTTAAAAAAATAGCGTTCTTCAGAATTTTTTTCATTTTAAATGATACTTATTTTATTTAAAATCAATATATAACCATATTTTTTATAATTTTTTTAGTACTATTCATACAATCAAATTTAATAGTTATGTAAGAACCCGGTTTTTGCTATGAAAGACATTGGAATATTCTTGATGATATTCCAGAGCAGCGCCTTCAGACGGTGTGCGATTCCGAGCCCCGGAGTGGCCGGAATAAAATTTTCAGTGCGTTCACACTGGAAATGCTAAATAAATGAGATAACTCCTAAACGGAGTTCCGGATCAGAGATCTGAGTGTACGGATGGGTCCGGAATGGGGTGTTTACCCTAGGAACGATATAAAACTTGTCGGCGTGCGATGTTTGGACCCCTCGCTCGCTTTCAGAAGGTTAAACGGATAAATTAATTAATTAATTTATTCATTTAATGGTGAAATGCTAGTATATCTTAAAAGGTGGCTCAGATTGGGAAATTGAGGGCACCGTTGAGTTCGGAGCGTGCCGTTTACCCTAAGAGGGGTATAAGTTTCGCGGGCGCGGGCTGTTTGTGAAAAATGGCCCCAGGGGCGTTTTCGTAATTTAGCGGCTTCAGACGTTAAATTTCATAACTTTTTAAATGGGTCTTGGATTAAAATTCCGAGACCTCCATTGTGATCGTGAGGTGGTGTTTACCCTAAGGGAGGCTTAATCGCGACCCCGTCGGGAGTTCGGGTTCGGGCCGACGGGCGGGCGGTTAAGCGTTTTCTATTTAAACGCTTATCACACCCACCTCCCTCTTCTCCTTCCCCTCCCCCTGGCAGCCCCTCCACTCCCTCTCCTTCTCCATCTCCGGAGAGACAGTCCGGCGAGGCGACTCCGGCGAGGTGCGGTGGTGCCGGCGGATCGACGCGAAGCTCCGGGCGAAGCCCCACGAGGTAGAATTTGTCATTTGCATTTTCTATTCACGTACCTACTTTGAGCTCGTTTTACACTGTCGATTCCTTGTCAAAACTTCGATCAAATCCCGTTAATGCATAGTATACATTTTTATATCTCCAACGCATTTTTCGGAATCAAAATCCGAGCTCGGAGGAGGCCGGGGTCGATCGTCGAAGGTTGCGGGTTTTTCCGGTGGTCCGGCGAGCCCAGGCGCGGCGGGCGGCCTCAGGTGGTGTCACGGCGTGCGGCGGGAAGCCTCAGGCGGTGCCCGCTGGCGTCGGTGCGGGTGTCTGGTGGAGGCGCTGGGTGCGGTAGCGGGGAGCTCGGGCGTCGGCGGGGGCGTCTGGCGGAGTGCCCGACGAGGCGGCAGTCGCCATGGAGCGACGACCGCGGGGTCGCGGCGCGAGACCCTTGTGCGGCAACAAAGACCCGCGCCGCACGGGTCTTCACGCGGCGGCCGCGACCGGCCCTCGTGGTCGGTCTGCGCGTGGACTGTGTGTCCACGGCCGGCCCGCGCGGCTAAGCCGCGGACCGGCCCAGGCCGGGCGGACTGGCCGGTTCAGCCCCAGGGATCTTGCCCCCTCGGTGTTCGGACACCCGCATTTTCCGCCACGGGTGTCCGTTTTGAGTGCCGTCTATGGCGGTGGAACCGTATCGACGAGGCAGAATTTTTGAGATGGTTTTGGGAATTTTTAATTCCCGAAACGAGGGGCCTCGGGGGTGCGACACGTACGACAAGGGGTTAGTCGTTTCTTCGGGGGATCTTGTTTTGGACGGCGCGGACGTGTCCGACGTCCGTTTTGAGCGCCGTCAGTGGCGTTGGGACCCTGGCATTGAGGTGGAGCTTTTCAGGGTGGTTTCAGGCGTTGAGGCCGAAGTTGAGGCATGGGCCCCACAACCCGTCTTTTGAGCTGCGTACAGCTTTTAGCGACTATTTCCTCGGACGTCCGTTCGGGGCGTGTGAGCAGTCGATGTTGGGTGTATTTCCGAGGGCATCGAGTTCGCGCAGTCTACCCGCTGTAATTCCGCACGATGGTGTGGGGCCCACGAGGGCCGTTTGGGTGTCGACGGTGATTTTCCATCTTTATCACTGGGCAACCATTTTGGACAAGTGAATAGTCCATCCTATGTGATTTTTCGAGAGAATCTCAACGGTGCAATCCATCCGCTGGGTTTCAGGACCGGGATGCGGGTCCCATGCAGCACCGCTCGTGTGCGGTGCGCCAGAATGCACCTTTTTCTCCGGATATCCGTTGCACTGAAGTGAGTAGTGCTTTTGACGTGTTTTCCCGAGGGGATCGCAATGGTGTGATGCGCCCGACTATTTTTGGGATCGAGGCTTGGGATCACGGGACGCCGTTCGGGCGTGAGGCGGTGTTGGTGACTTTTTCCATCGGATATCCGTTGGAGGCGAGTAAGTAGTCGATCTCGCGTGTTTTTCCGCGAGGATTACAACGGTGTGATCCATTTGGCTGTGCGGAGCCTCTTGCTCGATCTTATTGAATGTGGAGCATGGGAGGTGCTCCGGTGGCGGTTCGTCCTACCTTGTTTGTAGCGGACCCTTGGTTTGTGATCGCGCACTCTTGGGAGAGTGATACAAATGGTTCACGAGATGTGGTTGGCCGTGCCTGGGCCTTTGAGGTAGAGTTGTTATGGCACGCCTTCGCGTTGATGCTGGGTGCCGTGTGCACGATAGCCTTTGGGCTAGAACGAGGTATACTCTGGGAGTATACGAGAGTGATTGGAGGTACGTGTGGTTGCTTGTACTTGTGGATGTTTGTGCGCTCAGTTGGGGTTGACTTGGGGCCACACGTCGTGTGGGCCCCATGTGCGTGCCGTGTTTTGCTTTGTGTACTTTGACCTCTAGCGACATAGAGGTCCCTCTGTGTGCTTGTTTGACCAGCAGGGTGGAGTTTTCCTCTGGCTCGGTGCTCGTTTGTTGACCAGCAGGGTTGAGTGGTCTCCCCCTGGTTTCGTTCTCGATGGATTGGCCAGTAGCGGTGCTAGTGATACACAGTGATGGAGCAGGCGCTGAACTTATTTTGTGTGAGTTGTTCTGGAGTTGGGTGGTTGCGCGATACCCACTCCATGTTTGGTTTTCCAGTGTTGTACCCTCCAGTGGATATGGCCAGAGCAGTTCTGAGTTTTACCCTCCAGTGGGGCTGGGTAGTGGTTACTCACCCGACGCTCTTAGGGTCTACCCTCCAGCAGAGATTGGGAAGTGGGTCACCCGATGCTCTTAGGGTCTACCCTCCAGTAGAGACTGGGCAGTGGGTCACCTGACGCTCTTAGGGTCTACCCTCCAGCAGAGACTGGGCAGTGGGTCACCTGAGGCACTTAGGGTCTACCCTCCAGCAGAGACTGGGCAGTGGGTCACCCGACAACATCTTAGGGTCTACCCTCCAACAGGGCTGGGTAGGGGGTCACCCGTCGTCTAGTCCCAGGTCTACCCTCCAACACGGTTGGGCAGTGGGTCGCCTGTCGACTTATTCCAGGTCTACCCTCCAGCGGGGCTGGGCAGTGGGTCACTTGATGATGTATTAAGGTCTACCCTCCAGCGGGGCTGGGCAGTGGGTCACCGGATGATGTGTTATGGTTTACCCTCCAGCAGGGCTGGGCAGTGGGTCACCCAGTATCTTAATATGGTTTACCCTCCAGCGGGGCTGGGCAGTGGGTCGCTTGATGATGTGTTGGGGTTTACCCTCCAGCGGGGCTGGGCAGTGGGTCACCCGATATCTGGTTATGAATTACCCTCCAGCAGGGCTGGGCAGTGGGACACCGGTTGGCATTCCAGACTCAGTCCTTCCGACTAGGCTAGTCTGTAGCTTTCCTCCGTGATTACCGGAGCGGGACCCTTGGTTGTACGGGTCAGTGATGGAACATCTTGACTTTGAGGAGACCTCTCGACTGCAGGGCAGTGACAAGGTGTGGTTTGACTTTCCATAGAACTCTCAAGTACGAGGGGAACATTCCCCACCGAGACGCGTTCTTGTGACGCGATCTAAAACCGTGCGGGCGAGTCAACGCTGCCGAAAGTGGATAGTGTCGAGTTGTGGTGATTGAGCCCCTTGGCTTGCGGTTCAGGGCAGACGTGCGGGATGCTGGGCATCGATGGTGTTTCTTCTGGGACTGTTGGCGACACATTTTCTTGGACTGATCTACGAGATAGATATCCCCTTACGACGTTGTTCGGGTTTCTTGTTGAGCATAAGGATATGTATATACCTTGTTCGAGTACCCACTTCTTGGGATTGGTTACTCTCCCTCCAAGAGAGGTGAAGACGCGCGGGGTATGCCACGTGCTTTCCGTGTCTAGCTTCTCGTGGTTGGATGAGTCTACTCTCCTGCTATAGGTAGAGAAGACTCGATGGGAAGTTCATCTTCTCACCATTTCCAGCTCCTT
Organism: Viscum album; assembly: GCA_963277665.1. Lineage (NCBI taxonomy): Eukaryota > Viridiplantae > Streptophyta > Magnoliopsida > Santalales > Viscaceae > Viscum > Viscum album. Next base: position 106,546,192 of record OY728141.1, read on the forward strand.
ATGCCTGGACGAGTCTACTTCCTTTCTCTTGTTGGGTTGAGCTGGACTCTTTACTGCACTTTCAGTTGTACGCCTTTACTTTTCCCTGCTCGCTCTACTGCTCACCCTTCGGTACCTCTTTTTGTTGCTCCCTCGAGCCTTCGGGGTATCCTACTGAGTATTTTTATACTCACCCCTGCTTGGGCTTTTCCCGCACTTTGTGTGCCCTTACAGACGACAGACAGGTGGAGCGTGAATTTAGTGGAGCGTAGGAGCTTGGGAGCTTGGACCGCGTGCGGTGGTCATGGCCAGGTTCCAGGTTGGAGACGCGTCAGCTGTTTCCTTTTTGTTTACCTGTTGCCGGGTTGCGGCACCTTTTATGGTTGGGTGCATATTTTTCCCCTTTTTCCTTTTCAGCACTGTACTTTGTACTATTAGAGGTCGATGCACATTGTGGTTTTTTATAGAAGTTTCCCTTTGCTTTTCCTTTTTACTCTGCACTTTTGCATTGAGGGTGCTGCGTGTGTGTGTACCGGTACTTAGGAAAAGGCCTCCCCGAGTTATTGTGCCTTCGGCGCTGGTCGCCAACCCCTGGCCTATGGAGACGGGCCTGGGGTAGTTGCGGCTCAAGGCCGGGTAGGGTCGAGTCGTGAAAAAGTGGTATCAGAGGTGGTTCGTTCCTTGGGACCCTGTTCAGACGTCCCTAAAATAAAAGGAATTCGTTGGGATTTAGGGAAACAATGTTAACGTGTCTCGAGAGCGGCTCTCAGGATAGGGAGTCCAGTAATGGTGCGAAGACCGATGTATCCATTCACCAGGACCCTGATAACCCGCTTGTCGACTCGGCATGCTGAGACACTTGTTGCAGGGGAATTTTTGTGTGTGCATCACATAGGACTGAGTCTTGATTGCCCTTCTTGAGTCAGCTCCCCATCATTGTTGTTGTGGTATATACATATATGCTCATTTGACCGTGACACTCCTTGATAATATTTAGGATGTCTCCGCAAGGACAGCCAGCCAGGATACCAGCTTTGGGTGCGTGAAGATGACCCTGTGAGCTATGAGGCCTCAGTCCAGAACCCATCATGCGAGCCCTTTTCTCTGGGTGGGCCGGTAGAAGCACCCCCACCTGTTGAGTAGCAGGTAGTTTCAGCAGAGTATGATGAGCTTGAGCGCAGGTTGAGCGTGCTCCGTGAGTTCCAGCGGCAGAGACCGCTGAGGTTCAGTGGTGAGCCAGAACCTCAGGCAGCAGAGGTTTGGCTCGGGGCAGTGGTTCACCTTTTTAGGCTTGTGCAGACGCCGACAGATCAGAGAGTGGCTTTGGCAGCCACCCTTTTTTGTGGAATACCTTGGCGTTGGTGGAGTTTGGTGACTCAGTTTCTTGGCGAGTCGTCGCTTTCGTGGGGAAAATTTCATTTTTTGTTTTGTGAGAAGTTTTTCCCCTCCTGCTTGCACTCTATTCGGATTCAGGAGCTCCTGCAGTTTCAGCAGGGAGGGATGACGGTGGTTGAGTACGCGGCTAGTTTTGCAGACCGTGCATGCTTTTACCTGGACTTGGTCCATGACGACAACTTCTGAGTGCAGAAGTTTGAGCAGGTTCTCCGCAGAGAGATTCGTGCTGTCATAGTACCGTTGGGCATTTACACATATGCCGGGGTGCTAGAGCAGGCGCTGGTGACAGATGGATTCCTGTAATGTTTTGCGGTTGGTAGTGGTAGTGGGCGCGATGGATCCGGGACGTTTTCCGTAGCTAGAAGGAACCAGAGGATAGGACCTCGATGCAGGTGGCCTTCCCACTACCGGTTTCGGAGACGTGGTCATATACCACTGTGGCGAAAAGGCGCAGGTCCTCAGTTGAGGATGCCCTTCCGTGAGTGGATCCCGGGCTGTGGTCATACACCACAGTGGCACCGGAGGGAACCAGGGCAGCCCAGAGAGTGTCGGTGCTATGATTGTGATGGGTGAGGTCACTTGGAACGAGACTTCCCGACCTGAGTTGCTAAGAGCTTCGGGCAGGCAGCAGGCGCACCACCACGGCAGAGGCAGCGCCGTGATCAGAGTAGTTGCCAGAGAGGTGGTGCTAGCAGAGGAGCGAGAGGAGATGGAGGTGGGGGAAGACGTTACGAGATCTCCCCATCACCACTAGGCGGTCCACGTCAGGCTCTGGGAGCTGACGGTTGGGACCGCGAGTAGCCGTGAGCTTTGGATGTCTACGATCATGTACATCATGGGATGGTGAGAGGTACCCCTTGCGACTCTTATACTTCTTGTAGTAGAATTTTTGGGCTCTGCGTGTGAAAGGATTTTCTCCCTGCTCCTTGTTTGAGGTGTTACCAGGGTGACGCAGGGCGTCGGGTGTAACCCTGTGTTGGTAAGGAAAAAGGCGTGAGACCTATTCCTTTCATCAACGGTGTTTACTCCTTCGCTTCCAAGCGTGTAAGAGAGTCTTGGTTAAGATACATCAGCTATGAAATCTTCCATGACCAGATATCCTTGGGTGATTCACCATATGGATATTCTAAAGGAGGGAATCACCGGGCCTTGCCCCATGCCTAAGTGGTGATTCCTGTTGCAGCGTGCGATGTAGAGGTTAGACCAGGGAGGTGAGCTACCCCCGAGGGCCTTCGGGCCGTTTGAGACCGTGCAAAGGGATGTCGAGGTACCCTACCGCCTTGCCCAAACCCCAAAGTCTAGAGTGGGTGCATGAAGTTGGCAATGGCTGACCTCGCATGAACGGATCAATCCTTTGGTCCGTGTGCGGTGACGCAGAGCTGTGCGTGGGTTCTATTGGGTATGAGAAAGCTAGGTGTGGGCTTAGTACCATGTGTTGCTCCCTAGTTTTGCTTTTCAGGGACAAAAAGATTGAAGGAGGGAATGATGTAAGAACTCCATTTTTGCTGTGAAAGACTTTGGAATATTCTTGATGATATTCTAGAGCAGCTCCTTCAGACGGCGTGCGATTCTAAGCCCCGGAGTGGCCGGAATTAAATTTTCAGTGCGTTCACACTGGAAACGCTAAATAAATGAGATAAATCCTAAACGGAGTTCTGGATCAGAGATCTGAGTGTACGGATGGGTCCGGAATGGGGTGTTTACCCTAGTAATGACATAAAACTTGTCGGCACGGGATGTTTGGACCCCTCGCTCGCTTTCGGAAGGTTAAACGGATAAATTAATTAATTAATTTATTCGTTTAATGGCGACACGCTAGTATCTCTTAAAAGGTGTCTCGGATTGGGAAACCGAGGGCACCGTTGAGTTCGGAGCGTGCCTTTTACCCTAGGAGAGGTATAAGTTTTGCGGGCGCGGGTGGTTTGTGAAAAATGGCCCCAGGGGCGTTTTCGTAATTTAGCGGCTTCAGACGTTAAATTTTATAACTTTTGAACGGGGTCTCAGATTAAAATTATGAGACCTCCATTGTGCTCGGGAGGTGGTGTTTACCCTAATTAAGGCTTAACCGTGACCCCGTCGGGAGTTTGGGTTTGGGCCGATGGGCGGACGGTTAAGCGTTTTCTATTTAAACGCTTAACACACCCACCTCCCTCATCTCCTTCCCCTTCCCCCTAGCAGCCCCTCCTCTCTCTCTCCTCCTCCATCTCCAATGAGACAGTCCGACGAGGCGAATCCGGCGAGGTGCGGTGGTGCCGGCGGATCGACGCGAAGCTCCGGGCGAAGCCCCACAAGGTAGGATTTGTCGTTTGCATTTTCTATTCCCGTACCTTCTTTGAGCTCGTTTTGCACTGTCGATTCCTTGTAAAAACTTCAATCAAAGCCCATTAATGCGTAGAATACATTTTTATCTCTCTAACGCATTTTTCGGAATCAAAATCCGAGCTCGGAGGAGGCCGGGGTCGATCGTCGAAGGTTACGGGTTTTTCCGGTGGTCTGGCGAGCCCTGGCGCGGCGGGCAGCCTCAGGCGGTGTCACGACGTGCGGCGGGCGGCCTCAGGCGGTGTCCACGGGCGTTAGCGCGGGTGTCCGGTGGAGGCGCTGGGTGCGGTAGCGGGGAGCTCGGGCGTCGGCGGGGGCGTCTGGCGGAGCGCCCAGCGAGGCGGCGGTCGCCAGGGAGCGGTGACCGCGGGGTCGCGAAGCGCGACCCCTGTGCAGCGACAAAGACCCGCGCCGCGTGGGTCTTCATGCGGCGGCCGCGACCGACCCTCATGGCCGGTCTGCGCGCGGACCGCGTGTCCGCGGCCGGCCCACGCGGCTAAGCCGCGGACCGGCCCAGGCCGGGCGGACCGGCCGGTACAGGCCGGTCCAGCCCCAGGGGTCTTGCCCCCTCGGTGTTCGGACACCCGTATTTTCCGCCACGGGTGTTCGTTTTGAGTGCCGTCTACGGCGGTAGAACTGTATCGACGAGGCGGAATTTTTGAGATGGTTTTGGGGTTTTTTAATTCCCGAAACGAGGGGCCTCAGGGGTGCGACACGTACGACGAGGGGTTAGTCGTTTCTTTGGGGGATCATGTTTTGGACGGCGCGGACGCGTCCGACGTCCGTTTTGAGCGCCATCAGTGGCGTTGGGACCCTGGCATCGAGGCGGAGCTTTACGGGGTGGTTTCAGGCGTTGGGGCTGAAGTTGAGGCGTGGGACCCACAGCCCATCTTTTGAGCTGCGTGCAGCTTTTAGCGACTTTTTCCTCGGACGTCCGTTCGGGGCGTGCGAGCAGTCGATGTTGGGTGTTTTTCCGAGGGCATCTCGTTGGCGCAGTCTGCCCGCTGTAATTCCGCACAATGGTGGGAGGCCCACGAGGGCCGTTTGGGCGTTGACGATGATTTTCCATCTTTATCACCGGGTGATCGTTTTGGACAAGTGAATAGTCCATCCGGTGTACTTTTTCGAGAGGATCGCAACTGTGCGATCCGTCCGCTGGGTTTCGGGATCGGGATGCGGGTCCCACGCAGCACCGCTCGTGTGCGGTGCGCCGGAATGCACCGTTTTCTCTGGATATCCGTTGCACTCAAGTGAGTAGTGCTTTTGACGTGTTTTCTTGAGGGGATCGCAATGGTGCGATGCGCCCGACTATTTTCGGGTTCGAGGCTCGGGATCACGAGACGCTGTTCGGGCGTGAGGTGGTGTTGGTGAATTTTTCCGTCGGATATCCGTTGGAGGTGAGTAAGTAGTCGATCTCGTGTGTTTTTCCACGAGGATTACAACGGTGTGATCTGTTTGGCTGTGCGAAGCCTCTTGCACGATCTTATTGAATGTGGAGCATGGGAGGTGCTCCGGTGGTGGTTCGTCCTACCTTGTTTGTAGCGGACCCTTGGCGTGTGATCGCGCAGTCTTGGGAGAGTGATACAAATGGTTCACGAGATGTGGTTGGCCATGCCTGGGCCTTTGAGGTGAATTTGTTACGTCACGCCTTCGCGTTGACGCTGGGTGCCGTGTGTACGATAGCCTTTGGGCTAGAACGAGGTATACTCTGGGAGTATACAAGAGAGCTTGGAGGTACGTGTGGTTGCTTGTACCTGGAGATGTTTGTGCGCTCAGTTGGGGCTGACTTGGGGCCACACGTCGTGTGGGACCCATGTGCGTGACGTGTTCTGCTTTGCGTACTTTGACCTCTCACGATGTAGAGGGTCCCTCTGTGTGCTTGTTTGACCAGTAGGGTGGAGGTTTTCCCCTGGATCGGTGCTCGTTTGTTGGCCAGCAGGGTTGAGTGGTCTCCCCCTGGTTTCGTTCTCGATGGATTGGTCGGAAGCAGTGCTAGTGACAACCAGTGATGGAGCAGGTGCTGAACTTCTTTTGGGTGAGTTGTTCTGGAGTTGGGTGGTTGCGTGATACCCACTCCATGTTTGGTTGGCCAGTGTTGTACCCTCCAGTGGATATGGAAAGAGAAGTTCTGAGTTTTACCCTCCAGCAGGGCTGGGCAGTGAGTTACTCACCCGACGCTCTTAGGGTCTACCCTCCAGTAGAGACTGGGCAGTGGGTCAGCCGACGCTCTTAGGGTCTACCCTCCAGTAGATACTAGGCAGTGGGTCACCCGATGCTCTTAGGGTCTACCCTCCAGCAGAGACTGGGCAGTGGGTCACCCAATGCACTTAAGGTCTACCCTCCAGCAGAGACTGGGCAATGGGTAACCCGACGACCTCTTAGGGTCTACCCTCCAACAGGGCTGGGCAGTGGGTCGCCCGTCATCTAGTTCCAGGTCTACCCTCCAGCACGACTGGGCAGTGGTTCGCCTGTCAACTTATTCTAGGTATACCCTCCAGCGGGGCTGGGCAGTGGGTCACCCGATGATGTATTAAGGTCTACCCTCCAACGGGGCTGGGTAGTGGGTCGCCAGATGATGTGTTATGGTTTACCCTCCAGCAGGGCTGGGTAGTGGGTCACCCAGTATCTTAATATGTTTTACCCTCCAGCGGGGCTGGGTAGTGGGTCGCTTGATGATGTGTTGGGGTTTACCCTCCAGTGGGGTTGGGCAGTGGGTCACCCGATATCTGGTTATGAATTACCCTCCAGCAGGGCTGGGCAGTGGGACACCGGTTGGCATTCCAGACTCAGTCCTTCCGACTAGGCTAGTCTGTAGCTTTCCTCCGTGATTACCGGAGCGAGACCCTTGGTTGTACGGGTTGGTGATGGAACAAATTGACTTTGAGGAGACCTCTCGACTACAGGGCAGTGACGAGGTGTGGTTTGACTTTCCCTAGAACTCTCAAGTACAAGGGGCACTTTCCCCACTGAGATGCGTTCTTGTGACGCGATCTAAAACTGTGCGGGCGAGTCAGTGCCACCCAAAGTGGATAGTGTCGAGGTGTGGTGATTGAGACCCTTGGATTACGGTTCGGGGTATATGTGCGGGATGCTGGGCATCGATGGTGTTTCTTCTGGGACTGTTGGTGACACATTTTCTTGGGCTGAGCTACGGGATGGAGATCCCCTTATGACGTTGTTCGGGTTTCTTGTTGAGCATAAGGATATGTATATACCTTGTTTGAGTACCCACTTCTTGGGCTTGGTTACTCTCCCTCCAGGAGAGGTGAAGACGCGCGGGGTATACCACGTGCTTTCCGTATCTAGCTTCTCATGGTTGGATGAGTCTACTCTCCTGCTATAGGTAGCGAAGACTCGATGTGAAGTTCATCTTCTCACCGTTTCCAGCTCCTTGTTCCTAGACGAGTCTACTTACTTTCTCTTTTTGGGTTGGGATGGACTCTTTACTGCACTTTCAATTGTACTCCTTTACTTTTCCCTACTCGCTCTACTGCTCACCCTTCAGTACCTCCTTTTGTTGCTCCCTTGAGCCTTTGGGGTATCCTACTGAGTATTTTTATACTCACCCCTACTTGGGATTTTCCCGCAATTGGTGTGCCCTTGCAGACAATGGACAGATGGAGCATGAATTCAGTGGAGCATAGGAGATTTGGATCTTGGACCGCGTGCGGTGGTCATGGCTGGGTTCCAAGTGGGAGACCCGTCAGCTGTTTCCTTATTGTTTACCTATTGCCGGGTTGTGGCACCTTTTTTGGTTGGGCGTGTGTTTTGCCCCTTTTTCCTTTTCAGCACTGTACTTTTTACTATTAGAGGTTGATGCACATTGTGGTTTTTTTATAGCAGTTTCCCTTTTCTTTTCCTTTTTACTATGCACTGTTGCATTGAGGGTGCTGCGTGTGTGTGTACAGGTACTTAGGCAAAGGCCTCCCCGAGTTATTGTGCCTTCGGCGCTGGTCGCCAGCCCCTGGCCTATGGAGGCGGGCATGGGGTAGTTTCGGCTCGAGGCCGGGTAGGGTCGGGTCGTGACAAGTTAAGCTATAATGGTATACAACATTATGGTTCATTTTGACTCAGGGTTGCATGTTCCGCAAGCTATCAAAGAGATTAAATTTTAAAAAATATATCTCATTGTTTTTTTAGGATTAGTGTTGTGTGCCACACATGATATCAAAAAAAAGTTCTTATCTTAAAATCTTGGGGTATTATATTATCACCACCTTAAATAAAGTTTGTCCTCACTATTTAAATTTGATCTCAGTAATCTAGGGTTTGATATTTTAAAATTAATTTGTTGAAAACCCACACCATAAAAAGGGTTAATAAAAAATCTTCTTAATAAGAGAGAAAGGTAAGTACAAATTTCATATGTAATAAAACATAACTATATTTATAATTAGTATAACATTAGTGAAAAATGAAGATATATAAATAGAAAAAAAGGGAAAATAATTATAGAGAATGAAAGAGGTAATTGATCCCAATAAAGTGAGAGATTAATGAAAATTTAAAGACATAAAAACCATGAATATGTGATGATTTAAAATACCATTTGATTCATCATATATGAAGGTAATATGATATTTTTTTCAATATCAATTTATTATAGTTTATCTATTATTTTACTGTTTATGAATATAATGAAACATACTTACTTGATAAATTTCTATTTCATATTCATAATTTCATCCTTTGGTTGTGCATCGATAAATTTTTAATTCATCACTTAATACATGAAATGAATATCCAGAAATTATTTTTTATGTCTTAAGCAATAAAATTCACTTTTAATAGATCGTAATATCCATAGTATAATGATAAATCATTCCTTCAATTTCAAGTTATTATTATAAAAAAATTGTTAGTACAGGTTGTCCAATATATATAAATATTTATATGGTGAAGAAATTCATTAATCTCTAAAACCTCATCCAAAGATAAACTTAAAAAATATCATAAATGGTTAAACTTATGAACTTTAAAAATTATTAATATCCAAAACATAAAAATAATGTCACTAAATTTCCAAAATGAACTTATCATTAATCATATCCAAGGTAATCAATATTATCCAATTTAATTTATCTATATAAATCATATATTTATCCCAAAATCATTATCATATCATTAATAACATCTTAGGGTTATCTTTATTTTAATAATGTGTTTTCGAATAAGTTAAAATTTACATTGAATCATTTTTCTTGGTCATCGGTACCATTCAAAATATGATTTCAAATCCTTAATAAAAAAGTAACATAATACAATCCGTATACATTTCATAATTCTTATAAACAGGATATAAATGATTAAATAATAAAATTACATAATTCTTGAATACAAACATAAAAAAAATCAATCATTACACTTTATCTATTATATTAGTATAATCTTGACCATGATCCATTAGCTTCTTTTGAGGTATATTCCTTTGATGCTTGGGTCATTTATTTGTGTTGTGCCCCATATTCTTACAGTTGAAGCATTGAATATTGGAATTTTTTTCTTTCTATTGAGATCAAGGGTATGGTATACTTTTATTTCACACTTGTAGTAAACTTTTATTACCCTTAAGCAAGTACCGTGGTTTTTTTCCCACAATTATCACATGTGGTAAAATCCTCCATTCCCAGTTTCCCTTTATCAATCATTTTCTCTTCATTACACTTCTGTCCTTTACTACCTTTGAATCCATAATACTTAGGAAAATCATTATCTACCTTTTTAGAACATGATATTATGTACTCTTACAATGTGAATGTTTCAGCGACTCGTTACCTTCAAAAGATTGGCTTAAGACCATCAAAGAAATGATTATTCTTACTTTTTTTATTATGTGAATTGATGTGATTCCCATTACTTTTTTTGGTTTCATTTCTAATTTATGAAATAAACTATATTAGATCATAAAATTATGAAACATAATGTATAATCCCAAAATTATTGAAATAATTAAATTGAAAAATTAATGCATAACTAATCTCATAATCATAAAAATGGTTTCTATGGGAAAATTTTTGTTTTCAAATCCTTTGTAATGTTTTGTAAATAAAATGAGAATTATTCTAAGAATATCCCATGGGAGGGTCAAACTAGGTGTAAAATAAGGTCTGTTTTTACAAATCAAGTCATGATTAGGTCAAGCCCAATGCACTCTTATAAGAGTTATTTACCCTATAAACCTTTGTGCTAGAATCATGTTCACTTTTAGTATCTAGAAGGGGATATATTTCTTGGAAAACTACATAATCTATTCTTTATTACATTTTAGGATGTTCTTATATACTTATACTCAATGTCTATCATAGTGTTGTGTTCCCTAATCTATGTTTTCCTTAATCTAGTTCCCAAGGTTTCTATAAAAGTTTCTATGATATAAACTATAAATAACCCAAATCTAGTAGCCTAGAGTCAGTGTCTTCTTTATTATATTATCATAAGATTAAATTAATCTCATCTCAATGGACCAAATTGTTTATCAGTCTTGGTAAATTATATACATAAATGATTCCCATATTACATTTGAAAAAACAAATTTCCACATAAACTTTTCTTTTGAGAATAACATTATTCACTCTATCATATCCTTTCACATCAATCATATTATAATATATAGATTCTTAGGAAAGAGAAAAAATAAGGGTGATATCAAATGATCAATAAGGGTTAATTACAAAAAGAGCTATCATGAATCAATAAGAATAATCAATATGGAAAGGTAAATGACTAACCAAACATGCCATTTAAATAACATGACTATCATGAAAAGATAAGGCATAATCAATATAGTAAGGTAAATAACTAAAAACAAAATCAATTTAATCAATAAAAAAGAATGAAATTCATCAAGAGATAAAATCATATAAAAAATATCACGGATAATAATAATAACTGCATTCTCAATGCATAAAATTCTTGATTATTAGAAGTAATGATCTCAAGTATCTTGATACCTCTACCATCAAGACCGTTCATAGTATAGTTTAAAACTACAGGTAAAAACGATTTCAATTTATCCAAATGACATATATTAGGATACCTATCAATTATTTGAGTTGAAATATAATTATGGGACCCACCCATCACTGAATATCTAAAGAATTACTCATATTTATCATAATCAATTTAATTCATGAACAATGTTCCTTATAATCAAATATAAGAATTGAGTAAAGAATATAGATTTATCAATATTTGTTTAGATAATGAAATAACATTCAATGTAGAACACCATATGCCGAAATCATATATGGTTTAATAAATAAATATATCTATGATAAATAATATGAATATTTTGGGAAAATTTAATTTCCATTGATCCTAGGAAAGTGAATAATTTAATGGAAGGTTAATGACTACAAAAATGAATCAAGGAAATGAATTTCAATACTTTATTTGGTCAAAATAATCACAAACCATCAAATGTAAGAATAAGGATGATATCAATAAAAAATATCCTTGAAGGAGTATATGTTAAGTAAAGGGTTATTATCATTGATAAATAAAAATAGCACAAAAATATCTTTAAAAACATTATTGAGGAAAATATCATTTTCATTATAAAAATAACTAGTTAAAACTAAAGTTTGAAAAATAAAATTTGAAAAAAAATTCTTTATAAATAACATTTGAAACTTATAAGGAATGTTTTAAATCATAGAGTGGTAATTATGTTAGGAATTGTTTTACATATTGAGTATGTTAAAACAAATACTCCTTTTACTTTTTTGGTAAAATCTAAAAGGTAATTTTTATAAAAAAGACATAAATATTCCATTCAATTTTTTTTTGTAAAATATAAAAATAGGTAAAAATTTATTTAATAAATCCTTTGGAATGGGGTTACAATAATTTTTGAATTTTTCTTAGAAAACATGGTTTTGTAAGAAAAACAATTTCTGGCTGAAGAGAGAAATGAAGTCGGATTTTATTAAAACACTTTCTCAATAATTTTCAGTAAAAAATAATGGAAAAATGGTACAATTAATTGAGAAAGTTCATGAATAACTAATGGAGATAAAAATTAAATGGTTTATTAAAAATAATAAAATAATTTCCTTCAATGAAAATTCATGTATAAAAAATCCCAAATAAAATGATATTGTAAAATAAACCATTGAAAAGATCTTAATGTATAAATGATAATTAATGAATGAATAGATTATGCACATAAAAAGTAAATTCACATAAAATAATTGGAAATAAAACATAATATAATTATAATTAATTACACACATAACCTTCTAATACCAAATACAATGATGAAGTAATGTAACACAATTAAAATAAACTGAGTTATGAAATTATTTACCATTTGGTAACTTTTAAATCAAATCCCATTCGATGAAATAAATAAAATTTAAACATAAAATGCAATGAATTATTATGTAATCATGATATTACATGTCAAATGGTATATATATAGACTATATAATAGAAATTATGAGCATAACATTACAATATTCCTCTATGAAGGGAAATTGAGATGAATTCCCTTACCTCACACTTGTTTTTTTGATAAAAGTGAATTAAAATATTGTATAGCGGTTTTAAATATGTTATTAACTTATAAAATAATCATGTTAATATTTATATTATAATATATTATAATATATTTTCCCTTTATAACATACTATAACCCATTCATTAATAATATTTCATTATATTCATTGCTTTGGGTGTTAATTGCTTCATTTTCTCATGAAAGATTAGGTTCTTACATATATTATATAGATAAAACATATAAAGAATAATAATAATGACATAATTATCAAATTTTAAATTAATTATACTTTTAATTCCAATAATAAATGTTGGTTTTGAGAAGTTATGATTATGAAGATGGTAATCCATACGTAAACATGAGTAACACTTACATTTTTCAAAGATCATTATAGAAAGGAGGTATTTAATATTTTATAATTAAATAGTGATAATAATATTATAAATAACATATTATTTCTTTAAATATACTTATATATCATCCATATGGTGAGGTGATGAAAAAAGAGTCACATCGCTTCATAAAGGCGGTAGTCCAACCATACATGAACGACGCCACCATTTATAAGTGAGTGAAAAGGTAAGAAATAAAATGATATATTATATTTTAACATTGGTAAATATGTTACAAATATCATAATTACTTTATTTATATCACATATATTCATTAAAATTATCCTTATCACCTTCCATTTAAATTATTTTTGATAGACGGATAACTTCGCTTCGTGAGGTGGTAGTCCGCCATACACATGAGTGATGTTATCATATCCACTATGAAATAGAAATTAAAAAGTTATATATGATATAAATTATTCAAAGATATAATTATTTTATAAATTTCATATATATTGTTTATATCTATCATGATAATCAAATGTGAGAGGTGTTGAGGGAAAACGTGTCCCATCGGTTTGCAAGGTGGTAGTCCTCTGTACACATGAGCAACGTTACCATTTAAAATTTGAGGGAAGATGAGATGAATATAGGTCACACCATTAATATAATAAAATATAATTATATGGGATATAATTTTGTTATTATATAATAATAAATTAATAATATATGAATAGGTGGAATAAGAAATAAATGAAAAATGTATAATTAGGAATTTTACCTCTTCACGGATCACCTCTTTAGGATTATAACTAAAGTATTCCTAGAATACATTTTTGATAAAAAAATTCTTATATAATGGGGAAATAGATGTTAGGAAATTATTTGGTCAGGTATTGGCAGAACAAAAAGGGTTTGAAGGTGTGAATAAGAGAGAAGAGTGAGTGACCTTTTATAAGTGAGGTGAGTGACACACTTGTATTTTTTTTTAAAAATGTGTAACAACGTTTTGAACATTAAAAAAGGGTAAAAAAGGATTATTATAGATACTTAGACATAATATGGTAAAATTATGGCCAAAAAATATATTTTAGATAATTTTTAGGTCATTTTAATTCTTATCACTTTAATCAAACCAATGGTAAATCCATTATTACCTTAACTATAGAAAATAAAATTTTCAGTTTTCACTGTTAATTTTGGTAAAAAAATAATATTACCTTAATATATAATATAAATTATTCTTATTATAAATATTAAATCCATTTTTAAATGTTAAATTCACATAATTGGCATATTTTAACTTAAAATTAATATAAGTCCTCAGCCTTAAACATTAATTAATCTTGAATTAAGTCAATAATTTGACTTTATTTTACATAGAGGATATTTTAAAGTTTAGAGATTTAGAGAATTAGGCCATAAATCATATATAAAAACATAAATATTAAAAATAGACTCTTCTACTCACTATCCATTTCTTTCATAAAACAAAAAAAATTTAAAAAGAAACATGGTTTTGTTTCATGTTTAAACTTAATATCTTTTCCTTGATCCTATCCTTGAATCTATTATTCTTAAAATATTATGAAAAACATTTCAAAACTTGGGATGAATATAAAAATATCAGTAAGGGATACACATAGAAGAAAAACTATTAGTCTTGTGAAGACATTTAAACCATGAATAATTCATCATAAAGTAATACTTTTCACCTTTAAGAAGTAGTAAATACACTTCACCAAATATAAGCTAATTGATTACCCTTTTTGTAATGAAAAGATTACCTTAAAACCCATAGAAATAAATATATGAAATATAAAGGTAACTTGGTACATAATCATACTTAAATGGAATAACCATACAGTCGACTTCCACACATATCACTAAATGGAATAGTCATACAATCGACTTCCATACCCGATGCATTGGAGGTTGTAACGTAACCACCCGTCTTTGGTTTATCACGTAACCACCTGTCTTTGCTTTATCACATAACTACCCTTCTTTGGTTTATCACATAACCACCCATCTTTGGTTTATCACATAACCACCTATCAAATGTCTAATCACTATTATATAATCATAACACATAAAATATTGAAATTATCAACATTTCACTCATAAAATTTCATTTGCAATCACAAAAAATAATTTCAAGATATTAAAATAGTCACTCCACTTTCAAAACCATTTTTAATACCAGAAAAACCAAAAAGGTAATATGTTATTTATTTTACTTTTAAAAAAAATTAAGGCTTATATAGGAATCTAAATATCAAATAACAGTTACGACAATGAAGAATTCATTTATCATCACAAACGTTAAAAAAATTCCTTTTATTGCTTTATAAAGTAAAACACTTTATATAAAAAGATTAATTTTGAAAAACATTGAATGAAATTCAAATTATAAATAAAATTTCTTGTATAAACCTTTTATATCCATATAAATAAATATGTAAATTTATATCATGAAGGAAAAGATTTGGTAATTAAATCTTTAAACGTTCAAGGTGTCCCATACCAATTTTAAAATTTAAATATTAAAATAAATGAATTAATTCATTTACCAAAACATTAAATAACATTATTATAGATAAAATATGGATATTAAATTTCATAGTTGTTTTATATACACATAATAAAATAATAAAGGTTCATATTATCAACAAATTCCTCAATGAAAGAAGATTGAGACGAAATCTCTTACATCGAGTCTGATTCATCATGTGTGTTATTTATCCTCCTGAATAAAAAACATAGGTTAATTTATACTTTATTGAGAAACTTTTTCATGTTAATTATTTTTTCATATCCTTTATTCCCATGTTATAGAAATTACACAATTATTTAAGTTCATATTGGAAGTTTTATCGATATTCGGTTCTTGAGTAAAAAATGAACTTGGTATGATATTAATAATCCATGTGGTCATAAGTAAAAAATATCTATTATAGAAAACATGATATAAATATCTTATATATTCATTATATGATTAGTTATAATAATATTTTATGACAAACTAAAAACACCATTCATCGAGACGTTAGGCTATACGTACACATGAACGCTATTTTTGTTTTTCTTGTTGTATTGAAAGAAAGAATATTAAATGAAAAGTATGTAAATATGTATACATATATAATATCATTACGTTATAACTAATATTTCATTTATATCAAATATTATTACAAAAATAATCCTTAATACATTTCATGTGTTGTGTGATTGAATCACATCATTTTGAGGAGGCAATATTCACAAGTCCTCAAACTGAGTTATTGTATGAACAAAATTTAGAAAGCATGAAGGTATGTTTAATATAAAATTTATAGAATATTAAATAGATTATTATATATATATATATTATAATATTATTTTTTCATAATAATTTTTTAATACCAGCGATGAATTTGGAAAAGGAAAAAGATCAAAAACATTATTCACGAAGGCGATTAACCAGCATAACTTAGACAACAATTTCATTTATTTGAATAAGAGGAGGTGAGAAATGAAATGAATATGAGATATACCATTAGAAACATAAAATTATAGAATTTAAATTATTCTTTTATTATAATTAATTGATGTATGATATAGGTGAGTAGAAAGTAGAAAGAGAAAAGAAATTAAGAGTGGTACTTTAAGAAAATTACCTCTTGAATATGCCCTCCTTGAAAGACCATTGAGGACCTTGGATGTGGTATTTTGGTGATACAAAAAACACTTGTAAGTGGGTAGAGTGATTTTGCAGCTATGTGATGAGCTAAAAATATTTTTTGGGTTGAAATGGGGAGGTGAGGGTTGTTATTTATACATGAGGAGAGGTGGGATCAAGTGATTAATTTATTGATTATTTTATAATAAAAGCTAACTATATAGAGGTGGAATTAAATCACAAGACTTTGGATTATAATTAATGTTTTTTAGTATGGTTAGGGTCGATTCAAACCTCAAACACCCTTTAAATGTTGTAGTTTTTAGATATGTTAAGATTTTAACTTTTAATTTTAACCCTTGTCAAAATTTTACTTTTAGTATGATAAATAATTTATTTACTATGGTAAATTTTTTATATCTAAATATTAAATTGAACTTAAAACATAATTTGGAACCTATGATTCCAAATATAGAATCCATTTTTCCTAATTAAATTCACATAATTTGAAAAATTAAATTTAAAATTAATTCTGCAGAAAAACAAAAAAGCGGGTTTTAAAAGTGAAATGTTTTTATATACAATATCAATTTGAAAATGATTCCAATAATAAAAATTGGATTAAATGATAAAAAAATTATCTAAATATAATTTAAAACATTTTAAAATTATCTTCTAAATATAGAAATAAGTTATACAAAAAAGTAGTTTTGAATTAAAACACAATATTCTTCACTATTCATTAAAATATGTATTTTATCAGAAAAATACCAAAAATTTATCCAAATTAAATTTTTATGTCACTATTCTAAATAATAAGTTTATTTTTTCCAATTTAACTTATTAATGTGTGAAAAAATAGATTTAAAAAGGGTTCTCCATCAAAAGGATGTAAAACTGCATTTTTAGAAGAACACTCATTTTATCCGTAAAATTGTATTTGTTCTTATTAAAAGTATAGAAAACCCATAAGATGATTTTTAAACATTATATTGAATTTATATATTTTTTAATATAATCTAAAAATAGTTATTTTATTATTTTATATACATAATTATTCACATTTAAATATTTGTTCATAAAAACACATCCTTTATATTCAATTGATTTTTATTTAATTTCCTAATTAATTTGGTAACCAATGAATCATTATATAAACATTTGTAAACCATATTTTCATAATTCAGTTAATCCTTTTCATTCCCACCATTCTAATGGCTATGTAATTACTATCATATTAAATAATAATATTAATTTGTTCATTTAAGCTAAATATGGTGTATCATGTATGCTATTGAACAAAATGTTTCTTATAAAAAAAAACTTAGGATGTTACATTCTACCACCCATTTGGAAATTTTTTACTTATAATTTTAATTTTGGGTCGGTAAATAAGGTATGAATTTTCAGAATACCTTTATTGTAATCCCATATCGGAAAAAAGGATTAACACAAATTCCAATTTAAAAGAAAGAAATGAAAGTATGAAGGTCACCTGAGATAACATATACTAGGGTTACATGTCAGAAAACATGGATATAGAAGAGAAAACTAATGATCAAGTTCTGATGGAGAATAATATAAAACATTGTTAGGAAAAAGTTAAAAATCACAAAGCTATAAATTTGTGATGGGTTAAATGGTCTTTAACTTTGTAGTAGGAAAAGTAATCAAAAAAAGTTTTTGTTTTAAGATCACTTTCATAAATTTGTGGAATTAATTTATGAAATTGAATAAGAACATAAGGAAATATACTTACTTATCAAGTAGTGTTTCATACTTTAATCAATTTCCATAACAAACCCATATTTTTCTTTAAATGATGAGTATTCAAGATGATTTTTTTCACACCTGAAACACTATAATCCAATTCTATAGAATCATATAGTCCATAAAATATTAACTATCTATTCATCCTATCTTAAAAAATTAACCAAAACCAAAATGGTTAGGATATGATCAGATAATTCCCCCAAAAGAATAAACCATTGTATGATGAAAAACTACATTTAATCTCCAAAATTCAAAATTAATACCCAAAGTTCAACATAGATCATTTGATAAATAATTGTCCTTAAAATTACTCAAAATAATCCAAAATAATATTGAAACCCACAAATTAGAAGGATTTGATAACATAGTCTTCTGAGGTAAATTTTAACATTTATCTCCAAATAACGTGAATCACTATTAATGTCTCATACAAAAAATGTAATTTTCAAAATCAAATATTCTCCAAGATAGGTTAATCATTTTCATAAATCACCTGAATCTCCATATGTCCAAAATCAAAACATGGATTCTTCCAAAATAAAATTCAACCATTACTCCTCAAATAAAATCCCATAGTATTCTATTATCCTTAGCAATATTGGGTTCCAAAAATAGTGAACCTCTTCCAAAATAACATTTATCAGTTAATTACCAGATCATTTTCTAATTATAAGGATATCCTTTTGATAAAACATAAGTTACCAAAATCAACTTTTTCTTATTCCATAAACTCATTTAACTAAAAAAATAATACTAACTAGGTATCTCACGCAGTCCAGTGGTAGGAAATTCACCCTTATCACCCTTCGGATGTGGGTTCGATTCCCACAACCTTACCAGATGCGACGGACCATTACCCATCCTATGGTTTTTCCCTTTTATAAAACTATATAATTATTATAACATTACCAAAATGAGATAAAATCCTCAAAAATAACCATAACATATTTTAATCTCAAGGTTTATCTCATGCCTTTAATTTTGCATCTCAAAATACTACATCCCATAATTACCTCAAAATCAAAGATTATATAAACCCTAAAGGTTATTCATACATTTATAATTATGTACACATAAGAAAAGATAATTCTTAGTCAAATAAAATCTTCACATAAGAAACTTTAAGGTTACACATACTAGAAAAAGTCTTCCAAATTAGTCTCATCATTAAAAGAGCATTGATACTTTTAAACATTTCATCATAAATAGATCTAACGTAACTTTATAATTTATTTTATGTAGAACTATTAATCATTAAAATTTATTCATATTCTCTTAACCACAATTTTCTATCTTATTCTTTAATACCTTTTTCCTTTCATATGTCATTTTCAATTTCCTCATATTCAACTGGAATGTCATTATATATTTCTAAACATATATTTATTTGGTCCTGATGATCCCATTATGAAAACTTATTCATATGAAATTTATTTTCATTATGACCACACTCTCCACATTTAAAACATTTAATTAATAACTCATAAATAACTTCTTACCCTTTCCTAAAGTTAACTAAATGCTTATTTTTTCCTTGTAAGGTTATTGATTTATGACCTTCATTACCACATCTATAACACATTCTATTTACTTTAAAACATTTTCCTAGGTGTCTATTTGCACATCCTTGAAACATATGTTGATGAGTATGCTTTAATTTATGATAATTATTACCTGAACTTCTATAGGGATTCGTTTCTCTCATATATGATTCATCAGAAAAATCACTAAGGTTTAAGTAGTTAATCATTACTCCTAATAGTTGGTTTAGAATAACCATGCATGTTCTTATTATAGTTCCCATTTCATTCTATTTCTTATTCATAGAACCACCAAATTTTACTTCACATCCATTGTTACTTTGGTTCTTGCTGGATCCAACCATTTACTAAAACCAAAAATGTTAGTGTGAGTATATCAATAAAATCATCACATACTATCTTATGAGGATGATAAACACTAAGATATACTTATTCATGTTTTCTCAAATTCATTAAAGTTATCTAAAATAACTACAAATCTTTTTAATATCCTAAACATTGTGGTTATATACAACTTGTAACTTATGATAAAATAATAACCTAACCCCTAAAGTTATCTAAACTGACCTATGATACCAACTATAAGGCCCCAACCATAAAAATTACTTAATCTTGAGTTAAGCAAACAATTTGACATTATTTCACATTATGGATCTTTTAAATTTTGGAGATTTAGAGAATTTGACAATAACTCATACATAAAAACTTAAATATTACAAAGTAGACACTTTTACTCACTATCCATTTTTTCATAAAAAAATGTTTAAAAAGAAACATGGTTTCATTTCATGTTTAAACTTTATAGCTTTACATTGATCCCATCCTTGACTCTATTATTCTTTAAATCCTATGATTTTTTTTAAAAATTGGGATGAGCATAAAAATCTTAGTAAGGGAAACACAGAGAAGGAAAACTGTTAGTCTTTTGAAAACATGTAAACCATGAATACTTTATCATAAAGTAATACTTTCACCTTTAATATTTAGTAAATACACTTCATAGAATATAATCTCATTGCTTACCCTTTTTATAATCAAAATATTACCTTAAAACCAATAGAAAGAAATATATATCATATAAAGGTTACTTAGGACATAATTATACTTAAATAGAAAAACCATATGGTTGACTTAAACAAATATCACTCAATGGAATAGCCATATGACCGAATTCCATACCCAATGTATTAGAAGTTATAATGTAACCTCCCATCCTTGGTTTATCATGGAACCAACAATCTTTAGTTTATAACGTAACCACCTGAATTTATTTTATCACATAACCAACCATATTTGGTTTATCAAGTAACCACCTATCAAATGTCTATGTAATATTATATAATCATATCATATAAAAAATTTCAATTATCAACATTTCACTCATAAAATTTCATTTTTAATAACAAAAAATAATTTCAAGATATTGAAATAGTCAATCCACTTTGAAAAAGATTTTAAATACCAAAACACTCAAAAAGGGACTAAGGTATTTATTTTTATTTTCTAAAAACATTAAGGATTGTAGAGGAATCCAAATATCAAATAATAGTTATGACGACAGAGAAGTCATTTATCACTGCATATGTTAAAAAACATTCCTTTTATCATTTTGTAAAGTAAAATGATTTATATAAAAAGATTCCTTTTGAAAACCATTGAATGAAATTAAAATTAGACCTAAAAGTTCCTTTATAATCATTTTATATCCATATAAATAAATATTTAAATTAATATCATGAATAAAACGATTCGGTAATTAAATCTTTAAATGCTCAAGGTGTCCTATGCCACTCTGAACATTGGAATCTAAAACTCCATGAATTAATACAATAACAAAAACATTAAATAACATTATTATATATAAAATATGTATATTAAATGTAAAAGTGTCTATATATACAACTAATAAAATAATAAAGGTTCATATTATCAAGAAATGACTCAATGAAAGACAATTGAGATGAATTCCCATACCATGAGTCTAATTCATTACGTGTGTTCTTTATCTTACTAAATAATAAAATTAGGTTAATTTATAATTTCTTGAGAATATTTTTTATATTTATAATTCCTTTTAATCACTTATTACTATGTTATAATAATTACATAATTATTTAAGTTAATATCATACATTTTGTCGATATCCAGTTCTTGGGTCGAAAATGAACTTGGTATGATGTCAATAATACATGTGATCATAAGTCCATCATATCTAGAATATGAAATATGATATAAATATATTATATATTAATTATATATTTATTTATAATAATCTTTTAAGATAAACCAAAAACACTGTCCATGGATATGGTAGGCCGTACGTACGTATGAACGCTATTTTTGTTTTTCCTATCGTATTAAAAGAAAAAATATTAAATGAAAGTTATATAAATATATACACATATATAATAACATTATATTATTACTAATATTTAATTTATATAATATATTTTTACAAAAAAAATCCTAGATACATTCCATGTGATGTGTGAATGAATCACATCAATTTGAGGAGGCGGTAGCCCACACGTCCTTATACGAAGTTATCGTATAACTACAGTTTAGAAAGAATGAGTGTATGTTTAATAAAAAATTTAAATAATATTAAATAGGTTATAATATAAATATTAAAATATTATTTTTCCATAATAATGGTTTTAATACCCGTCATGAATGAGCTAAAGGAAAAAAAGAACAAAAACATTATTCACGGAGGCGATTAACTGACATAACCTCGACAAAAATTTTGTTTCTTTGAATAAGAAGAGGTAAGAAATGAAATTGATATGGGATATTCCATTAGAAAAATAAAAATAAAGTATTTAAATTATTATGTAGTTATCATTCATTTATGGATGAAGGAGTTGAGGAGAAAGTAGAAAGAGAAAATAAATTAAGAGATGTACTTTGAGAAAATTACCTCTTGAATATCCCCTCCTTGAAAGACCCTTGAGGACCATGGATTAGGTATTTTGGAGAGACATAAGTACTTTAACGTGGGGATAGTGAGGATGATATGTTTGGGTATATATTTTAGTAGCTAAAAATCTTTTTAGGTCAAAATGGGGAGGTGAGGGTTATTATTTATACTTGAGGAGAGGTGGGTTCAAGTGATTAATTTGTCGATTATTTTATATTAAAAGATAACCGTATAGAGGTGGAATTAAATTAAAAGAATTTTTATTGTAATTAATGTTGAATAGGATGGTTAGGGTCAATAAACACATCAAACACCCTTTAAATGTTGTAGTTTTTAGGTATAGTAATCTTTTAAATTTTAATTTTAACCATTTTCAACATTTTACTTTTACAACGGTAAATAAGTTTTTTACCATGGTATATTTTTTATATATAAAAAATAAATTGACCTTAAAAAATAATTTGGGCCTTATAAATCCAAATATGGAATCCATTTTACCTAATTCAATTCAAATAATTGGTAAAATTATTTTTAAAATTAATTATGCAGACAAAACTAAAAAGTGGGTTTTTAAAGTGAAATGTTCAAAATTTTGAGAAGTTTTTATATCTAATATAAATTTGCAAATTATTACAATGATAAAAATTGGATTAAATGATAAAAAAATTATCTAGATATAATTTAAAATCTTTTAAAATTATCTTCTAAAAATATAAATAAATTATAATAAAAAATAGTTTTTAATTAAAACATAGTATTTTTCACTATCCATTAAAATATGAATTTTATTTAAAAAAATACCAAAACCTTATCCAAACTAATATTTTATGCCCCTATACCAAATAAGAATTTTATTTTGTAAAATATAACTTATTAATGTGTCAAAAACTATATTTAAAATGGGTTCACAATCAAAATGGGATACAACTGCATTTTTAGAAAAACACTCATTTTATACGTAAAATTGTATTTATTCTTATAAAAAATATAAAAAATATATAATATAAATTTTAAATATTATATTGAATTTATATTTCATTAATATAATACAAAAACTGTGATTTGATTAATTTATATACACAATTATTCTCATTTAAATAGTTTTTCATAAAAACACATCATTTAAATTCAATTAGTTTTTATTTAATTTCCCAATTAATTTGGTAACTAATGAATCATTATATAAAAATGTGTAAAACATATTTTTAGAATTCAGTTAATCCTTTTAATTACCATAATTCTAATGGATATGTTATAGTTATCATATTAAATAATAATTTTAAGTTTTTCATTTAAGTTAAATGTGGCGTATCATATATGATATCGAACACAATGTTTCCTTTAAAAAACTCAGGATGTTACAATTAATCTATAAAATGGGGTGAGAAATTGGGTATTTATAGATGATCTAGGGAGGATATACATTAAGGAGGTCATACCTATTTATGGAGCTCTATGATCTATCATATATGATAGGGATTCCCTTTTCACTTATCAGTTATGGCAGGTGTTATAGAAGGCCTTGGGTATATAGGTGTTTCTAATCATGAACTATCAACCTTAGAATGATAGATAGATAGAGTGTATGATTTAGGTGTTAGAGGTTAAGCTGCGAGAATGTATCCTTGACTTTAGTGGTTCTTAGGAGAAACACATACCCCTTTTTGAGTTTTCTTATAATAAAATCTTTCAAGATACAATTTAAATGGATCCTTATGAATCCTTATATAGTAGGCCTTGACAACCACCTATGTGATGGTTAGAGAAAGGGGAGATAGTTATGCTTGGATCACATCTCATTAAAGAGACTATAGAATAGGTCCAGTTGATTAGAAATGGCATGATGACAGCTCAATATAGATAGTATTCATATGACAACTGACACTGACGTCCTCTTGAGTTCGAGGTTAGATATTTATTTTTATTTTATGTTTCACCCAGGTTGGTCTATCGATGTATTTAGAGGTAGGGTAAGATTTCAACTTGATTTGTTTTACCCTTTGAGGTTGTGAAGCAGATCAGACCAGTGGCTTATCAGATAACACTTATTTAGAGATACTAACCTATGCATGACTTTTTTCACATATCTCAACTTTTCTAGTATTATCCATACACATCACATGTATTCCAACCTAACAAGGTGGAGTTAGATATGGATTCTTATTTTGAGGAGTATTCAGTGCATATTATTGTTCATAGTGTTAAGACACTTAGAGGCATATCAGTCCCTCTATTATGGGTGCTATGGTAGCACATTAAAATACAAGATGAGTCCTGGGAGTGGGAAACTGATATACAAACTCAGTGGCCAGAGATATTTTATGATGATCCTTTTTTACCCCCATAAGGCCAATTCAAGGATTAATATCTTTAAAGAGGGGAGGTCCTAATGACCAACCTTTTCATGAAGGTTCAATTTGTTTAATTTTTTAGTTTAAATCATTTTTTAATATTGGTTAATGTGACTAATGACATAAGGAATGTTTTGAGAGAATCCAAGGTTTTTTTGGAGCCTAGATCTTTAAGAATTGGGAAAATAGGGTCAACCACATGGTTACCACACAATTAGTACTAACCATGAGGGTAAATAGTGTGGGGATCTCAGTGGCCTGTAGTAGGCCACATGGTTGTCTAAAACCATATAGGTCTGGGAAAACAACCATGTAATTTTCTCAGAAAAATTGTAGAGGAAAATTGCATGGGCTACGCATGGTTACCCAAACCATGCGCCTATCCTATGCAAGGTCCTCCTTGGTCAATGCCATGGTGCATGGTTGATACACAGTTTGGAAAACCGTGTAGACAAACTATGCACTCTTGTCTATGTGGGTAAAATTAAAATATTTCCCTTAAAAAGTTTTAACACCCCAACCCTTTCTTTCTTTATTTATTCTCTAGAAGACGAGCTTTCTTCATTTTCTCCCATAAGCTCTCTCTCATGGTCACATAGGTAAATTGATAACTCCTACATTAAAACTCCAAATGAAGTACCATCAGAAGAACTGAATTTACATCGGTGTGATCTTCAATCCTCTTTATTCTTATTCAAGTTTCTATTCCTATCATTTGTTCTATTTAGGTGCAATCTCTTTTACCATATTTTCAGGGTGTTGAACCTTTCTTTCATTTTTTACAACTTAATCTAAATCTAAAGTCAATATTGTTCGAGGAGTCATCTATGGACCTAAGTTAGATAGTATAGTTTTCTTCCTTCAAATTCGAGTTGTTTTTCATAGCTCCTTCATTATTTCACACACCATCCTTTTTTGCGCATTTCCTTAAAATCCATTCTTCTTATTTAAATTAATATTCACATGTCAATATACTCTTGAGGATCATTTATAACTATTTAAAGGATAATAAACTTGATTATGGACACCCCTTAGGTGTGACATATTGAAATTAACCTTTATATTTAATTTATTAAATGACCATAACACATTTTATGTTTTTGAATTGGATTGTAAATAGAATTTCCCACTCTTTTAAATAAATGCTTAATTTTCAAAGTACCTCTTAAGTTCTTGGATCATATGAAATTGAATTTCCATGACGAGTTTAATTCAATATCCTGTTTATATTGAGTGGTTTGTTTCATGTTGATTTTACTTGCTTAAATTAATTAAATATACTAATTGAATAAATTCCAATAGGTGTAAATGCCATGAAAATATATTAATTCTTAATGTATTGATTATATAAATTATTATTACCATTTACATATTGGGGTTGATGTTTATAATGTTTATGATGTGATCCCTCATATTATTATTATTATTATTATTATTATTATGATTACACAATTGATATTAGATGTGGAATAATAGTTAAGGGAATTTTTGAGCAGGAAATTTCACTATCCCTTATATAGGGTGTTGAGCATGAAGTCTATCACTGTTATAATATTATCTAAGTGATGGGAATGTATTTCCATGTTCCTATATTTAGGGTGTTAGGCATGATGTATCAAACCAACTATCTCAAATGATGAGCATAAAGTCTCACATTCATTATGAGATTTAGGTCATTTAACCTTTGTTAGAGCCTATAGATCATTTAGATTGGTTATGGATTCCAAAGTTACACCCTGGTCTAGTCAGTACCTAGTATCTAGGTATATGCCTACTTATGTTTGCATGTAATTAGTGAATATAAGTGGATACAATATATAATTATTTTTATTAACCATCCTGGATACCCTGACACCCTGATAACAAATGTTGGGCAAAAATTCCTCAAGGCATCATTGAAGCATTTTTGAGGTGATTGTGTTTGTTAACAAAGTGGTCATCTGTGATGTGATTTTTGAAAAAGCAAACCATGACATACAAATTTGTTGAAAAAGGGGATTTCATGGTGGAATGTCAAGTTCAAGAGCTATGGTCAACGATCCATGTTTGATTCAAGAACATCGACAAAGGAATGGATTATTTGGAGGCGGCATAAAAAGAACAGATACAAGGTGGCGCCATTTTCCAATGTTTGCCAAATATTTGGGCCTAAAAATCGACAAATGAAGACAAGTGGTTTTTGGAAAAGGGACTTGCGCGCCGTGTACTTGATGGATTGAAAACTTTCGCACCATATGTTTTTCAAGATCAGATATTCAAAATATGGAAAAGGGATAAGTGTCACACAAGTATTGAGTTAGGTCATGTAGGTGACTTGCGCGCCGTGAAGAGACTTGCGCGCCAATGCCTAGGAGGATTGGGATCTTGCACGCCTATTGTTTTTCAAGATCATAAGATCAAAATATTTCAAAGGAAATAGGGTTGTGCAAGTATTTGGTTTGGTCGCACAAGTGTCTAGGAGGACAGAAGACCTGTGCGCCGAGACTTGCACGCCGGAGGGGGACTTGTGCACCGTCGCGCAAGTAGTTCAAATTCCTATAAATACTGGACCACCCCTCCTCATTTATGACGGAGTTCAATACTTAGAAAAATCAGAGCTTTCATCGCGCAGGTTTGGAAGTCATGCAAGTGGTGTGTGGTCGCGCAAGTAGGGACTTTTGTGCCAGTGTTGAAGTTGCGCGCCATCTATTTGTTGTGCACCTAATGTGGTTTGGGCAGCCAAGGAAGTGAGTTGCGCAAGTTTGGACAAGATTAAGCTTGAGTCGCGCAAGTGTTAAGAAATACTTGCGCGCTAGTGTCGAATTGCACGCCGAGACTTGCGCACCGCCTTAAAGAAGGGCGCCAAGTAAGGTTGATTTAAGGTAGTGATTCAGGGCTGCGTGGAAGCTGGGGGATTTCCTGATACCTTCGGTGTAAAGAGAAATTCATCTACGGGTGAAGGTTGTGCTTCAACAGAGCATCTATATACAGAGGAAGATGCATTCCTTCATGAAAATGAAGAGACCTACATGTCTATAAACTGTGAGTGGATCCTTTCTGGAGCAGCGAGCAAAGGAAGAGAAAGAAGGTGATCCTCTCCACCGGTAGTGAGCCAGAGAGAGAGACAGAGAGTGACCCTTGGGAAAGCAGTGAGCTGACCCTAAACTTTTTAAAGGTAGTGAGCCTGGGAATAGAAGTGATATATCCCGAAATTTTGTATCCACATCTAGTGAAGAATAGTGGAATTTGGTACGACCGGAAACTTGTCGGCGTATTCTCCTTGGATGTAGCCCAGTGAGGGTGAACCAAGTAAAAATCTCTGTGTCTTCCTGCTTACTTCCCTGCACTGCACTTAAAGCTTCATCATCAGATAAAGAAGAAAATAAGTGATCATAATAAACACACAAGTGCAAAAAAAGTGACCCTTGTAATAAAGAGGTCAAGATCCTATGGGGCAGAAAGAACTTTGAAAAAGAATATCCATACCCTGATTCACCCCCCTCCTAGGGTATATAGGCCCCTATTGGTCCTAACAATTGGTATCAGAGGGAAGGTTGTTGTTATCAAATTTTTTTTCTCCGACTTGGTGTAGTCGATCTGTGTGGTCAAAGAATCAGTCTGCTCTTATTTTAGTGTGCCATGGCAAAGGAAAAAACATCAAAGAAGAATCAGAAGTTAGGTGGTATTCCTCCGTGTAGAAGTGTGTATGGAAAAAGTGTGATTCAATTTAAAGAATCAAACAACTTACTAAAATAAGGCCTGAATGAATCTGATAGGGAAATGATTGATTCACTCAATCATGATGTAGGAATGAGTGAAGTAATTTAACTTCAAAGTGATGATGAAACAACAGATGATGATGAAGTTTCAAGAAGGAGGACACCAATAGATGTTGTCAACATGACAAAGGAAGTGGACCAGAAGTTGGATGAAGAAGTAAAATATAAAGATATCCAGATCAAAGTATTGGAGATTGAGGTCAACAAGCTAAGAGGCTTAAATCAAAGGCTTATTTATGTGGCTAATGAACTAAAGGAGAAGAATGATTCTCAAATTGAAGAACTACAAAAGATAGATAAAATTAAAGGAAAACAAAAGGTTGGTGATTATGAAGAGGATCAAAAGTTAGATGAAGTTCATAATCTTAAAGCTAGAAATGATGATCTAGTAACACAGTTGTTGAAAGAAGTTTAGAATAATCAAAGGCTACAATAAGAGAATGAATCTGTCTCTAAATCTATTTCTAAGGAAAAATTGAAAGTAGTGAAGCAAGGTGACATGGTAAAAAATCTCACACAAGAACTGGGAGATGAGATGAGTTGTGGAACGAATCTCATAAGAGAACTCAATGCCCAAATTGAATCAAGTGATATGAAGATTTAGAAGTTGGAAGAAGAGATAAAATTAGTAAAGAAGGAAGTGGAGAAATTCAATTCTAGAGGAAAGACTAAAATGAAGGATGCCTTACACTTACTGTTCGATCATACTTCGACAAGTGATGATGAAATGAAAAGAAAATTTACTATTTCTGAAAAGAGGCAAGAACAAATTTTCTCAGCTCAAAGACCATACAGTTTTGGAAAAACTGGTATTGGATTTGATGAATCACCTCCCATGAATGATAGAAAAAGAGCTGTGAACAGTTCCAGATGTGGAGAAAATCTTATAGGTGCTGGAGATAGGCCTAAGAGGGCAGTTACAAGAAGTAGTGACAACATGTGATATTTCTACGGGATTCATGGCCACACATCAAGATTCTGTTCAAAGGCTCTGGAATACATTTCAGGCTATGAAAATAGAAACTTTGATAAATCTAAGAATAAGAAGAAGCATCATGAGAAGTCAGAGAGAAGAGTATCTCAGAGGAAAGCATTGATTAGATGCTATTACTGTGGAGGAATGGGGCACATCATGAATATGTGTCAGGAAGCTCCGGAGCTCAATGACAGAAGAAGAACTCAAGCTGCATCAACATCTCAGCTAAGAGATGATGAAATGAGGTATGCCTTCAATAGAAGATGTTTCATATGTTCCAATCAAGGGAATTTGGCAAGAAATTGAAGAAATAGGAATGCGAGAAAGGAAAAGGATCCCATAAAGAGAATCTTGAATCTAGTGATGTATAAAGAGACATCTTACAGTGAGATACAAAGTGGTAGGGAGAAGAATAGGATTAGAGCCTCAGGGGAATCACATGGAGCTGAACTAAAGGTGTATCAATCACATCCTCTGTCATAATCACAACAGCTCTCAAGGAGAAAATGTGAACAAACCTAGAAGATTAAAAGGAGATATACTCCAGATATGATAAATAATAATGAATGTTCAAGGGAGGACCTACCACTAGTGAAAAAGAGTGTGGTGACTCAGAAATCGGATAAAAGAAAGATGAACAAAGAATGTATTGAAAAATTCGCATGTCGTGTTCCATAGTGAAATGTGGAGGAAGGTGAAAGATCCTTGAAATGGTGGAAGAAGCAAGGGAAGATGCTAAGTAGAGAGATTCCTACCAAGAGAAGGAATCAAGGGAAATGAAATTTTGGTTGAACATCAAAGACGAAGATATGTACTAGTGGGTTTAAGCCCCAAATGGTGAGAAAGGCTAGGCCTGCAGAATCTTCATATCATAAAAAAAATCAGCATGTAGGTGATGAATGCTTAGTCATATGGCCAGAGCAATTGAAGTTAGCCAGGTAGCTAGAAGAAGCGAGGAAGGAATGTGATGCTCTGTAAGAAAGAATCAAAGGGTTGAACCATCAGGATCAACCACCATCCTCATCTTGAGGATTTCAGAAAAACCCCTCTCCCTATGTGTATAAATGTTGTTAACTGATTATTCAAGTGTTTCAGGTTTAGGGAGATACAATCCAAGGGGAAGTGGCATCTAAAGATGCAATGTGGAGAAGTGATATGCTCCAGAGATTTAATTGATTCAAATCGGGTACCAAAGTTGAAGGAGAAAGGGAGAAATAGAGCACAATAGGAAGTGATTGTGTTATTAACTCTATCTCTTGTTTCCAAAACCGAGCTCCAACTCAGTGGGCTTAGAAATTTTGTTAATGGATCAATTCCAAGTGGAAGATGAGAATAGATGATACAGGAAAAGAATAATGTTTATGGGTATAAAATGTGGACCTAACCCTGGGAAGTATTGCATAACATAGGGGGAGCATCCAATAACAAAATCAGATGAAAGATCCATCAATGAAATAATTGGATGACTCAGCTCAGATGTTGCCTATTGAGGGAAGAAATAAACACAATGAGAAGCATCAACAATCATGAATCCCATGCTTATCTATTTCATTCTACAATGTGGTATTAGATAACAGCTTTCAGGATACCAAGAAGCTGCGAGAGAAAATCAAAGGCGTGTCAACAAAAACCTGAGAAAAGAAGTTCAAAGAAATTAAATCATTGAACAATGACATAGTGAAAAGTTTTCTGTTGAAAGTGAGGAAGTGGTAAAAGACTCAGGGAGAGCAGAAGTGGATGAAGTTGATCCAGAAGAAGATACTAATGGTGAGTACGAGGAAGTAAAATTCTTATCTGCACAAAAGCTAAAGAGTTGAGCTGAAATTGACAGGCATAGTATCATCAGTGATCAGTGAGCTCCAGTTCAGACAAGAAGAATGAAATAACTGTAGCAGACATCATTACTATCATGAGTTGAGCAGAAATACTTTGCTGATGTAGCTAAAGATGAGAACTGGGTTCAAGCCATGAATGAAGAGCTAAATCAGATTGAGAAAAATCAGACGTGGGAGATTGTTTCGAGGCCAGCAAACAAGAATGTCATTGGGACTAAATGGGTCTATCGCAACAAGATGAATGAAGATGGCACAATTATTCGGAACAAAGCACGACTATTGTGCAAGGGATACTCCCAGATAGAGGGAATAGATGTTGATTAGACATTTGCACTGGTTGCAAGGCTGGAGACAATCATATTATTTTTGGCCTTAGCAGTGCAAATAAAGTTCAAAGTGTTCCAGATGGATGTCAAATCCACATTCTTGAATGGTGTTATAGAAGAGGAGGTGTATATTGAGTATCCAGATGGTTTTATCATTCATGAGGATGATAAAAAAGTTTTTAGGCTGAAGAAGGCATTATATGGGCTGAAAAAATCACCGAGAGAATGGTATTCAATGCTGGATCAATATTTGAAGAATCTATGTTTCAAATGAAGCATAGTAAAAGTGGTTTTCAGAAATATGAAAAGAAGGTTCTAAGAAGGTTTGGAATGGAGAATTACAAGGAGATTAAGACTCCGGTTGCCCCCCAGATAAAATTATCAAAATATGAGGATGACAAAGAAATTAATATTACCAAATACAGGAAAATTATTGGGAGCTTGCTGTACTTGACCGCAAAAAGGCCTGATATTGTTTTCACCACATGCCAAGAAACGAGATATTAGAGTAATCCCAAGGAAAGGCACATTCTTGGAGTGAAAATAATACTTCGGTATATCCAGGGCATAATGGATTTCGGCTTGACATATACTAATAAATCTCAGATAGAGTTATTGGGATATACTGATGCAGACTGGGCCGGTTCAGTGGATGATAGAGAATCAACGTCAGGAGGTGCATTCTATCTTGGTGGATTGTGTATTTCTTGGCTTAGCAAGAAGTAAGATTGTATTTCATTGAGCACCGTGGAAGCAGAGTATATTGTGACCACTCAAGCATGCACACAGTTATTGTGGATGAAGCAGCAACTTGAAGATATGGAAGTTTAAGTGAAGTCTCATATCAGAATACAGTGCGATAACTCAAGTGCTATCAATCTTAGCAAAAATATAGTTCATCACTCAAGGACAAAGCACATTTAGATCAAATATCATTTCATCATGGAGAAGGTGAAGCAAGGCATTGTGAAGTTAGAGTATGTGCCTACAAAGCTACAGGTTGCATACATTATGACAAAGGCCTTACCCAAGGAAGCTTTTGAGAGACATCGACTGGCTCTAGGAGTTCAGTCGACTCCCCACACTTGAAATAATGTGGATGCGGAAACCCCCTCCCCTCTCCCCGAGGTATGATGTGTTTTTTCCATAATGTACTGATATGTGTTCTCTACTCTTTTATAGACTGCAAAGGTGTGAAGTTTGGGTTCGTTGATAAAGGGGGAGAAAATAGTGATTGTTTAAGGGGGAGATAGTGTGGAGATTTGATAAATCATGAATGATATGGAGAGAAGTTGAAAGGTGGAGCAGCCAGATAGGGGGAGTTGAAGCTAGTTGACCGTGCTTAGCCAGATCTTAGCTTGGACAACATAGGAAATAGGGCTAAAGAGGTTTTGAAGATGACAATGGATGAAGCTGTGAATAGAAAGGGGTAGAGTATTAAATTTGATGATTCTAGAAGTGATCGATCAAAGAATAGATATCACGACAGCTGAGGATCGCGATAAAATCAAACAGGATATGTTGGAATGTGATAAGAATATTTACAAACAAAAAATTGGTCTTCTAACAGGTCCTCCAAAAATTGGTATCAGTTTGGAGTCAACAGTGGGTGTTAGAGATGAAGTGATTCATTGATGAACTTTTCATTTACTCTTGTTTCTCACACCGATCATTGCTCATGTGGGCTTAGAGTATGTGTTGAGTAAATCCTTGATTGCTATCAGAATCGCAAAAGGCGAATGGTGGATGAAGAATTAACGATGTATCCTTTTATGAAAGAGTTGTCAACAAACCCAAAGGGGGAGATTGTTGGGAAAACATTTCCCAAGGCATCATTGAAGCATTTTTAGGTGATTGTGTTTGTTGAAAAAGTGGTCATCTGTGCTGTGATTTTTGACAAAGAAAACCATGACATACAAATTTGTTGATAAAGGGGATTTCAGGGTGGAATGTCGATTTCAAGAGCTGTGGTCAACGATCCATGTTTGATTTAAGAACGTCGACAAAGGAATGGATGATCTGGAGGTGGCATAAAAAGAACAGATACAAGGTGGTGCCGTTTTCTAGTGTTTTCCAAATTTTTGGGCCTAAAAACTGACAAATGAAGATAATTGGTTTTTGGCAAAGGGACTTGCGCGCCGTGTACTTGATGGCTTGAAAACTTGCGTGCCATATGTTTTTAAAGATCAGATCATAAAAATATGGCAAAGGGATAAGGGTTGCGCAAGTATTGAGTTAAGTCGCGCAGATGACTTGCGCGCCGTGAAGAGACTTTTACGCCAATGCCTAGGAGGCTTGGGAACTTGCGCGCCTGTTGTTTTTCAAGATCATAAGATCAAAATATTTCAAAGGAAATAGGGTCATGCAAGTATTTTGTTTGTTCGCGCAAGTGTCTAGGAGGAAAGAAGACTTGCACACCGAGACTTGCGCGCCGGATGGGGACTTGCGCACCGTCGTGTAGGTAGTTCAAATGTCTATAAATACTGGACCACCCCTCCTTATTTCTGACGGAGTTCAATACTTAGAAAAATCAGAGCCCCCATCACGTAGGTGTGGAAGTTGCGCAAGTGTCGTGTGGTCGCGCAAGTAGGGACTTGCACGCCAGTGTTGAAGTTGCGCGCCAACTATTTGTTGTGTGCCTAAGGTGGTTTGGGCAGCCAAGGAAGTGCGTCACACAAGTTTGGACAAGCTTAATCTTGAGTCGCCCAAGTGTTAAGAAATACTTTCGCGCCAGTGTTGACTTGTGTGCCGAGACTTGCACGCCGCCTTAAATAAGGGCACCAAGTAAGGTTGATTTATGGCAGTGATTCCAGGCTGCGTGGAAGATGGGGGATTGCCCGATACCTTTGGTGAAAAGAGAAATTCATCTATGGGTGAAGGTTGAGCTTCAACAGAGCATCTACATACAAGAGAGGATATATTCATTTATGATAATGAAGAGACCTAAATGTCTATAAACTGTGCGTGGATCCTTTCCGGAGCAGTGGGCAAAGGAAGAGAAAGAAGGTGATCCTCTCCACCGGCAGTGATCCAGAGAGAGAGAGACAGGGAGTGACCCTTGGGAAAGCAGTGAGCTAACCCTAAACTGTGTAAAGGCAGTGAGCTTGGGAATATAAGTGATCTATCCCGAACCTTTGTATCCACATCTAATGAAGAATAGTGGAATTTGGTATGACCAAAAACTTGTCAGTGTATTCTCCTTGGATGTAGCCCAGTGAGGGTGAACCAAGTAAAAATATCTATGTCTGCCTGCTTACTTCCCTACACTACACTTAAAGCTTCATCATCAGATAAAGAAGAAAATAAGTGATTATAATAAATACACAAGTGCAAACAAAGTGACCCTTGTAATAAAGAGGTCAAGATCCAGTGGGGCAGAAAGAACTTTGAAAGAGAATATCCATACCCTGATTCACCCCCCCACTCAGGGTATATAGGCCCCTATTGGTCCTAACAACAAAGCTAGCACTAAAATAGACCGAAGAAAAATCCCGATCCCTACAGTTTGGCGATTAGCACATGAAATCATACAAGATAAAGGTGGGAATGATTTTTCAACATAAATAGTGAAATAAATAGATAAAAGTCATTATTCTCTAAAGAAAACTCCCTAGAGAGAACAGTACTAGAAGTCAAATAGGTATATAAACCCAAAGTTCAACCATAAAGTACTAGAAATAACAAGATAAACAGCCCAAGTCCCAACATATGTAGCACTACAATCCCAAGGATCAACAACCACCACCTCCAAGTGGTTCTTTTTCCCTTACTCAAACATGGAAAAAGGAAATCTATAAACACCTGAATGCAAAGATAGGATGTGAGAAAAAATACTATTAGGGTGTCACTAAGGATTCCATAATAAGATTCTAATAAAATAAACCAATTCATGCTTTCAATTTTAATAAAATAGGCATGACAATACATGAGAATATTTAAAAAAACATACTATTAATTTCAATTGATGGAAACATTTAAGATAATAATTTAATAAACATTTTATATAATATAGTTTATATAAATTCACAGGGCATGTGTAAATTGGTTTTATTAACAATGAAATATATATCAAGATAATCACAAATGAGAAACATGGACATCTAACAATAGGTACGATATTTCCAGGTTATGGGATCCTCACACACTCATATGGGTGATCACAACAATATGTGTGCACATGTCCCTAAGACACTGGTCAAAGGGGAATAATCAACATCCCATCAAGGATAATATATGATTCACTATGTTTATGTTCGTTTTGTAAATAATCAAACCAAGTGTGCTGGTCCCAAATAACTCACTAACTACATAGGATTTCATGTTCTAAAACAAAAAAAAATAATGGGAAAATTATTTCAAAACTGTTCAAAATAAAATTTCCCCATTTTCTATTTAAATATGCCAATTTATCTTTAAAAAACAATACATGGGTTTTTAATCAACTCATTCCTTATTCTAGAAAAAAACAATATTTTCTTATCAAAATAAATTAATCCATTTTCTAAAAAATATATTCACAATTTAATTTTCAAAAATTAAATCCCACAATTTCCATAAAATCTAAATGACACCCCAATTCACTAGAATTGGGGGATTACCCCAATTATCATTCCAAAAAAAATATTCAAATCCTTATTTGATGCAAATTGAGGTTTTTCATAATCCAATTACAAGAAATTTAATTTAAATCAATCAATTTAGGGTTAAATAATTTGGCTAAACTTTTACAGAACCACCTACCTTGGATCATAGGATCATGAATCACAATACCCACAATGGGAAAATCTAACAAAGAATTTCACCAATAGATATCTGAGAATCAAACTTAGATTCAAGATATAAAACAATGAAGATTATATCCACTATAAACTCAAAGATCTATCAAAACCTAAGGAGGATAGAGGAAGAGATCGGGAAAGACCAATTAGAAAAGATTCAAATACCCAGAGGAGATAAAACATGATTCTTAATGCTATGATATTCTTAGAAATGGGTTTGGAGGAGCCAAATAGCATCCTTGAGAGCCTTTCCAGCTATAAAAATATCTTTCTGATCCATCTCATGTTTTTATTTGGAGTGATCTTGAGGTTGAACCTAACTTATCCATGACTGAGAATCCAGTCATGATAGTTGATTTTAAAACCAAGATACTTCATGGGAGGATAATACCTTTGGTTCTAGTGATATGGAATTATGGTTCTAATACTCATGAGACTTGGTAGATAGAGACATTGATAAGAGAATAGTGACCTCATCTTTTTGGCATGGAGACTTCTTAATAGGATTTTTGGGGAAAAAATATCTTTGGTGGGGTGGTTGTAATATCCTGTTACTATTTTTATGTACTCCTCAGACCTATTTTTAATCATGATTTAGTTAGGGTTTGGATTGGGTGGTTTTGGGAAGAAATTTAAAAATTTTGGAAGGCTCTTTGGTTGTGCATGGTTAGCGCATGGTTTTCCCAAACCATGCATCCTTCTAGTGAAAACCATGAAAACCTAGTAAGTGATGGTTTTCACGGTTGGGATACATTTTAACAAAACATGATCTATCCTAGTAGATTCTATGCACCCCTTTAGAGGGGCACATGGTTAAGGTGCACAGTTTGGAAAATTGTGCGTCCCTACCCGACTAACCATGAAAATAAGAAAAATTATTTATGAAATTTGTTAAAAAAAAGCTCAAACCCTATTTTTTACCTTCCACTTGGCCCTAAATCCCCATATCATGATTTCTAAGGCTAAAAAGGATCTCACAGACCCTATTTAGCTTCTCCAAACACCTTTCTAGGTAGATCGAAGCACATATAATCACATTCGATCTCCTTTATGTATATGAATCTTCTCTTATTGGTCTCTCCTGATCTCTTCCTCTCTTGTCCTTAGGTTTTGATAGATATACATGTTTCTAGATGATATAATCTCTGTTGTTTAAGATCTTAAATCTAGGTTTTATTCTCTGATCACCATTGACGATGTTCTTCATTGGAGTTTCCCATTACAGACATTGTGATCCCTAATCCCATTATCTTAAGGTAGATGGTTCCATATAAGGTTGTACAATTGATTTAACCCTAAATTGCTAGATTTAAATAAAATTTCTTTCAATTTGATTATGAAAAAAACCAATTCGCATCTAATTTGGATTTGAATTTTATTTGTCATGAAAATTGGGGAAAACCCCAAATTATAGTGAATTGAGGTGTGATTTATATTTGATGGAAATTGTTAAATTAGATTTTTGGGAATTGATTTTTAGAAAATGAATTAAATTGCTTTGATAAGAAACTATTGGTTTTATCCTAGAATAAGGAATAAATTGATTAAAAACCCATGTATTTATTTTTAAATATAAATTGGAATATTGAAATGGAAAATGGGGAAATTGTATGTTTAATAGTTTTGAAATAATTTTCCTATTATTGATTTTTGTTTAAGGATAAGAAATCCTAGGTTTTTAGTGAGTTATTTGGGACAAACACGTTCGGTTTGACACTTTACAACACTAACATACACATAGTGCAACATATCTTATCCCCAATAAGATGTTGATTTGTCCTCTTTGACCAATGTTGAGGGACGTGTGTACACATATTTCTGTGATCACCCATATGAGTGTGTGAGAGTCCCATAACCAAGAATTATCACACCTATTGGAAAATGTATATGTTTCTCATTTGTGATTATCTTGATATATATTCCATTGTTTGTAAAACTAATTTATAAATTCATTTTGAATTTAGATAAAAAAATTATATAAAATGTTTATTAATCTATTGTTTTAAATGTTTCAATCAATTGAAATAAATTACATGTTTTATTTTAAATATTCTCTTGTACTTCCATTCTTATTTTATTTAAAATTGAAAGCATGAATTGGTTTATTTTATTAGCATCTTTTTTTGAAATCCTTAGTGATAAACTACTATAATTTTATCTCAACCCCTACTTGTGCCTTGGAGTGTTTGTATATTTCCTTATTCTAGGTTCGAGTAATGGAAAATCACAACTTAGAGGTGGTGGTTGTTGATCTTTGGGATTAAAGTGATGCATCCATTGGGACTTGGGATATTTTATCTTGTTATTTATAGTACTTTGTGGTAGTAATTTGGGTTTATCTACCTATCTGAAATCTAGTATTATTCTCCATGTAGAGTTTTCTTTTTAGAATACTGGCTTGTATCTATTTCTTATACTATTTATATGGAAAAACCATTCCCACATTTTTCTTGTATGATTCCAAGTGATAGTCGCCAACCCATGCAGATTGGGAATGCTCTTCAGGCCATGTTAAGATCATATCGGTTATCAGGGTACTGGGGTATCCCGAATGGTTTGTGATAAAGTGGTATTAAAGGTGCCAGTTAAGCATCTTGCCTTGATGTCAAAATACTATTTGAGATATTTTTAGGAATTAAATGGTAGTTAAGAGTGAGTTCCTATCCATATATCACCGTAATAACCCTTAAGTCACCATGGGTGTTTTGAGAAATACCTCTTGAGGATTAGTTATAGTCTTTTAATTTTTTTTTATTTGGATGGATTGAAATAAAAATATTTTTTATTAATCCAATCAGATTAATTTTCCTTGTTTCTCTTATTGAGTATCAATCTGTGTATCCTTTATGATATCTTCAATGTTGTAATCTGATGCTGTGTAACATCATTTGTTTGATAAGACATACAAATAGGATCCATTAGTAAGATGATGATAAATCACAGTGAAAAATCCTCTCATGGACTGAATCTGGTTGAGGTGGTTTTGTATGCTGTCCAAGCTCTGACATAGACACCTTCAACCATTCCCATTTAGGCTCTAGCTATGAAACCTCTGAGGGATGAATTTAGGATTCATTGCAAATTGATCCACCTAGAAAGAAGTTTATAGGAGACAAAGAATATAGCGACCCAGACTTTTCTTTCATTACTATTACATCACTTCAAAGATAAACAACATAATAGTATTACACATAGAGGATCCAGAGATTTACTGTCTTGGGAAAACTAGAACCATACATAACAAATACAACATCAACCATAAACATTTATTTAATTTCTTCTTCACTAGCTTCTTAGTGGCACTTGTCCTCTCCTTAGTACATGTAGCCACCTGAGGATATACATCAAAAGGGGTGAGATACAAGCCTATTAAGAGGATAGATAAGAACAATATAGCATGGGGTGAGCATAATCATGACATAGGAAAATGATCATGAACATGAGAGGAGCATAAATAAAAGACTTGAAATGTGGAAATGCATAAAAATGAAACATCATGTCTTAGTGGTTAACTACCACACATATTTGTGAACCAATCTAGAATCTTTTTCACACATCATTTAACATTTACTCATGAGATTCATTACTTTACCCAATGCATTGGAGCACTATATAATTTTGGGCGCACCCGTCACATTTAAACATTCATATTGCGCTATATAATTCCGGGCGCACTCGTCACATCATAACATTATCATTTATCATGAATTCCACAATGAACATATAACATAAATGAACATAAATAACCCATGAAAAGTAATGGTTTTTATATCATAATAACACCTTCATAATCTTTGGGTTCCCAAAATAAAGAGGGAATAACCCACATGTTACAAGAACCGTCCACTTTGAGTGAGAAGTAAAAGGAACGTTATTAAAAAAAGAGTTCTTTTGGAAAAACTTTTGTTGGACATAAAAACCAGTGAAAAACATTTATATCCCAGAAAAGTAAATGAAATGATGAAAAAATGATCTTTGAGGAGTAACCATATCAAAAATGGAGTGAAAGAGGTAGAACCCGATGGATGAAAGTTGGGTTCGAGAATTTCCCCTTACCTTGTACTCGAATGCCTCCTTCTCTTTAATGTCATATATAATGACATTATATTCATTAATTAGAAATTCCATAACCTTTTATACATTAATAGGGTTCATTATGGTTTCATTATTTCATATTATATTCCTTTGGATGACTTATAGAGTTTAAAAACATTGTTCGGGGATGTTCGTTTTCATGGTTTTCTTAAGTGGTACACTTGTATTGTTAAATTGATGTTTGGGTAGATCATGGGTGAACATCCAGAACTGATATTACATGTTATTAATGATATTACAGGATATTTAATTATTTTATAATGAATTATATTATATACATGTGGATGAGTCATTAGATAATAATTTAATGATGGTTATTTGGGTTAATTTGAGCGGTTTTTGGATCACAACGAACTTGCTTTAACTTTTCACTTAGTAATATGGCCATAGGTTATTTCCAGAACATAAAATAGAACATAATTCATATAAAATATTCTGGTTCAACCATAAAATTTTTTTCATTACCAGATCTGAAGGTAGAAATGGAAGAAGAGAGCATGTCGTTTTTGAAGGTGATAAATTAACACCTCAGGAACAACGTTCTCTTTAATAAAATAAAAGGAAGAGGGAAAGGGTGTGGGGTGATATAATATACCATTAGAATCATAAAAATACAGTATATGTATAATACTGGAGCTAAACAACAATTTGGATGAATATTGGTGGGGAGAGATCAAGAAAGGAACTTGACCTTGAAAGGAAATTAAAGGAGAAGAGGGAGAGAAATTACCTCTAGAATCTTCCTCTTACTTAAGGGCCTAAGCTTGGTCTTTTGATGAGACCAGCTGCTCTTGGACGTGGGGGAGGGTCTAGAGAAGGTTTTTTTCCAGAGTTTAGAGAAGTCTTGGAGCTTGAGAGGTGTGAGGAAAAGAGGGAGTGGAGGGTGGCTTTTATAGTGGATGGGAGAGGGGTTTCCTTAATATAAAATTCGTTAGTTTATTATTTTCCCCAAAGACAAGGAATAGTGAGTCTTGGATGACCAAGAATAGTAAATAAGGCATGTGAGTTTGGGATTTGGGTGATTACATCACTTGTGATGTCAGGAATAGTGGGTTTTAATTAAAATGTATTTATATGGTAAATTAATTTATTCTACTATTCACCAAAAATTCAAGTATCTCAGAAAAATACCAAAACTTTACCCCAACCATTTTTCGATGTGTAGAATCCAAAAATAAAGTCCATTTTTCAAAAATAGTTTCCTAAATATTATTAATTTAATATTTAATTAAAATCACAATTTACTTAAAAAACAGTTTTTAAGATTAAAACTGATTTTATTGTTCTTTCAAAAATTACGTAGGGTCTTATAAAATTATATAAAAAATATTAGACATTGATTAAATAAATTTTAATAAATATTTTTTTTAAATTAATTAATTAATTATAATTAATTATTTATGACTTACAAAATACCAAAACGTTTACTAAGGTCAAATTGTCACTTTCTAAGATGTCTAAATTTTATTTTATTATTCATAGGCAATGTTACTCTTATTTACTATTCATAAGGGTCATATTAATATTCATAAGGGTAGGTTACTATTCATAAGGGTAGGTTACTATTCACTAAAAATTATTTTTGTTTCATTAGACTCCAAAAACCATCTTGAACACAACCGTGTATGTCAGATTTTTAAAATACAAACATAGGGGTGAAAAAATTATGTTTAAAGGTCACTTATCACTTAGTAGTTCATTATTTTGTGTTTTTATGACATAAATATAAGAATGGAATTTTCCATTGAAAAACTTTGGGTCGTTACACTCTTCCCCCCTTAAGAAATTTCGCCCCTGAAATTTCACTTTACACAAACAGGTGAGGGTACTTCTCCTTCATTACCTCTTCTGGTTCCCAAGTTTCTTCCTCAAACTTATGGTTCCTCCACAACACTTTGACAAGATGGGCTGTCTTGTTATGTAGAACCTTATAACTTAGGTCCAGAATCTTTACTGGCTTCTCTTCATAGGAGAGATCATCTTCCATCTACACCACCTCTGAGTTTAGTACATGTGAGGGGTCTGGTATGTACTTCCTCAGTAGTGATACATGAAACACATCATGAACTTGAGCCATATTCAGTGGAAGTGCTAGACGATAAGCCACGAATCCTATGTGGTCAAGGATCTCAAAGGGGTCTATGTACCTTGGGATTAACTTCACTTTCTTCCCGAATCGCATGAATCTCTTCCATGGAGATATTCGAAGGAAGACTTTATCTCCTACGTCGAACTCCAAGTCCCTTCGACAGTTGTCAGCATTGCTCTTTTGATGACTTTGAGCAGCTTTGATGTGTTTTTAGATGACTTGAACCTTCTCTATCATCTCTTGAACAAGATCAGGTCCAAGTAGCTTTCTTTCTCCAACTTCATCCCAACAGGTTGGAGTTCTACATCGCTTTCCATACAGAGCTTCATATGGAGACATCTGAATGCTCGAGTGGAAGGTATTGTTGTATGAGAACTCAACCAATGGGAGATGCTGATCCCATACACCTTTGAATTCTAGAGAGCAAACTCTTAGCATATCTTCAAGCGTCTGAATAGTTATTTTAGACTGGCCATCAGTTTGGGGGTGATAGGCTGTGCTGAAATTTAATTCAGTACTCCAATCATATTGAAGGCTCCTCCAGAACTTAGATGTGAACCTTGGATCATAGTCAGATACAATTGAGAGTGGAACACCGTGCAGTCTCACCACTTCCTTCACATATATTCTTGCAAGTTGTTCAAGTGAGAGGTCTTACCGAATAGCGATAAAATGGGCAGTCTTGGTGAGTTGGTCAACCACAACTCATATCGCATTATTTCCCTTTGACATCTTCGGGAGGCCTATGACAAATTCCATAGTAACATTTTTCCCATTTCCACATGGGTATAGGAAATGGATGCATCATACCTTTGGACTTTTGTTGGTCATCTTTAACTTGCTGACATACCAAGCACCTTCATATATATTCTGCAATCTCCTTCTTCATGTTATCCCACCAGAAGTGTTCTCAGAGATCACGATACATCTTGGTACTCCCAGGATGGATAGAAAAAGTTGAGCTATGTGCATTATCTAATAGCTCCTTCTTTATCCCGAGTGATGAAGGCACACAAAGCCACGTTCCAAATAGAATCACACCATCATCGTCGATATGGAACTCTTACAACTTCCCTTCCTTTACTGCATTCACCCACTTTTGTATCTCTACATCATCCCATTGTGCTTCCTTAATCTTTTCTTGGATGGATGGTTGCACAATCATTTGGGAAAGGTAGGATGTATCCCCTGCCCTTATGATTCCCAAATCCATCCTTTGCATATCCAAGAAGATAAGGTCTTTCTCAATCCTCAACATGGAT
The DNA here is from genome assembly GCA_963277665.1 of Viscum album. Classification (NCBI taxonomy): domain Eukaryota; kingdom Viridiplantae; phylum Streptophyta; class Magnoliopsida; order Santalales; family Viscaceae; genus Viscum; species Viscum album. The sequence continues at coordinate 106,590,085 of OY728141.1, forward strand.
AGAGTAGCAGGTTATTTTATTCTTAGAGCATTAGCTACCTTGTTCTCCTTCCCAGGATGATAATGAATAGAGCAATCATAATCCTTGATTAGCTCTAACCATCTCTTTTGATGCATGTTGAGCTCCTTTTGTGTGAATATATACTTTAGGCTCCTGTGGTCGGTGTATATGTCACACTTCTCACCATAAAGGTAGTGTCGCAAGATTTTCAAGGAAAAAACCATGGCTTCCAGCTCTAGATCATGCGTCGGGTAGTTCTGCTCATGGATCTTCAACTGTCATGAGGCGTAGGCTATCACTTTATCATTTTTCATGAGTACACAACCCAAGACTTTCTTTTATGCATCACTGTATATCACAAAACTTTCTCCACTTTTTGGTAGTGTGAGTATAGGTGCAGTGATCAGCCTTCTCTTTAGTTCCTTAAAGCTACCCCCACATTCTTCCGTCCATATATACTTTACCCCTTTCCTTGTTAACTTAGTTAGTGGGCTTGAAAACTGTGAGAAGTTTCTCACAAAATGTCGGTAGTACCCAGTTAATCCAAGAAAAATATGGATTTCTGTGACACTAGAGGGGATGGTCCATTCCTCAATCGCCTTTGTCTTTGAAGGGTCCATAGAAATTCCCTCACTTGTGATCACATGTCCCAAGAATGTGACTTGATTCATCCAAAAGTCACACTTGCTGAACTTGGCGCACAAATTTTCCTTTCTCAATGTCACCAACACAAGTCTTAGATGTTCTTCATGTTCCTCCTTGCTCGGTAATGTCTAAAGACTCTATTCATCAAATACATAAAGATTTCATAGGCATTAGTAAGTCTGAAGGGCATCACCAAAAAATCATAGTGTCCATACCTTGTTCGGAAGGTAGTCTTCTGAATATCTTCCTTCTTCACCTTTACTTGATGATATATAGAATGAAGATCCACCTTTGAGAATTATTGAGCTCCTCTTAACTAGTCGAAAAAGTCATCAATCCTTGGGAGAGGATACTTGTTCTTTATGGTGATATTGTTGAGTTCCCGATAATCGATACACAGCTGCATGGTTCCATCCTTCTTCTTCACAAAGAGTACTGGCGCACCCCAAGGTGATGCACTAGGGCGTATGAACCCTTTGTCCAGATTCTCTTGTAGCTACTTCTTTAACTCCTCCAGTTCGATAGGAGCCATCCTATAGGGACATTTTGAGATAGGAGTATCTCTAGGTATGAGTTCAATTGAGAACTCTACCTCACGATTCGAGGGGATTCCGGGTAACTCTTCAGGAAATACATCGTCGTATTCCCTCACGATAGGCATTTCCTCAAGGTTGGAACTTTCCTTGGACTCAGCCATTTGGGAGAGGTATGCTTCTTCATAGGGGATCAATACCCACACCATTAAAGGATTATTCAAAGGAGATTCATGATCTTCCTTTCATTTTTAGATGAGCATGGGATGGTTCAGAATATGAAAAGATATTTCCTTTTCCCGATAGTTGATATGTGCTCTATATAACGAGAGCTAATCCATTCCCATTATAACATCAAATTCCACGAAGGGAAGTATTGCGAGATTTTCCGGAAGAATCTTCCCACATACGCCAATAGGAGAAGAGTCAAACACTTGGGTTGCAATGATTTTACCACTTGGTGTTTTTACAGATATCTCTACTTCAAGGTTTTGAGGATTCGATTCTATAGTTCTAGAAAACTTTCAAGATATAAAGGAATGCATAGAACCAGAATCAAATAAGACTTTTTACATTATTGAGTGAATAGGAAGTGTACCTTGTACAACTTCATTATCATGATCCACCTCCGCAGTAGTGATGGCATAATCCTTCCCTTGTTCCTTTGGCTTTGGTGGCTGCTGACACTGATTACCCTCAAGAGCTCGAGGTTTAGTGCACTGGTTTTCATAGTGCCCTTGCTCCCTACAGTTGTAGCATTGAACCATGAGTGGTTCTCTCCTTTCATCAGCTACATTATCCTTCATTTTAAATTCTTTTCGACACTCTTGAGCATGGTGTCCTTCTTTCCCACACTTGAAGCATTTCCCCGTCCCTTTGAGGCAGTTCCCATGGTGCAACTTCCCACATTTTTGGCATGTGGGTCATTGTGTTTTTTTCCCACCTTTGTCACTAGATTCACTAGCTTGAAACTACATCTTTATTTTCTTATCACCATAGCCATGGGACCATTCTCCAAACTCCATCTCTACTTTGAGAGCACACCGAAAAACTTCTTCATAACTCCCAAAGTCTCGAATTTCAAGAGCCTTTCGAAGGTGTGGTTTTAATCCACTAATGAATCTATCAATTTTTGTATTATTGTTGATAACAAAACCCAAAGCATACCATGCGAGCCTTGTGAAATTTTCTTCATAGGTTGTGACAGATTCTCCTTCTTTTTTCTTGAGCTCTATGAATTCTCTCTCCATCTTCATGCGAAGAGTTCGTGGGAAGTACTTATTAAGAAACATTATCTTAAAGTCTTCCCATTCCATCTCTTCAATTTCCTCCCTTGGCTTGGTGTTCTTAATCAAAGACCGCCATTGATTGGCTTCTCCATCTAGAAGATAAACGACTAGGGTCACCTTATCTATCTCAGAATAGTGAAGAATAGAAAAGATATTCTCCATGGAGTTGACCCACTATTCCGAAACTAGTGGATCGGAAGATCCACTAAACGTCGGTGGTTGTTTCCGCATAAAACATTCGATTTCCAGTTGCTCCCTCTTTAGTTAAGGAGGAAGTTCCCCATTATTATGGTTATTATTCATAACCTGAGATAATTGGGTAAGCATTTCCATGAAGTTTTGAACTCCACCTCCTAAATCATTGGGGATGTCGTTCGGGCAATCGTTGCATTGGCCCTCACAAGAGTTGTTGGCTTGATTCCTCCGGATTCCCACCATTTTCTAAAATAGAAAAGGTTAGAACAAAACATAAGTAAATAAGTCATGAATAAATTATTAATTTAAAAAATTATACCAAAAACATAACATATGGGATCCCTAGGTAAATATTCTTGTGTGCATTTTTGTACCTAGTCTCATGCTAGAGGTTTTCTTTAGGGTTCACTAATCCTAATTCCCAAATTAACTAAACCTTTCCTCTGATACCAAATATAACGACCCGACCTTTTCTTTCATTACTATTACATCAATTCAAAGATAAAAAACATAATAGTATTACACATAGAGGATCCAGAGGTTTAGTGTCTTGGGAAAACTAGGACCATACATAATAAATACAACATCAACCATAAACATTTATTTAATTTCTTCTTCACTATCTTCTTAGTGGCACTTGTCCTCTCCTTAGTACATGTAGACACCTGAGGATATACATAAAAATGTGTGAGCTAAAAACCCAGTAAGAGGATAGATAAGAATAATATAGCATGGGGTGAGCATAATCATGACATAGGAAAATGATCATGAACATGAGAGGAGCATAAATAAAAGACTTGAAATGTTGCAATGCATAAAAATGAAACATCATGTCTTAGTGGTTAACTACCACACATATTTTTGAACCAATATAGCATCTTGTTCACAAATAATTTCACATTTACTGATGAGATTAATCACTTTACCCAATGCATTGGAGTGCTATATAATTCTGGGCGCACCCGTCACATTTAAACATTCATATTGCGCTATATAATTCCGGGCACACCCGTCACATCATAACATTATCATTTATCATGCATGAAAAAATGAACATATAACATAAATGAACATAACTAACCCTTGAAAAGGAATGAGTTTCATCTCATAATAACACCTTCATAAGATTTGGGTTCCCAAAATAAATAGGGAATAACCCACATGTTACAAGAACTGCCCACTTTGAGTGAGAAGTAAAAGGAACGTTCTTAAAAGAAGAGTTATTTTGGAAAAACTTTTGTTGGACATAAAAACCAGTGAAAAACATGTATATCCCATAAAATTAAAGGAAATTATGAACAAATGATCTTTGAGGAGTAACCATATCAAAAATGGATTGAAAGAGGTAGAACCCAAAGGATGAAAGTTGGGTTCGAGAATTTCCCCTGAATGCCTCCTTCTCTTTAATGTCCTATATAATGACATTATATTAATTAATTATAAATTCCATAACCTTTTATACATTAATAGGGTTCATTCTGGTTTCATTATTTCATATTATGTTCCTTTGGATGACTTATAGAGTTTAAAAACATTGTTCGGGGAAGTTCGTTTTCATGGTTTTCTTGAGTGGTTCACTTGTATTCTTAAATTGATGTTTGGGTAGATCATGGGTAAACATCCAGAACTGATATTAAATGTTATTAATGATATTACATGAGCTTTAATTATTTTATAATGAATTATATTAGATCCATGTGGATGAGTCATTAGATAAGAATTTAACGATGGTTATTTGGGTTAATTTGAGCGGTTTTTGGATCACAACGAACTTGTTTTAACTTTTCACTTAGTAATATGGCCATAGGTTATTTCCAGAACATAAAATAGAACGTAATACATATAAAATATTCTGGTTCAAGCATAAAAATGGTTTCATAACCAGATCTGAAGGTAGAAATGGAAGAAGAGAGCATGCCATTTTTGAAGGTGATAAATTAACACCTCATGAACAACATTCTCTTTAATAAAATAAAAGGAAGATGGAAATGGGGTTGGGTGATATAATATCCCATTAGAATCATAAAATTACAGTATATGTATAATAATGGATCTAAAAAACAATTTGGATGAATATAGGTGGGGAGAGATCAAGAAAGGAACTTGAACTTAAAAGGAAATTAAAGGAGAAGAGGGAGAGAAATTACCTCTAGAATCTTCCTCTTGAGATCCTCCTTAAGGGCCTATGCTTGGTATTTTGACGAGACCAGATGCTCTTGGAAGTGGGGGAGGGTCTAGATAAGGTTTTTGGGCAGAGTTTAGAGAAGGCTTGGAGCTTGAGAGGTGTGAGGAAAAGAGGGAGTGGAGGGTGGCTTTTATAGTGGAGGGGAGATGAGTTTCCTTAATATAAAATTCATTAGTTTATTATTTTCCCTTAAGACAAGGAATAGTGAGTATTGGATGACCAAGAATAGTAAATAAGGCATGTGATTTCAGGATTTGGGTGCTTACATCACTTGTGATGTCCGGAATAGTGGGTTTTAATTAAAATGTATTTATATGGTAAATTAATGTATTCTACTATTCACCAAAAATTCAAGTATCTCAAAAAAATCCAAAAACTTTACCCCAACCATTTTTTGACGTGTATAATCCAAAAATGAAGTCCATTTTCTAAAAATAATTTTCCAAATATTATTAATTTAAAATTTAATTAAAATCACAATTTACTTAAAAAAACAGTTTTTAAGATTAAAACTGATTTTATTGTTCATTCAAAAATTACGTAGGGTCTTATAAAGTTATCTAAAAACTATTTGACACTGATTAAATACATTTTAATAAATTTTTATTTTTTTAAATTAATTAGTTAATTATAATTAATTATTTATGACTTACAAAATACCAAAACGTTTACTAAGGTCAAATTGTCACTTTCTAAGATGTCTAAATTTTATTTTATTATTCATAGGTAATGTTAATCTTATTTACTATTCATAAGGGTCATATTACTATTCATAAGGGTAGGTTACTATTCACCAAAAATTATTATTTTTCATTAAACTCCAAAAACCATCTTAAACACAACCGTGTATGTCAGATTTTCAAAATTCCAAACATAGGGGTGACAAAATTATGTTTAAAGGTCACTTATCACTTATTAGTTCATTATTTTGTGTTTTTATGACATAAATATAAGAAGGTAATTTTCCATTGAAAAAATTTGGGTCATTACAAAGAAGGTTCTTGAGAGCATTATCAAAACTGGAAATCATGATAAGAGAATTTAGGGCCTATCAGGAGGTAAAAATAGGGTTTAATATTTTTTTTTATCAAATTCCAGAAATAATTTTCCTACTTGCATGGTTTTTTGGATATGGCCACATGGTTTTACAAATCTTTCACCCTAACAATGTTCCCCTATAAAGGGGTGCATGGTTTCTACTAGGTGGGTTCATGGTTTGTTAAACTGTTCACAAACCCTGTAATCCCTTACTTACTGGGTTTTCACGGTTTTCAATAGCAGGGTATATAGTTCGAGAAAACCATGCATCCACCATGCACAACCCAAGATCCTTCCAAAATTTCCAAATTTATTTCCAAAACCATCCGAGACAAATCCCAACTAAAGAATGATTAAAAAGTGGGTCAGGGAGTACCTAAAAATAATAAAAATATGTTACAAATATACCATTTATATATATTATTACTATATATATGGTTATGAATCAGACTTATTCTGTCCCATGCTAAATAGGTAGAGCCCACCAGGTGTCCTTTGGGAACCTGGGCTGGATGATATTTATTTTTTCAGCATTGTTTAATATTCATTTTTACCCACACACTGCTAATGATATGTACACTACTTAGATTACTTATAGGCTCCATTGGTGGTGGTCTACTAGGATTTTTTCTCACACCATACTCGAGTCTCCTTTGGTACCTAAGTAGATTACTTTTCTATATGTATGGATAAGGGAAAAAACTCTGCTATATATTTTTTATTTGATTTACTTATAGTTGGATCATGGGAGAAGAGGACCGATCATGTGCTTGAGATTCTAGTGGTACAGTCTTATGGTTTTTTATTTTATTTTTGTATAGCAATTTTTATATGGATGTCCCATGTTCCCCTTTTTTATATCATCTTTCCATGAAATAATCATGTATCTGACTTAGAATTTTGTCTTTTGATATTATTATTTAGTTGTTCAGTTATTTATGTTTCCATAGTTTATTATTATATCTATTGTATGTGATTCCTCTAAAGAGGGTTACTAGTCCCATTATTATTGTTTCTGTTTATATTATTCCTTCCATATTGTCTACTATTTTTTATATCCACTATTCCAGTCTAATTTGAGGATATAGTCTCCCCACTATACTACATTTACACCCTTTCTTCTATTCGACAACCTATGGTGTATGAGGAGGTGCACTTGTGGCCATGTGACCTACCGGCTTGAGGAACGGGTTAATTAGATCCATGGTTTTTAAATTATAGAATTGTTTGATCCTTCTATGTAATATTTTTTATAAGATCTATCCCATAATATTATGATCTACATCTTCATCCCAATGTATTGGAGTATGAAAACTATTCCCATACAAAGCCTCATAAGGTTCTATTTAAATTCTATAATGGAAGCTTTTGTTAACTAAAAACTCAACTTGGGGAATATGCTGACCCCAATATGCTTATAAATCCATTGAACATGATCTCAGTATATTATTTAGAGTTTTAATGGTTCCTACAAACTAAAAATCTATCCAGAGGTGATAAAGAGTACTAAAACTCATCTCTATATCCAATGACTACTGAAGACTTATCCAAAATCTCAAGGTAAACTAGAAATCTCGATCAGATACAATGGAGAGTGATACACCATATAGTATTACCACATAACTTATGTATATCTCATTGAGTTGTTTGGGATGTAAATCTTCATTGATGCAAATTAAATTCACCAAATTTGAAATTTGATCAACTACCACCCAGATTCCATTTTCCCTTTTGATTTCATAGGGAGTCCAATGATGATATCTATGATATATTTTCCTATTTCTATACTAGTATGGGAAATGGTGTCATCATACCCTTAGACTTATATCATTCCTCCCTGATATTATTACAGTGATATTATCCATGGATTCATTTGTGCTTAATTTATTGATTAAATAGAATATATTTCCAATTATTTACCTTTATATATTGATTATTCTTTATTTAATCATGGTACATTCTTATATACATCACCCTTACCGATTATTATATCTAACATCACCCGATCTGGGCCAGATTGCCACATGAACTCATGTGCATCTCCCCAAATGCATGAGGATACCAAATAATGATGAACGTATGGAAAGTGATGTGGGGAGACTATAAACTTAATAAAAATAGTAAATAAATTCCTGAAAAAATCTTACCCAGTTAACTCAAGTTTTGATCAAAATATTGAATCAGGTGATAATCCACATCTCCTTAATAAAGAGAAAGTTTCAATTAAGACCTTTATATGACTGATGACCCATTTTTAGAGTAATTATACCTAGGTTCATCTATTACAGAACCATCTCCACTTGTAGTTTCCAAATAGGGATGTTTTTTAGGAGGCTAGGTCGCACGACTTGTCCGGGCCACCCAAAAAGGTTGAAAAACCATGCGGTGGTCGTGCACTCACCATTGTTCGAGAGGGGATCTAGTTTTACTATTTATTGGGACTATTAGAGAAGGATGATCAATTCACATCATTTAGAAGTTTCTATTCATTTATTTTTTAATTGGACAAATATCTGGTTTTTAAAACTTTTTACTCCATTTATATAAAATTTAAACAACAGAATATTTGTTACCTTTTTCTATAGCACCTCATAATCTTTATGGACCTCCTTGATCCTCTTAAGAATAGATAGTTGAGCAGTTATTTGTGAAAGGTATGATGGTGATAATTTTATTTTTCTAATTTCTATATTTTAAATGTCTAAGAAGATTGGATCCCTTTCAATCCTCATCATGGATAGGGTTTTAGGATCCCTTCGACTTAGATAATCCACCGCTTTGTTTTCCTTCTGAGGATGGTAATGGAATGAAAAGTAATAATATTTGATACTCTCTAACCACCCTCATTGATGTATATTGAGCTCCAATTGTTTGAATATATACTTGAGGATTTTATAATATGTATATATGTCACACTTATACCTGTAGAGACAATAATTCAAATCTTATATGAGAAGATCACAACATCAAATTCCATATATTGTGTTGGGTAGTTCTATTCATGGATCTTTAAGTAGGGAAAGGTATATCCTATCACCTTTTCATATTTCATGAGTACAAAACCCAATCCTTTTTTGTACACAACTCTGTAGATCACAAATACTTCCCAACTAGTGGGAAATTTGAACACTGTTTCAGTGATTAACCTCTTCTTAACTCTTTTAATATCTATTATCATTCATTCTTCCAAACAAAATTCACCCCATCTAATTTATCTTGCTTAGTGGGATTTAAAATCCAGATATGTTTCTCACAAATTGATAATAGTACCAAGTTAATCCAAGGAAACTATGGATCTCCATCATAGATGTTGGTCTAGGCCATCCTTTAATTACCTCTATTTTTAAAGATCCATATATATCCAATTGATGGTAAAAAAATTCCCCAATAATGATACTTTATCTATCAAAAACTCATATTTTAGCAATTCACATATAACTTCTCATTTTGTAAGGTCTTCAATACCTTGTTAAAATTATCCCCATTTCCCTTCATGATTTTTAAATAGATAAGAATATCATCTATAAATACTACAACAAGTTTCTTAAGGTAATACATAAAGACTATATTCATTAATTATAATAATATTTTTAGAGAATTAGTGATTCCAAATGGAATTAATATGAACTCATAGTGCCCATACCTTGTATAAAGAGAAGTCTGAGGGATATCTTCCATCTTCACCTTTACATGATAATATCTCAACTGAAGATCCACCTCAGAGAAGTACTATTCTACGCATAACTGATAAACAAGTCATCTATCCATGGTAGAAGATACATGTTTTCTATTGTGATCTTTTTGATCTCACGATATTCAATGCATAGGTGCATTAAACCATAATTCTTCTTGATGAAGAGGACTAGTGAACCTAGCGGTGAAACAATTGTGCATATAAAGTTTTTAAATAGAATCTCCTATAATTGATTTTTTATCTTTCAAAGTTAATAAATGGACATTCTATATGGTGTCTTGGATATTATCAGAGATATGGGTATAGGATTTATTGATAGTTTAACATCACATCTTGGAGTAAGGCAAAGTAATTATTTAGGAAACACATCATCATATTCCCTTACAATAGGCATGTCATCAAGGATGATCTTTTATTTAGTATGTATCATTTGATATAGATACTCATACTCATAAGTAAATAATATTAATGCTTTAGATTATGTTACCAAAGGAGATTCATCCTCCTATTTAAAATTTTGAAGAATCAGAGGGTGATTCACAATACATAGGTTTATTTTCTTCTATTAACAATTTCTATTCACTCTATATAATGAAATCCAATCCATTACTATAATTGCATCAAATTGTAAAAAAGTTAGTTAAAAAAGGATTTATAATAAGTTTATCTCAAAAATATTGATAGGTGATAAGTTATATAGTTTGGATGTAATAAATTCCATATTTTATATTTTCACAAATAACACTAATTCTATGAATTGAGGTGACGTTTAAGTAGTTCAACTAAACTTGTGTGAAATGAAAGAATGTGTAGACCCAGAATAAAATAGTAAATTTTATATTCTTGAATGAATAACCAGTATACCTATCACTAAATCATTATCAGGATCCACCTTTTCAGTTGTGATGGAATAAGTTTACCATTTCTCTCCAGGCCCTGGAGGTTGCTAGCATCAGTTATCATTGACAACCCTTGGCTTAGTTCATTGATTCACAAAGTTTCCTTGTTCATTATAATTAAACCATTTGAAAATAGGATGATATTTGTCTAGAGTAATCCTTTTTCCCTCACATTGGTTGTTTTCTCCCATAAACACTTTCTATCTAGGTGCCTTTTATCCCTACACTTAAATTATTTCCTTGTCCCATTCTGTAAATTTCTAGGATTCTTCTTCCCACATTTTTGAAAAGTGGGATGTTGGAATTTCTTTCACCCATGAGATTTCTCCATCACATCCCTAGAATTAATATCCATCCTATACTTCCTATTTATTGATCCAAGAAAACCTTGATTTTTTTAGATCTCCATTTCTATATTGATGAAACATGGAATGATTTATTTGTAGCTAATAAAGTATTGAATCACCAACTCTTTTTATAGTCTCAACTTTATCCCACCAAATAAACAGTCATAAATAGTTTTAGAGAGGTTACAATTCAAGAGGCATATCATGAATGTATTGTTATTTTCACCTCATATTCCTATTAGATTAATCATATTTTTACTTGAGGACATGGAAATCCATTTCCATTTAAATTCAAAGAGTGAGAGAGAGGGAAACATTCATCAATTTTTCACCAAAATTATTTCCACTCCATAACTTCAATATTTTCCTCAAGATTCATATTTTTTACCATAATTCATCACTGATAAGGTTCTCCCTCCATATGATAAAAATAAATTACAACCTTTTCTTGATCAAATAATTAAGTATGGGGACAAATTTTTTAATGGAGTTGATCCATTGTTCTATCATTAAGGTATCACAAGATCAACTAAAAGTCAGATGCCTTTGTCAAATAAATTTATAAATTAAAACTTTATCTCTCTTAGGATGATGTGGGTTTGAACATTGATTAATTTTTATGTTAAAAACATTAATTAGTAGAGAAATGTTCTTAATTAAGTTTCTAAATCCTTCTCCTATTGGGTTGGAAATCTCATTTGGGCAGTTACCACTTTTCCCCTCATGTTGGTTGCTGAATTGGTTCCTCATATTTCCCAAAATTAAATTAAATAAATAGAAAATTAGGGATGAGAGTTTTTAATATATTAAACACATAAAAGGGAAAACCTGACCATTGAATGTATAACTCATGAATGACATATATTACTAAACTATAAATTTCTAGTTTTCAATCTATTGGTATCCATGATCTATTTCATAGAAAAAATTTTATGGGATTTTTTTGTTCCGTACATAATAGTTCATAAAGAACTTGTGAATTTACAGAATCTTATCCTAAGGGAGTGTAAAATTAGGTGTGAATCAAGGATTCTTTATCATTCAGTAGGTAATGATCGATTCAAATCCCATTGTGTCATTTTCTGGATTATTACCCCTATCCACAACTGTGCTAGACCCACATCCATTTTTATTATCCAATCACAAAATTTATTTTACTAGAAACCAGTTAATCTATACTATACTATAATTTATGGATGATTTTTGATGTTTATTATTATCTATAATTATTCCATTAATGTTTTCTAATCCTAATCACCAAAATAACTAAACATTCATCTGATACCAACTATAAAAACCCATATCTTTAATAAACATTAATTCATGATTTATTACATATAGAAACACATGATAAAATCCCATAATATTGTGAGGCATAATGTCTTAGGTAAATTAGGTACATATCAAATTTAAATGAATCATGGGTATAAAAACATTTTTTTAAAACTCCAAAACATGCCGTTATATTCAATCGATCATCTAATACTGTATGGGATAACTTGGGGACATACATAAGAAAGGGGTGAGCTATAAATCCCAGTAAGTGAATAATCAGATAATAACATGATGAATTTAATACAATTTAGTGAAGAGTAATATTAAGGTTAAATTAAAGGCGAGATAATCATAAATTTTTATCATCTAAGAATGGTATAAGATGATAACATGAAGGGAACATATGAATTTTGAAACAATATAAAACATTAAATTATAAGCATAATTCAGGTATAACCACATAGATATCATAACATAGTGTGGTTAAGATAATTCATGTGCACTATACATATTATCTCATGTGATAAAAATATTATCCAATGCATTAGAGTACTATATAATTCCAGGTCCACCCACCACATTCATATTATGTACATGCATTTGGGTGCCACTAAGATCATTTGACAAAAGAATGTATTTAATAAATTTTAATCCCAAGATTAATGATTGTGGGTTAAATATAGGTATTTACCAAATAAATAAAATATAGGAACATCTACAGGAGTACCCTTTAGTGGAAATTAGGATGGGTATATAGAACAAAAAAGTTTGGCAATGAAATTCATGGGATAATTTCAGCATTATAATAGGTGTACATAACAGTTTATGAAAGGGTTTAATGAGAGTGAAATGTTATATATCAATACATGGGAATAATAAGGAATGTAAATGGGAGTGTAAAGATATATTCCAACATGAAAAATCGGAAATTAGAATGCATAACTAAAAGAATGTGCTTGAATAAAGGGGAGGAGAGGACACATTTACCTTGAGATGGTGCTTCTAAAATATTTGTAAAAGATTCTTAAGATCATGGGAATTCCTTGGGATAGATTTATAGAGGGATATGGAGATTAAATTAATTATCTATGGGTTTTGAGTTAATATTAGTGGGGGTATGGTGGGTATTTATAGAAAAAGAGGGAGGGGGTTCTTTATTAATTTCTAAACATAGGTTTTGGACACTATATGATAAAATAACAAAAAACAAAAAAACATCACATTGTTTTTCTAGACATATACTCCACCATAGGGGAGAGGTTTTCAGTATTTTATTAGGCTACAAAACTAAATCCTAAAAATTATACCCTTGGTGAAGTGGAAGTGAGTCACATTCATAGAGAATTGATTTTAAAAACTTAAAATATAATATAGGTTTCATAGGATTCATCAGGGGGTTTATAAAAGTAATAAAATAAATTAAAAAACACATTATTTTAAAGGGTAAACATAATTTGGTCATTGATTCACTTTATACTATTTATAACATCACTTTTGGGATATTATAAAGTTATAATACATAACATATATTTATAATGCATTTAATTATTACCCAAACATTCAAAAATCTCAGAAAATTATGAAAAATTAACCATTATATAATTTAAATATGATGTGATAAAAAAATATATTTATTTTATCAAAATAAATTTCTAAATTTGATAAATTTCACTTTTAAATAAAAAACCATATTTACTTTAAAATTATAGTTTTTACAATATTAACCACTTTTAGACCCTTATAAAAATTATATTGAACATAATTAAATTATATTATGATTTATATATAAATAATTAAAATCAAATAATAATATTTTTCTAAAATATTATTTATTTAAAAAATTCTTGAATTTATAAAAAGAGTGTCATAATCAAAATTATATATTTCCCATCAATTCAATTTTTATTTTTTCATGTCAAAATATAATTTTCATCAAATAAATTATATAATCCTTATTAAAGTAATAATAAATTCGGATAATTATAATCATTATTTTATTAAAAATAAAAAAATAAAAAATCATTATTCTAGGGTCTAGATACATTATAACAAACCGAAATCCAATGGATCGGAGCTGATGTCTTCTTTATTATATTTTTATAAGATACAAGGAATCACATCTTGAAGGATCGAATAGTTTCATTGTATTGGTTAACTAGATACATATATGATCCCCATATTAAATTTGAAACAAAAATCTACACGTAATTGTTTTTGAGAATAACATATTCCTTATAGTATATCCCTGCATATCAATCATAGTACACATCATGGATTCATAGGAAAGGAAAAAAATAAGGGTGAGCTCAAATGCTCTGTAAGTATTATGTATAATATAAGATATAATTAATTATTAAGAATAATAAATATGTAAAGGTAAATAACTAAACACAAATTTCATTTAAATAACATGACTATCATGAAAAGATAAGTCATAATCAATATAAAAATGTAAAAAACTGAAAACAAACAAAATTTAATAAATAAGTGGGAATTAAATTTACCCAGAGATAATATTATATTGATAATATCATGGATAAAAATAATAACTATATTATCAATGAATTAAATCCTTAATTATTGGATGTCAGGATCTTAGGCATCATGATACCTCTATAGTCAAGACCATTCACAAGACGGTTTAAAACTATAGGTAGAAACCCATTTAATTTAGAAAAAAAAAATTTCTCATGAGATATGTCAATGAATTGAGGGTATATATAATTATTGACCCCACCCATAAATACCTGTCCAAATCATTCCTCATATATTAAACAATCGATTTAATTTGATAACAATGTTCCTTATCATCAAATATCTGAATTGGGTAAAGAATACCGATTTATAAATACTTCCCTAGATAAACTAATACCTTCAATGTATAACTAGATATGTAAAAATGATATATGGTTTAATTAATAAACATATCCAAAATAAATAAAACGGATATTTAGTGGAAATTTAATGTCCAATGATAATATGAAAGTGAATAATTCAAAGGAAAGTCAGTGACTATAAAAATGAATAAAATAAGTGAATGTTAATACTATACTTGATCAAAATAATCCTAAACCATATAGTATAAGAATAAGTACAGTATTAATAAAAAATATCCCTATAGGATTATATGTAAAATAATTTTTTTTTCATTGAAGAATATAAATATCCCAAAAATATCATTAAAAATATTCTTGAGTAAAATATTATTTTCACTTTTAAAATGACATTTTAAAACTAAAATTTCCCAAAAATTAGAAAAAATTATTTGAAAATAAATTTTGAAACTTATATGGTATGTTTTGAAATAAATTATGGTCATGAGGGTAGAAAATTCCTTACCTACTGAGTATGTCAAACCAAAGATTCATTCCACTTTTTTATTGAAATAAAAATGATCCTTGTTTTGAAAACCACATGAAGATTCCTCTAAAATTTTTTAAGAAGTAAAAATTGGTAACAATTCATTTAATAAATAAATTTTAAAAGGTTTAAAAAAAGTTTTTAATTTTTTTGAAACATGGTTCTTGAAGAAAACAGATTTTCATTCAAAGAGAGAAATGAATTCGGATTTTATTAAAACATTTTATCAAATAATTTTATGTACCAAAGAGTGTAAAAATGGAATTATAACTTGAAAATGATCATTATTAAAAAAATGAGAATAAATATAAAGGTTTTATTAATTAATGACCAAATAATTTCCATCATTGGAAATTCAACTACAAACAGTCCTGAATAAAATGAGATTGTGTAATAAACTATATAAAATATCATTATGTAGAAATGAGAATTAATCAATGAATAAATTATGTGTATAAAATTTAAATAAACATGAAACAAGTGTAAATACAACATAATATAATCAGAAGTAATTACACACATAATCATAGAATATCAAAGACAACAAAGAAGTAATAAAACCCATATAAATAATTTAAGTATATAAATAATTTACATAGATATATAATATAAATGTATAATATAAATCATAAAATAAATTTATAGTATTTATAAAACCAACATATAATTTTTATAGTTTAAAAACCAGATGTAATAACAATAATAATTAAATAATCATATATTATAATTATATTATATTTTTAGATATTATATAAATACATAAATAGACACAAACATATATAAATGTATTTATAAATATAAATATATATAAATATATATATATATTATATAAATAAACATATATATAATATATAAATATGTATTTATGTATATAAGTAATTTATTTTAATATATTTATAAATATATAATAACATGAGAATATTTATATAAATATATATTTTATATAAATTTACATATAGGTTATATATTTAAATGAATTTTAATATATTATTTAAATAATATTTATTAGAATAGACAGTAATATACATATAAATATACTCATGCCTATATAAAAAAAATAAAATTGTTGTAGTGGTATGAGGGGGATGAAAAGATGATGCATTTGATTAATCACTATGGGTTTGAATCCCTACAAGATTCATTTTACCCTTTAAATTTTAGGAGAGAGTGAGGGACAAGAGGCATGGGGCTGGGCGTGGGAGAGAGGGTGGGTGAGTGTTTCTAGTGGGGTGTGGGAGCAGGAAAGGGATGAAGGGAGGGTGGGATTTAGAAGGGTGGGGAAAGGGGAAAGGGAGGGAGGAGGGAACCAGATGGGCAATGGGGGGCACTAGGAAAGGGAGGGAGGAGGGAACCATATGGGAATTGGGAATGGGAGGGAGGAGGGAATCAAATGGTTAGTGGGGGGGGGGGTGTTTGGAATGGGAGAGAAATTGAGGGAACCAGATGGGAAGGGGACACTGGGAAAGGGAGATAAAGGGAGCATGAACCAGGTTTATAATTTTTTTTTGAAATTTTGGGGCAGTCATAACTTCCCCTAAAATGATAAATTATTTAGAAGGGGTTTTAAATCCCTTCTAAAAATTTCAATTTTTGTGGATTTATAGCAATATTAGAAGGGGTTTAAGCCTCTTGTAACACAACCACCTCTAATGTATACCGAGATATACCAGCGATTGATAAAAACTACCGATAACCATACATTGTGGCCACTTTAGCAATGGTTCACCATAACCACCGCTAAATCCTTTAATGAAAAAAACTCATTCTAACAATAACTTTTTTTTGTAGTGTGCCTTTTATAAGTGAGGCGAGTGACACACTTTTAACTTTTGAAAAAAAGGTGTACCCATGGTTTTCACATACCACAATGGTAAAAAATGAATTATTATATAGAATTATAAAGTATATGGTCTAAATATGAACATTTAATATATTTTAGACATGTTTTTTTGGCCATTTTAACCCTTATATTTTAAGTTTAACTCGGATAAATTCATTTCTACGTTAACTAAAACAAATAATTTTTATTGTTTTCAGTATTAAATTTTTTAAAAAATTAATTATAACTTATTAGAAAATATAAATTATTCATATTCAAAATATTTAATTAATTTTTAAAATTTACATTAATTTAAGTGGAAAATTTTAATTTAAAATTAATCCCACAAGCATGACAAGAAAGCAGGTATTCATAGAGAAAATGATTAAATGTTTACAAAGTTTTATTATCAAAATTCAACATAAAATTGATTACAATGACCTAAATAATATATATATATATATATAATTTAAATAATTTTATATTAAAAACAATTAAAAATATAATTTAACGTTATAAATATTTTAAATGAAAATGCAGTTTTCAATTAAAATCCAATATTTTTCACTATTCATAAAAAAAAAACATTTCAGAAACATCCAAAAGATTCACCCTAATATAATTTTGATATCATTATTTCCAAAAAAGAAGTTAATTTTATAAAATAAATTTTCAAAAATTGGTAATAATTAATTTTAAATTTTGTGTGCAAAACACAACTAAATCGTGTTTTAAAAAAATAGTGTTCTTCAGAATTTTTTTCATTTTAAATGATACTTATTTTATTTAAAATCAATATATAACCATATTTTTTATAATTTTTTTAGTACTATTCATACAATCAAATTTAATAGTTATGTAAGAACCCGGTTTTTGCTATGAAAGACATTGGAATATTCTTGATGATATTCCAGAGCAGCGCCTTCAGACGGTGTGCGATTCCGAGCCCCGGAGTGGCCGGAATAAAATTTTCAGTGCGTTCACACTGGAAACGCTAAATAAATGAGATAACTCCTAAACGGAGTTCCGGATCAGAGATCTGAGTGTACGGATGGGTCCGGAATGGGGTGTTTACCCTAGGAACGATATAAAACTTGTCGGCGTGCGATGTTTGGACCCCTCGCTCGCTTTCAGAAGGTTAAACGGATAAATTAATTAATTAATTTATTCGTTTAATGGCGAAATGCTAGTATCTCTTAAAAGGTGGCTCAGATTGGGAAATTGAGGGCACCGTTGAGTTCGGAGCGTGCCGTTTACCCTAAGAGGGGTATAAGTTTCGCGGGCGCGGGCTGTTTGTGAAAAATGGCCCCAGGGGCGTTTTCGTAATTTAGCGGCTTCAGACGTTAAATTTTATAACTTTTGAACTGGGTCTTGGATTAAAATTCCGAGACCTCCATTGTGATCGTGAGGTGGTGTTTACCCTAAGGGAGTCTTAATCGCGACCCCGTCGGGAGTTCGGGTTCGGGCCGACGGGCGGGCGGTTAAGCGTTTTCTATTTAAACGCTTAACACACCCACCTCCCTCTTCTCCTTCCCCTCCCCCTGGCAACCCCTCCACTCCCTATCCTTCTCCATCTCCGGAGAGACAGTCCGGCGAGGCGACTCCGGCGAGGTGCGGTGGTGCCGGCGGATCGACGCGAAGCTCCGGGCGAAGCCCCACGAGGTAGATTTTGTCATTTGCATTTTCTATTCACGTACCTAGTTTGAGCTCGTTTTGCACTGTCGATTCCTTGTCAAAACTTCGATCAAATCCCATTAATGCATAGTATACATTTTTATATCTCCAACGCATTTTTCGGAATCAAAATCCGAGCTCGGAGGAGGCCGGGGTCGATCGTCGAAGGTTGCGGGTTTTTCCGGTGGTCCGGCGAGCCCAGGCGCGGCGGGCGGCCTCAGGTGGTGTCACGGCGTGCGGCGGGAAGCCTCAGGCGGTGTCCGCTGGCGTCGGTGCGGGTGTCCGGTGGAGGCGCTGGGTGCGGTAGCGGGGAGCTCGGGCGTCGGCGGGGGCGTCTGGCGGAGTGCCCGGCGAGGCGGCGGTCGCCATGGAGCGACGACCGCGGGGGGTCGCGGCGCGAGACCCTTGTGCGGCAACAAAGACCCGCGCCGCACGGGTCTTCAAGCGGAGGCCGCGACCGGCCCTCGTGGTCGGTCTGCGCGTGGACTGTGTGTCCACGGCCGGCCCGCGCGGCTAAGCCGCGGACCGGCCCAGGCCGGGCGGACTGGCCGGTTCAGCCCCAGGGATCTTGCCCCCTCGGTGTTCGGACACCCGTATTTTCCGCCACGGGTGTCCGTTTTGAGTGCCGTCTATGGCGGTGGAACCGTATCGACGAGGCAGAATTTTTGAGATGGTTTTGGGAATTTTTAATTCCCGAAACGAGGGGCCTCGGGGGTGCGACACGTACGACAAGGGGTTAGTCGTTTCTTCGGGGGATCTTGTTTTGGACGGCGCGGACGCGTCCGACGTCAGTTTTGAGCGCCGTCAGTGGAGTTGGGACCCTGGCATTGAGGTGGAGCATTTTAGGGTGGTTTCAGGCGTTGAGGCCGAAGTTGAGGCATGGGCCCCACAACCCGTCTTTTGAGCTGCGTGCAGCTTTTAGTGACTATTTCCTCGGACATCCGTTCGGGGCGTGTGAGCAGTTGATGTTGGGTGTATTTCCGAGGGCATCGCGTTCGCGCAGTCTACCCGCTGTAATTCCGCACGATGGTGTGGGGCCCACGAGGGCCGTTTGGGTGTCGACGGTGATTTTCCATCTTTATCACTGGGCAACCGTTTTGGACAAGTGAATAGTCCATCCTGTGTGATTTTTCGAGAGAATCGCAACGGTGCAATCCATCCGCTGGGTTTCAGGACCGGGATGCGGGTCCCATGCAGCACCGCTCGTGTGCGGTGCGCCAGAATGCACCTTTTTCTCCGGATATCCGTTGCACTCAAGTGAGTAGTGCTTTTGACGTGTTTTCCCGAGGGGATCGCAATGGTGTGATGCACCCGACTGTTTTCGGGATCGAGGCTTGGGATCACGGGACGCCGTTCGGGCGTGAGGCGGTGTTGGTGACTTTTTCCATCGGATATCCATTGGAGGCGAGTAAGTAGTTGATCTCGCGTGTTTTTCCGCGAGGATTACAACGGTGTGATCCATTTGGCTGTGCGGAGCCTCTTGCGCGATCTTATTGAATGTGGAGCATGGGAGGTGCTCCGGTGGCGGTTCGTCCTACCTTGTTTGTAGTGGACCCTTGGTTTTTGATCGCGCACTCTTGGGAGAGTGATACAAATGGTTCACGAGATGTGGTTGGCCGTGCCTGGGCCTTTGAGGTAGAGGTGTTATGGCACGCCTTCGCGTTGATGCTGGGTGCCGTGTGCACGATAGCCTTTGGGCTAGAACGAGGTATACTCTGGGAGTATACGAGAGTGATTGGAGGTACGTGTGGTTGCTTATACTTGTGGATGTTTGTGCGCTCAGTTGGGGTTGACTTGGGGCCACACGTCGTGTGGGCCCCATGTGCGTGCCGTGTTTTGCTTTGTGTACTTTCACCTCTAGCGACATAGAGGTCCCTCTGTGTGCTTGTTTGACCAGCAGGGTGGAGTTTTCCTCTGGCTCGGTGCTCGTTTGTTGACCAGCAGGGTTGAGTGGTCTCCCCCTAGTTTCGTTCTCGATGGATTGGCTGGTAGCGGTGCTAGTGATACACAGTGATGGAGCAGGCGCTGAACTTCTTTTGTGTGAGTTGTTCTGGAGTTGGGTGGTTGCGCGATACCCAATCCATGTTTGGTTTTCCAGTGTTGTACCCTCCAGTGGATATGGCCAGAGCAGTTCTGAGTTTTACCCTCCAGTGGGGCTGGGTAGTGGTTACTCACCCGATGCTCTTAGGGTCTACCCTCCAGCAGATATTGGGCAGTGGGTCACCCGATGCTCTTAGGGTCTACCCTCCAGTAGAGACTGGGCAGTGGGTCACCCTACGCTCTTAGGGTCTACCCTCCAGCAGAGACTGGGCAGTGGGTCACCTGAGGCACTTAGGGTCTACCCTCCAGCAGAGACTGGGCAGTGGGTCACCCGACAACCTCTTAGGGTCCACCCTCCAACAGGGCTGGGTAGGGGGTCACCCGTCGTCTAGTCCCAGGTCTACCCTCCAGCACGGTTGGGCAGTGGGTCACCTGTCGACTTATTCCAGGTCTACCCTCCAGCGGGGCTGGGCAGTGGGTCACCTGATGATGTATTAAGGTCTACCCTCCAGCGGGGCTGGGCAGTGGGTCACCGGATGATGTGTTATGGTTTACCCTCCAGCAGGGCTGGGTAGTGGGTCACCCAGTATCTTAATATGGTTTACCCTCCAGCGGGGCTGGGCAGTGGGTCGCTTGATGATGTGTTGGGGTTTACCCTCCAGCGGGGCTGGGCAGTGGGTCACCCGATATCTGGTTATGAATTACCCTCCAGCAGGGCTGGGCAGTGGGACACCGGTTGGCATTCCAGACTCAGTCCTTCTGACTAGGCTAGTCTGTAGCTTTCCTCCGTGATTACCGGAGCGGGACCCTTGGTTGTACGGGTCAGTGATGGAACATCTTGACTTTGAGGAGACCTCTCGACTGCAGGGCAGTGACGAGGTGTGGTTTGACTTTCCATAGAACTCTCAAGTACGAGGGGAACTTTCCCCACCGAGACGCGTTCTTGTGATGCGATCTAAAACCGTGCGGGCGAGTCAGCGCTGCCGAAAGTGGATAGTGTCGAGTTGTGGTGATTGAGCCCCTTGGCTTGCGGTTCAGGGAAGACGTGCGGGATGCTGGGCATCGATGGTGTTTCTTCTGGGACTGTTGGCGACACATTTTCTTGGACTGATCTACGAGATAGAGATCCCCTTACGACATTGTTCGGGTTTCTTGTTGAGCATAAGGATATGTATATACCTTGTTCGAGTACCCACTTCTTGGGATTGGTTACTCTCCCTCCAAGAGAGGCGAAGACGCGCGGGGTATGCCACATGATTTCCGTGTCTAGCTTCTCGTGGTTGGATGAGTCTACTCTCCTGCTATAGGTAGAGAAGACTCGATGGGAAGTTCATCTTCTCACCATTTCCAGCTCCTTATGCCTGGACAAGTCTACTTCCTTTCTCTTGTTGGGTTGAGCTGGACTCTTTACTGCACTTTCAGTTGTACTCCTTTACTTTTCCCTGCTCGCTCTACTGCTCACCCTTCGGTACCTCTTTTTGTTGCTCCCTCGAGCCTTCGGGGTATCCTACTGAGTATTTTTATACTCACCCATGCTTGGGATTTTCCCGCACTTTGTGTGCCCTTGCAGACGACAGACAGGTGGAGCGTGAATTTAGTGGAGCGTAGGAGCTTGGGAGCTTGGACCGCGTGCGGTGGTCATGGCCAGGTTCCAGGTTGGAGACCCGTCAGCTGTTTCCTTTTTGTTTACCTGTTGCTGGGTTGCGGCACCTTTTCTGGTTGGGTGCATATTTTTCCCCTTTTTCCTTTTCAGCACTGTACTTTGTACTATTAGAGGTCGATGCACATTGTGGTTTTTTATAGAAGTTTCCCTTTGCTTTTCCTTTTTACTCTGCACTTTTGCATTGAGGGTGCTGCGTGTGTGTGTACCGGTACTTAGGAAAAGGCCTCCCCGAGTTATTGTGCCTTCGGCGCTGGTCGCCAGCCCCTGGCCTATGGAGACGGGCCTGGGGTAGTTGCGGCTCAAGGCCAGGTAGGGTCGAGTCGTGAAAAAGTGGTATCAGAGGTGGTTCGTTCCTTGGGACCCTGTTCAGACGTCCCTAAAATAAAAGGAATTGGTTGGGATTTAGGGAAACAGTGTTAACGTGTCTCGAGAGCGGCTCTCAGGATAGGGAGTCCAGTAATGGTGCGAAGACCGATGTATCCATTCACCAGGACCCTGATAACCCGCTTGTCGACTCGGCATGCTGAGACACTTGTTGCAGGGGAATTTTTGTGTGTGCATCACATAGGACTGAGTCTTGATTGCCCTTCTTGAGTCAGCTCCCCATCATTGTTGTTGTGGTATATACATATATGCTCATCTGACCGTGACACTCCTTGATAATATTTAGGATGTCTCCGCAAGGACAGCCAGCCAGGATACCGGCTTTGGGTGCGTGAAGACGACCCTGTGAGCTATGAGGCCTCAGTCCAGAACCCATCATGCGAGCCCTTTTCTCTGGGTGGGCCGGTAGAAGCACCCCCACCTGTTGAGTAGCAGGTAGTTTCAGCAGAGTAGGATGAGCTTGAGCGCAGGTTGAGCGCGCTCCGTGAGTTCCAGCGGTAGAGACCGCTGAGGTTCAGTGGTGAGCCAGAACCTCAGGCAGAAGAGGTTTGGCTCGGGGCAGTGGTTCACCTTTTTAGGCTTGTGCAGACGCCGACAGATCAGAGAGTGGCTTTGGCAGCCACCCTTTTTTGTGGAATACCTTGGAGTTGGTGGAGTCTGGTGACTCAGTTTCTTGGCGAGTCGTCGCTTTCGTGGGGAAAATTTCATTTTTTGTTTTGTGAGAAGTTTTTCCCCTCCTGCTTGCACTCTGTTCGGATTCAGGAGCTCCTGCAGTTTCAGCAGGGAGGGATGACGGTGGTTGAGTACGCAGCTAGTTTTGCAGACCGTGCATGCTTTTACCTGGACTTGGTCCATGACGACAACTTCTGAGTGCAGAAGTTTGAGCAGGTTCTCCGCAGAGAGATTCGTGCTGTCATAGTACCGTTGGGCATTTACACATATGCCGGGGTGCTAGAGCAGGCGCTGGTGACAGATGGATTTCTGTAATGTTTTGCGGTTGGTAGTGGTAGTGAGCGCGATGGATCCGGGACGTTTGCCGTAGCTAGAAGGAACCAGAGGATAGGACCTCGATGCAGGTGGCCTTCCCACTACCGGTTTCGGAGACGTGGTCATATACCACTGTGGCGAAAAGGCGCAGGGCCTTAGCTGAGGATGCCCTTCCGTGAGTGGATCCCGGGCTGTGGTCATACACCACAGTGGCACCGGAGGGAACCAGGGCAGCCCACAGAGTGTCGGTGCTATGATTGTGATGGGTGAGGTCACTTGGAACGAGACTTCCCGACCGGAGTTGCTAAGAGCTTCGGGCAGGCAGCAGGCGCACCACCACGGCAAAGGCAGCGCCGTGATCAGAGTAGTTTCCAGAGAGGTGGTGCTAGCAGAGGAGCGAGAGGAGCTGGAGGTGGGGGATGACGTTACGAGATCTCTCCATCACCACTAGGCGGTCCACGTCAGGCTCTGGGAGCTGACGGTTGGGACCGCGAGTAGCCGTGAGCTTTGGATGTCTACGATCATGTACATCATGGGATGGTGAGAGGTACCCCTTGCGACTCTTATACTTCTTGTAGTAGAATTTTTGGGCTCTGCGTGTGAAAGGCTTTTCTCCCTGCTCCTTGTTTGAGGTGTTACCAGGGTGACGCAGGGCGTCGGGTGTAACCCTGTGTTGGTAAGGAAAAAGGCGTGAGACCTTTTCCTTTCATCAACGGTGTTGACTCCTTCGCTTCCAAGCGTGTAAGAGAGTCTTGGTTAAGAGACATCAGCTATGAAATCTTCCATGACCAGATATCCTTGGGTGATTCACCATATGGATATTCTAAAGGAGGGAATCACCGGGCCTTGCCCCATGCCTAAGTGGTGATTCCTGTTGCGGCGTGCGATGTAGAGGTTAGACCGTGGAGGTGAGCTACCCCCGAGGGCCTTCGGGCCGTTTGAGACCATGCAAAGGGATGTCGAGGTACCCTACCGCCTTGCCCAAACCCCAAAGTCTAGAGTGGGTGCATGAAGTTGGCAAGGGCTGACCTCGCATGAACGGATCAATCCTTTGGTCCGTGTGCGGTGACGCAGAGCTGTGCGTGGGTTCTATTGGGTATGAGAAAGCTAGGTGTGGGCTTAGTACCATGTGTTGCTCCCTAGTTTTGCTTTTCGGGGACGAAAATATTGAAGGAGGGAATGATGTAAGAACTCCGTTTTTGCTGTGAAAGACTTTAGAATATTCTTGATGATATTCTAGAGCAGCTCCTTCAGACGGCGTGCGATTCTAAGCCCCGGAGTGGCCGGAATTAAATTTTCAGTGCGTTCACACTGGAAACGCTAAATAAATGAGATAACTCCTAAACGGAGTTCTAGATCAGAGATCTGAGTGTACGGATGGGTCCGGAATGGGGTGTTTACCCTAGTAATGACATAAAACTTGTCGGCACGGGATGTTTGGACCCCTCGCTCGCTTTCGGAAGGTTAAACGGATAAATTAATTAATTAATTTATTCGTTTAATGGTGACACGCTAGTATCTCTTAAACGGTGTCTCGGATTGGGAAACCGAGGGCACGGTTGAGTTTGGAGCTTGCCTTTTACCCTAGGAGAGGTATAAGTTTTGCGGGCGCGGGTTGTTTGTGAAAAATGGCCCCATGGGCGTTTTCGTAATTTAGCGGCTTCAGACGTTAAATTTTATAACTTTTGAACGGGGTCTCAGATTAAAATTATGAGACCTCCATTGTGCTCGGGAGGTGGTTTTTACCCTAATTAAGGCTTAACCGCGACCCCGTCGGGAGTTTGGGTTTGGGCCGATGGGCAGACGGTTAAGCGTTTTCTATTTAAACGCTTAACACACCCACCTCCCTCATCTCCTTAACCTTCACCCTAGCAGCCCCTCCTCTCTCTCTCCTCCTCCATCTCCAATGAGATAGTCCGACGAGGCGAATCCGGCGAGGTGCGGTGGTGCCGGCGGATCGACGCGAAGCTCCGGGCGAAGCCCCACAAGGTAGGATTTGTCGTTTTCATTTTCTATTCCCGTACCTTCTTTGAGCTCGTTTTTCACTGTCGATTCCTTGTCAAAACTTCAATCAAAGCCCATTAATTCGTAGAATACATTTTTATCTCTCCAACGCATTTTTCGGAATCAAAATCCGAGCTCGGAGGAGGCCGGGGTCGATCGTCGAAGGTTACGGGTTTTTCCGGTGGTCCGGCGAGCCCTGGCGCGGCGGGCAGCCTCAGGCGGTGTCACGACGTGCGGCGGGCGGCCTCAGGCGGTGTCCACGGGCGTTAGCGCGGGTGTCTGGTGGAGGCGCTGGGTGCGGCAGCGGGGATCTCGGGCGTCGGCGGGGGCGTCTGGCGGAGCGCCCAGCGAGGCGGCGGTCGCCAGGGAGCGGTGACCGCGGGGTCGCGAAGCGCGACCCCTGTGCGGCGACAAAGACCCGCGCCGCATGGGTCTTCATGCGGCGGCCGCGACCGACCCTCATGGCCGGTCTGCGCGCGGACCGCGTGTCCGCGGCCGGCCCACGCGGCTAAGCCACGGACCGGCCCAGGCCGGGCGGACCGGCCGGTACAGGCCGGTCCAGCCCCAGGGGTCTTGCCCCCTTGGTGTTCGGACACCCGTATTTTCCGCCACGGGTGTTCGTTTTGAGTGCCGTCTACGGCGGTAGAACTGTATCGACGAGGCGGAATTTTTGAGATGGTTTTGGGGTTTTTTAATTCCCGAAACGAGGGGCCTCAGGGGTGCGACACGTACGACGAGGGGTTAGTCGTTTCTTTGGGGGATCTTGTTTTGGACGGCGCGGATGCGTCCGACGTCCGTTTTGAGCGCCATCGGTGGCGTTGGGACCCTGGCATCGAGGCTGAGCTTTCCGGGGTGGTTTCAGGCGTTGGGGATGAAGTTGAGGCGTGGGCCCCACATCCCATCTTTTGAGTTGCGTGCAGCTTTTAGCGACTTTTTCCTCGGACGTCCGTTCGGGGCGTGCGAGCAGTCGATGTTGGGTGTTTTTCCGAGGGCATCTCGTTGGCGCAGTCTGCCCGCTGTAATTCCGCACAATGGTGCGAGGCCCACGAGGGCCGTTTGGGCGTCGACGATGATTTTCCATCTTTATCACCGGGTGATCGTTTTGGACAAGTGAATAGTCCATCCGGTGTACTTTTTCGAGAGGATCGCAACTGTGCGATCCGTCCGCTGGGTTTCAGGACCGGGATGCGGGTCCCACGCAGCACCGCTCGTGTGCGGTGCGCCGGAATGCACCTTTTTCTCTGGATATCTGTTGCACTCAAGTGAGTAGTGCTTTTGACGTGTTTTCCTGAGGGGATCGCAATGGTGCGATGCGCCCGACTATTTTCGGGTTCGAGGCTCGGGATCACGGGACGCTGTTCGGGCGTGAGGCAGTGTTGGTGAATGTTTTCCGTCGGATATCCGTTGGAGGTGAGTAAGTAGTCGATCTTGTGTGTTTTTCCATGAGGATTACAATGGTGTGATCTATTTGGCTGTGCGAAGCCTCTTGCACGATATTATTGAATGTGGAGCATGGGAGGTGCTCCAGTGGTGGTTCGTCCTACCTTGTTTGTAGCGGACCCTTGGCGTGTGATCGCGCACTCTTGGGAGAGTGATACAAATGGTTCACGAGATGTGGTTGGCCATGCCTGGGCCTTTGAGGTGGATTTGTTACGTCACGCCTTCGCGTTGACGCTGGGTGCCGTGTGTACGATAGCCTTTGGGCTAGAACGATGTATACTCTGGGAGTATACAAGAGCGCTTGGAGGTACGTGTGGTTGCTTGTACCTGGGGATGTTTGTGCGCTCAGTTGGGGATGACTTGGGGCCACACGTCGTGTGGGCCCCATGTGCGTGACGTGTTCTGCTTTGCGTACTTTGACCTCTCACGATGTAGAGGGTCCCTCTGTGTGCTTGTTTGACCAGTAGGGTGGAGTTTTTCCCCTGGCTCGGTGCTCGTTTGTTGGCCAGCAGGGTTGAGTGGTCTCCCCCTGGTTTCGTTCTCGATGGATTGGTCGGAAGCAGTGCTAGTGACACCCAGTGATGGAGCAGGTGCTGAACTTTTTTTGGGTGAGTTGTTCTGGAGTTGGGTGGTTGCGTGATACCCACTCCATGTTTGGTTGGCCAGTGTTGTACCCTCCAGTGGATATGGAAAGAGAAGTTCTGAGTTTTACCCTCCAGCGGGGCTGGGCAGTGAGTTACTCACCCGACGCTCTTAGGGTCTACCCTCCAGTAGAGACTGGGCAGTGGGTCAGCCGACGCTCTTAGGGTCTTCCCTCTAGTAGATACTGGGCAGTGGGTCACCCGACGCTCTTAGGGTCTACCCTCCAGCAGAGACTGGGCAGTGGGTCACCCAATGAACTTAGGGTCTACCCTCCAGCAGAGACTGGGCAGTGGGTAACCCGACGACCTCTTAGGGTCTACCCTCCAACAGGGCTGGGCAGTGGGTCGCCCGTCATCTAGTTCCAGGTCTACCCTCCAGCACGACTGGGCAGTGGTTCGCCTGTCAACTTATTCTAGGTCTACCCTCCAGCGGGGCTGGGCAGTGGGTCACCCGATGATGTATTAAGGTCTACCCTCCAACGGGGCTGGGTAGTGGGTCGCCAGATGATATGTTATGGTTTACCCTCTAGCAGGGCTGGGTAGTGGGTCACCCAGTATCTTAATATGGTTTACCCTCCAGCGGGGCTGGGTAGTGGGTCGCTTGATGATGTGTTGGGGTTTACCCTCCAGTGGGGCTGGGCAGTGGGTCACCCGATATCTGGTTATGAATTACCCTCCAGCAGGGCTGGGCAGTGGGACACCAGTTGGCATTCCAGACTCAGTCCTTCCGACTAGGCTAGTCTGTAGCTTTCCTCCGTGATTACCGGAGCGAGACCCTTGGTTGTACGGGTTGGTGATGGAACAAATTGACTTTTAGGAGACCTCTCGACTACAAGGCAATGACGAGGTGTGGTTTGACTTTCCCTAGAACTCTCAAGTACAAGGGGCACTTTCCCCACTGAGATGCGTTCTTGTGACGCGATCTAAAACTGTGCAGGCGAGTCAGTGCCACCCAAAGTGGATAGTGTCGAGGTGTGGTGATTGAGACCCTTGGATTACGGTTCGGGGTATATGTGCGGGATGCTGGGCATCGATGGTGTTTCTTCTGGGACTGTTGGTGACACATTTTCTTGGGCTGAGCTACGGGATGGAGATCCCCTTATGACGTTGTTCGGGTTTCTTGTTGAGCATAAGGATATGTATATACCTTGTTCGAGTACCCACTTCTTGGGCTTGGTTACTCTCCCTCCAAGAGAGGTGAAGACGCGCGGGGTATACCACGTGCTTTCCGTATCTAGCTTCTCATGGTTGGATGAGTCTACTCTCCTGCTATAGGTAGCGAAGACTCGACGTGAAGTTCATCTTCTCACCGTTTCCAGCTCCTTGTGCCTAGACGAGTCTACTTACTTTCTCTTGTTGGGTTGGGATGGACTCTTTACTTCACTTTCAGTTGTACTCCTTTACTTTTCCCTGCTCGCTCTACTGCTCACCCTTCAGTACCTCCTTTTGTTGCTCCCTTAAGCCTTTGGGGTATCCTACTGAGTATTTTTATACTCACCCCTACTTGGGATTTTCCCGCAATTGGTGTGCCCTTGCAGACGATGGACAGGTGGAGCGTGAATTCAGTGGAGCATAGGAGATTTGGATCTTGGACCGCGTGCGGTGGTCATGGCTGGGTTCCAAGTGGGAGACCCGTCAGCTGTTTCCTTATTGTTTACCTATTGCCGGGTTTTGGCACCTTTTTTGATTGGGCGTGTGTTTTGCCCCTTTTTCCTTTTCAGCACTGTACTTTTTACTATTAGAGGTCGATGCACATTGTGGTTTTTTTATAGCAGTTTCCCTTTGCTTTTCCTTTTTACTATGCACTTTTGCATTGAGGGTGCTGCGTGTGTGTGTACAGGTACTTAGGCAAAGGCCTCCCCGAGTTATTGTGCCTTCGGCGCTGGTTGCCAGCCCCTGGCCTATGGAGGCGGGCATGGGGTAGTTTCGGCTCGAGGCCGGGTAGGGTCGGGTCGTGACAAGTTAGGCTATAATGGTATACAACATTATGGTTCATTTCGACTCAGGTTTGCATGTTCCGCAAGCTATCAAAGAGATTAAATTTAAAAAAATATATCTCATTGTTTTTTTAGGATTAGTGTTGTGTGCCACACATGATATCAAAAAAAAGTTCTTATCTTAAAATCTTGGGGTATTATATTATCACCACCTTAAATAAAGTTTGTCCTCACTATTTAAATTTGATCTCAGTAATCTAGGGTTTGATATTTTAAAATTAATTTGTTGAAAACCCACATCATAAAAAGGGTTAATAAAAAATCTTCTTAATAAGAGAGAAAGGTAAGTACAAATTTCATATGTAATAAAACATAACTATATTTATAATTAGTATAACATTAGTGAAAAATGAAGATATATAAATAGAAAAAAAGGGAAAATAATTATAGAGAATGAAAGAGGTAATTGATCCCAATAAAGTGAGAGATTAATGAAAATTTAAAGACATAAAAACCATGAATATGTGATGATTTAAAATACCATTTGATTCATCATATATGAAGGTAATATGATATTTTTTTCAATATCAATTTATTATAGTTTATCTATTATTTTACTGTTTATGAATATAATGAAACATACTTACTTGATAAATTTCTATTTCATATTCATAATTTCATCCTTTGGTTGTGCATCGATAAATTTTTAATTCATCACTTAATACATGAAATGAATATCCAGAAATAATTTTTTATGTCTTAAGCAATAAAATTCACTTTTAATAGATCGTAATATCCATAGTATAATGATAAATCATTCCTTCAATTTCAAGTTATTATTATAAAAAAATTGTTAGTACAGGTTGTCCAATATATATAAATATTTATATGGTGAAGCAATTCATTAATCTCTAAAACCTCATCCAAATATAAACTTAAAAAATATCATAAATGGTTAAACTTATGAACTTTAAAAATTATTAATATCCAAAACATAAAAATAATGTCACTAAATTTCCAAAATGAACTTATCATTAATCATATCCAAGGTAATCAATATTATCCAATTTAATTTATCTATATAAATCATATATTTATCCCAAAATCATTATCATATCATTAATAACATCTTAGGGTTATCTTTATTTTAATAATGTGTTTTCGAATAAGTTAAAATTTACATTGAATCATTTTTCTTGGTCATCGGTACCATTCAACATATGATTTCAAATCCTTAATAAAAAAGTAACATAATACAATCCGTATAAATTTCATAATTCTTATAAACAGGATATAAATGATTAAATAATAAAATTACATAATTATTGAATACAAACATAAAAAAAATCAATCATTACACTTTATCTATTATATTAGTATAATCTTGACCATGATCCATTAGCTTCTTTTGAGGTATATTCCTTTGATGCTTGGGTCATTTATTTGTGTTGTGCCCCATATTCTTACAGTTGAAGCATTGAATATTGGAATTTTTTTCTTTCTATTGAGATCAAGGGTATGGTATACTTTTATTTCACACTTGTAGTAAACTTTTATTACCCTTAAGCAAGTACCGTGGTTTTTTTCCCACAATTATCACATGTGGTAAAATCCTCCATTCCCAGTTTCCCTTTATAAATCATTTTCTCTTCATTACACTTCTGTCCTTTACTACCTTTGAATCCATAATACTTAGGCAAATCATTATCTACCTTTTTAGAACATGATATTATGTACTCTTACAATGTGAATGTTTCAGAGACTCGTTACCTTCAAAAGATTGGCTTAAGCCCATCAAAGAAATGATTATTCTTACTTTTTTTATTATGTGAATTGATGTGATTCCCATTACTTTTTTTGGTTTCATTTCTAATTTAGGAAATAAACTATATTAGATCATAAAATTATGAAACATAATGTATAATCCCAAAATTATTGAAATAATTAAATGGAAAAATTAATGTATAACTAATCTCATAATCATAAAAATGGTTTCTATGGGAAAATTTTTATTTTCAAATCCTTTGTAATGTTTTGTAAATAAAATGAGAATTATTCTTAGAATATCCCATGGGAGGGTCAAACTAGGTGTAAAATAAGGTCTGTTTTTACAAATCAAGTCATGATTAGGTCAAGCCCAATGCACTCTTATAAGAGTTATTTACCCTATAAACCTTTGTGCTAGAATCATGTTCACTTTTAGTATCTAGAAGGGGATATATTTCTAGGAAAACTACATAATCTATTCTTTATTACATTTTAGGATGTTCTTATATACTTATACTCAATGTCTATCATAGTGTTGTGTTCCCTAATCTATGTTTTCCTTAATCTAGTTCCCAAGGTTTCTATAAAATTTTCTATGATATAAACTATAAATAACACAAATCTAGTAGCCTAGAGTCGGTGTCTTCTTTATTATATTATCATAAGATTAAATTAATCTCATCTCAATGGACCAAATTGTTTATCAGTCTTGGTAAATTAGATACATAAATGATTCCCATATTACATTTGAAAAAACAAATTTCCACATAAACTTTTCTTTTGAGAATAACATTATTCACTCTATCATATCATTTCACATCAATCATATTATAATATATAGATTCTTAGGAAAGAGAAAAAATAAGGGTGATATCAAATGATCAATAAGGGTTAATTACAAAAAGAGCTATCATGAATCAATAAGAATAATCAATATGGAAAGGTAAATGACTAACCAAACATGCCATTTAAATAACATGACTATCATGAAAAGATAAGGCATAATCAATATAGTAAGGTAAATAACTAAAAACAAAATCAATTTAATCAATAAAAAAGAATGAAATTCATCAAGAGATAAAATCATATAAAAAATATCACGGATAATAATAATAACTGCATTCTCAATGCATAAAATTCTTGATTATTAGAAGTAATGATCTCAGGTATCTTGATACCTCTACCATCAAGACCGTTCATAGTATAGTTTAAAACTACAGGTAAAAACGATTTCAATTTATCCAAATGACATATATTAGGATACCTATAAATTATTTGAGTTGAAATATAATTATGGGACCCACCCATCACTGAATATCTAAAGAATTACTCATATTTCTCATAATCAATTTAATTCATGAACAATGTTCCTTATAATCAAATATAAGAATTGAGTAAAGAATATAGATTTATCAATATTTGTTTAGATAATGAAATAACATTCAATGTAGAACACCATATGCCGAAATCATATATGGTTTAATAAATAAATATATCTATGATAAATAATATGAATATTTTGGGAAAATTTAATTTCCATTGATCCTAGGAAAGTGAATAATTTAATGGAAGGTTAATGACTACAAAAATGAATCAAGGAAGTGAATTTCAATACTTTATTTTGTCAAAATAATCATAAACCATCCAATGTAAGAATAAGGATGATATCAATAAAAAATATCTTTGAAGGAGTATATGTTAAGTAAAGGGTTATTATCATTGATAAATAAAAATAGCACAAAAATATCTTTAAAAACATTATTGAGGAAAATATCATTTTCATTATAAAAATAACTAGTTAAAACTAAAGTTTGAAAAATAAAATTTGAAAAAAAATTCTTTATAAATAACATTTGAAACTTATAAGGAATTTTTTAAATCATAGAGTGGTAATTATGTTAGGAATTGTTTTACATATTGATTATGTTAAAACAAATACTCCTTTTACTTTTTTGGTAAAATCTAAAAGGTAATTATTATAAAAAAGACATAAATATTCCATTCAATTTTTTTTGTAAAATATAAAAATAGGTAAAAATTTATTTAATAAATCCTTTGGAATGGGGTTACAATAATTTTTGAATTTTTCTTAGAAAACATGGTTTTGTAAGAAAAAAAATTTCTGGCTGAAGAGAGAAATGAAGTCGGATTTTATTAAAACACTTTCTCAATAATTTTCAGTAAAAAATAATGGGAAAATGGTACAATTACTTGAGAAAGTTCATGAATAACTAATGGAGATAAAAATGAAATGGTTTATTAAAAATAATAAAATAATTTCCTTCAATGAAAATTCATGTATAAAAAATCCCAAATAAAATGATATTGTAAAATAAACCATTGAAAAGATCTTAATGTATAAATGATAATTAATGAATGAATAGATTATGCATATAAAAAGTAAATTCACATAAAATAATTGGAAATAAAACATAATATAATTATAATTAATTACACACATAACCTTCTAATACCAAATACAATGATGAAGTAATGTAACACAATTAAAATAAACTGAGTTATGAAATTATTTACCATTTGGTAACTTTTAAATCAAATCCCATTCGATGAAATAAATAAAATTTAAACATAAAATGCAATGAATTATTATGTAATCATGATATTACATGTCAAATGGTATATATATAGACTATATAATAGAAATTATGAGCATAACATTACAATATTCTTCTATGAAGGGAAATTGAGATGAATTCCCTTACCTCACACTTGTTTTTTTGATAAAAGTGAATTAAAATATTGTATAGCGGTTTTAAATATGTTATTAACTTATAAAATAATCATGTTAATATTTATATTATAATATATTATAATATATTTTCCCTTTATAACATACTATAACCCATTCAATAATAATATTTCATTATATTCATTGCTTTGGGTGTTAATTGCTTCATTTTCTCATGAAAGAT
Organism: Viscum album; assembly: GCA_963277665.1. Taxonomy (NCBI): domain Eukaryota; kingdom Viridiplantae; phylum Streptophyta; class Magnoliopsida; order Santalales; family Viscaceae; genus Viscum; species Viscum album. Next base: position 106,624,834 of record OY728141.1, read on the forward strand.
TAGGTTCTTACATATATTATATAGATAAAACATATAAAGAATAATAATAATGACATAATTATCAAATTTTAAATTAATTATACTTTTAATTCCAATAATAAATGTTGGTTTTGAGAAGTTATGATTATGAAGATGGTAATCCATACGTAAACATGAGTAACACTTACATTTTTCAAAGATCATTATAGAAAGGAGGTATTTAATATTTTATAATTAAATAGTGATAATAATATTATAAATAACATATTATTTCTTTAAATATACTTATATATCATCTATATGGTGAGGTGATGAAAAAAGAGTCACATCGCTTCATAAAGGCGGTAGTCCAACCATACATGAACGACGCCACCATTTATAAGTGAGTGAAAAGGTAAGAAATAAAATGATATATTATATTTTAACATTGGTAAATATGTTACAAATATCATAATTACTTTATTTATATCACATATATTCATTAAAATTATCCTTATCACCTTCCATTTAAATTATTTTTGATAGACGGATAACTTCGCTTCGTGAGGTGGTAGTCCGCCATACACATGAGTGATGTTATCATATCCACTATGAAATAGAAATTAAAAAGTTATATATGATATAAATTATTCAAAGATATAATTATTTTATAAATTTCATATATATTGTTTATATCTATCATGATAATCAAATGTGAGAGGTGTTGAGGGAAAACGTGTCCCATCGGTTTGCAAGGTGGTAGTCCTCTGTACACATGAGCAACGTTACCATTTAAAATTTGAGGGAAGATGAGATGAATATAGGTCACACCATTAATATAATAAAATATAATTATATGGGATATAATTTTGTTATTATATAATAATAAATTAATAATATATGAATAGGTGGAATAAGAAATAAATGAAAAATGTATAATTAGGAATTTTACCTCTTCACAGATCACCTCTTTAGGATTATAACTAAAGTATTCCTAGAATACATTTTTGATAAAAAAATTCTTATATAATGGGGAAATAGATGTTAGGAAATTATTTGGTCAGGTATTGGCAGAACAAAAAGGGTTTGAAGGTGTGAATAAGAGAGAAGAGTGAGTGACCTTTTATAAGTGAGGTGAGTGACACACTTGTATTTTTTTTTAAAAATGTGTAACAACGTTTTGAACATTAAAAAAGGGTAAAAAAGGATTATTATAGATACTTAGACATAATATGGTAAAATTATGGCCAAAAAATATATTTTAGATAATTTTTAGGTCATTTTAATTCTTATCATTTTAATCAAACCAATTGTAAATCCATTATTACCTTAACTATAGAAAATAAAATTTTTAGTTTTCACTGTTAATTTTGGTAAAAAAATAATATTACCTTAATATATAATATAAATTATTCTTATTATAAATATTAAATCCATTTTTAAATGTTAAATTCACATAATTGGCATATTTTAACTTAAAATTAATATAAGTCCTCAACCTTAAACATTAATTAATCTTGAATTAAGTCAATAATTTGAATTTATTTTACATAGGGGATATTTTAAAGTTTAGAGATTTAGAGAATTAGGCCATAAATCATATATAAAAACATAAATATTAAAAATAGACTCTTCTACTCACTATCCATTTCTTTCATAAAACAAAAAAAATTTAAAAAGAAACATGGTTTTGTTTCATGTTTAAACTTCATAACTTTTCCTTGATCCTATCCTTGAATCTATTATTCTTAAAATATTATGAAAAACATTTCAAAACTTGGGATGAATATAAAAATATCAGTAAGGGATACACATAGAAGAAAAACTATTAGTCTTGTGAAGACATTTAAACCATGAATAATTCATCATAAAGTAATACTTTTCACCTTTAAGAAGTAGTAAATACACTTCACCAAATATAAGCTAATTGATTACCCTTTTTGTAATGAAAAGATTACCTTAAAACCCATAGAAATAAATATATGACATATAAAGGTAACTTGGTACATAATCATACTTAAATGGAATAACCATACAGTCGACTTCCACACATATCACTAAATGGAATAGTCATACAATCGACTTCCATACCCGATGCATTGGAGGTTGTAACGTAACCACCCGTCTTTGGTTTATCACGTAACCACCTGTCTTTGCTTTATCACATAACTAACCATCTTTGGTTTATCACATAACCACCCATCTTTGGTTTATCACATAACCACCTATCAAATGTCTAATCACTATTATATAATCATAACACATAAAATATTGAAATTATCAACATTTCACTCATAAAATTTCATTTGCAATCACAAAAAATAATTTCAAGATATTAAAATAGTCACTCCACTTTCAAAACCATTTTTAATACCAGAAAAACCAAAAAGGTAATATGTTATTTCTTTTACTTTTAAAAAAAATTAAGGCTTATATAGGAATCTAAATATCAAATAACAGTTACGACAATGAAGAATTCATTTATCATCACAAACGTTAAAAAAATTCCTTTTATTGCTTTATAAAGTAAAACACTTTATATAAAAAGATTAATTTTGAAAAACATTTAATGAAATTCAAATTATAAATAAAATTTCTTGTATAAACCTTTTATATCCATATAAATAAATATGTAAATTTATATCATGAAGGAAAAGATTTGGTAATTAAATCTTTAAACGTTCAAGGTGTCCCATACCAATTTTAAAATTTAAATATTAAAATAACTGAATTAATTCATTTACCAAAACATTAAATAACATTATTATAGATAAAATATGGATATTAAATTTCATAGTTGTTTTATATACACATAATAAAATAATAAAGGTTCATATTATCAACAAATTCCTCAATGAAAGAAGATTGAGACGAAATCCCTTACATCGAGTCTGATTCATCATGTGTGTTATTTATCCTCCTGAATAAAAAACATAGGTTAATTTATACTTTATTGAGAAACTTTTTCATTTTAATTATTTTTTCATATCCTTTATTCCCATGTTATAGAAATTACACAATTATTTAAGTTCATATTGGAAGTTTTATCGATATTCGGTTCTTGAGTAAAAAATGAACTTGGTATGATATTAATAATCCATGTGGTCATAAGTAAAAAATATCTAGTATAGAAAACATGATATAAATATCTTATATATTCATTATATGATTAGTTATAATAATCTTTTATGACAAACTAAAAACACCATTCATCGAGACGTTAGGCTATACGTACACATGAACGCTATTTTTGTTTTTCTTGTTGTATTGAAAGAAAGAATATTAAATGAAAAGTATGTAAATATGTATACATATATAATATCATTACGTTATAACTAATATTTCATTTATATCAAATATTATTACAAAAATAATCCTTAATACATTTCATGTGTTGTGTGAATGAATCACATCATTTTGAGGAGGCAATATTCACAAGTCCTCAAACTGAGTTATTGTATGAACAAAATTTAGAAAGCATAAAGGTATGTTTAATATAAAATTTATAGAATATTAAATAGATTATTATATATATATATATATATTATAATATTATTTTTTCATAATAATTTTTTAATACCAGCGATGAATTTGGAAAAGGAAAAAGATCAAAATCATTATTCACGAAGGCGATTAACCAGCATAACTTAGACAACAATTTCATTTATTTGAATAAGAGGAGGTGAGAAATGAAATGAATATGATATATACCATTAGAAACATAAAATTATAGAATTTAAATTATTCTTTTATTATAATTAATTGATGTATGATATAGGTGAGTAGAAAGTAGAAAGAGAAAAGAAATTAAGAGTGGTACTTTAAGAAAATTACCTCTTGAATATGCCCTCCTTGAAAGACCATTGAGGACCTTGGATGTGGTATTTTGGTGATACAAAAAACACTTGTAAGTGGGTAGAGTGATTTTGCAGCTATGTGATGAGTTAAAAATATTTTTTGGGTTGAAATGGGGAGGTGAGGGTTGTTATTTATACATGAGGAGAGGTGGGATCAAGTGATTAATTTATTGATTATTTTATAATAAAAGCTAACTATATAGAGGTGGAATTAAATCACAAGACTTTGGATTATAATTAATGTTTTTTAGTATGGTTAGGGTCGATTCAAACCTCAACCACCCTTTAAATGTTGTAGTTTTTAGATATGTTAAGATTTTAACTTTTAATTTTAACCCTTGTCAAAATTTTACTTTTAGTATGATAAATAATTTATTTACTATGGTAAATTTTTTATATCTAAATATTAAATTGATCTTAAAACATAATTTGGAACCTCTGATTCCAAATATAGAATCCATTTTTCCTAATTAAATTCACATAATTTGAAAAATTAAATTTAAAATTAATTCTGCAGAAAAACAAAAAAGCGGGTTTTAAAAGTGAAATGTTTTTATATACAATATCAATTTGAAAATGATTCCAATAATAAAAATTGGATTAAATGATAAAAAAATTATCTAAATATAATTTAAAACATTTTAAAATTATCTTCTAAATATAGAAATAAGTTATACAAAAAAGTAGTTTTGAATTAAAACACAATATTCTTCACTATTCATTAAAATATGTATTTTATCAGAAAAATACCAAAAATTTATCCAAATTAAATTTTTATGTCACTATTCTAAATAATAAACTTATTTTTTCCAATTTAACTTATTAATTTGTGAAAAAATAGATTTAAAAAGGGTTCTCCATCAAAAGGATGTAAAACTGCATTTTTAGAAGAACACTCATTTTATCCGTAAAATTGTATTTGTTCTTATTAAAAGTATAGAAAACCCATAAGATGATTTTTAAACATTATATTGAATTTATATTTTTTTTAATATAATCTAAAAATAGTTATTTTATTATTTTATATACATAATTATTCACATTTAAATATTTGTTCATAAAAACACATCCTTTATATTCAATTGATTTTTATTTAATTTCCTAATTAATTTGGTAACCAATGAATCATTATATAAAAATTTGCAAACCATATTTTCATAATTCAGTTAATCCTTTTCATTCCCACCATTCTAATGGCTATGTAATTACTATCATATTAAATAATAATATTAATTTGTTCATTTAAGCTAAATATGGTGTATCATGTATGCTATTGAACATAATGTTTCTTATACAAAAAACTTAGGATGTTACATTCTACCACCCATTTGGAAATTTTATACTTATAATTTTAATTTTGGGTCGGTAAATAAGGTATGAATTTTCAGAATACCTTTATTGTAATCCCATATCAGAAAAAAGGATTAACACAAATTCCAATTTAAAAGAAAGAAATGAAAGTATGAAGGTCACCTGAGATAACATATACTAGGGTTACATGTCAGAAAACATGGATATAGAAGAGAAAACTAATGATCAAGTTCTGATGGAGAATAATATAAAACATTGTTAGGAAAAAGTTAAAAATCACAAAGCTATAAATTTGTGATGGGTTAAATGGTCTTTAACTTTGTAGTAGGAAAAGTAATCAAAAAAAGTTTTTGTTTTAAGATCACTTTCATAAATTTGTGGAATTAATTTATGAAATTGAATAAGAACATAAGGAAATATACTTACTTATCAAGTAGTGTTTCATACTTTAATCAATTTCCATAACAAACCCATATTTTTCTTTAAATGATGAGTATTCAAGATGATTTTTTTCACACCTGAAACACTATAATCCAATTCTATAGAATCATATAGTCCATAAAATATTTACTATCTATTCATCCTATCTTAAAAAATTAACCAAAACCAAAATGGTTAGGATATGATCAGATAATTCCCCCAAAAGAATAAACCATTGTATGATGAAAAACTACATTTAATCTCCAAAATTCAAAATTAATACCCAAAGTTCAACATAGATCATTTGATAAATAATTGTCCTTAAAATTACTCAAAATAATCCAAAATAATATTGAAACCCACAAATTAGAAGGATTTGATAACATAGTCTTCTGAGGTAAATTTTAACATTTATCTCCAAATAACGTGAATCACTATTAATGTCCCATACAAAAAATGTAATTTTCAAAATCAAATATTCTCCAAGATAGGTTAATCATTTTCATAAATCACCTGAATCTCCATATGTCCACAATCAAAACATGGATTCTTACAAAATAAAATTCAACCATTACTCCTCAAATAAAATCCCATAGTATTCTATTATCCTTAGCAATATTGGGTTCCCAAAATAGTGAACCTCTTCCAAAATAACATTTATCAGTTAATTACCAGATCATTTTCTAATTCTAAGGATATCCTTTTGATAAAACATAAGTTACCAAAATCAACTTTTTCTTATTCCATAAACTCATTTAACTAAAAAAATAATACTAACTAGGTATCTCACGCAGTCCAGTGGTAGGAAATTCACCCTTATCACCCTTCGGTTGTGGGTTCGATTCCCACAACCTTACCAGATGCGACGGGCCATTACCCATCCTATGGTTTTTCCCTTTTATAAAACTATAAAATTATTATAACATTACCAAAATGAGATAAAATCCTCAAAAATAACCATAACATATTTTAATCTCAAGGTTTATCTCATGCCTTTAATTTTGCATCTCAAAATATTACATCCCATAATTACCTCAAAATCAAAGATTATATAAACCCTAAAGGTTATTCATACCTTTATAATTATGTACACATAAGAAAAGATAATTCTTAGTCAAATAAAATCTTCACATAAGAAACTTTAAGGTTACACATACTAGAAAAAGTCTTCCAAATTAGTCTCATCATTAAAAGAGCATTGATACTTTTAAACATTTCATCATAAATAGATCTAACGTAACTTTATAATTCATTTTATGTAGAACTATTAATCATTAAAATTTATTCATATTCTCTTAACCACAATTTTCTATCTTATTCTTTAATAACTTTTTCCTTTCATATGTCATTTTCAATTTCCTCATATTCAACTGGAATGTCATTATATATTTCTAAACATATATTTATTTGGTCCTGATGATCCCATTATGAAAACTTATTCATATGAAATTTATTTTCATTATGACCACACTCTCCACATTTAAAACATTTAATTAATAACTCATAAATAACTTCTTACCCTTTCCTAAAGTTAACTAAATGCTTATTTTTTCCTTGTAAGGTTATTGATTTATGACCTTCATTACCACATCTATAACACATTCTATTTACTTTAAAACATTTTCCTAGGTGTCTATTTGCACATCCTTGAAACATATGTTGATGAGTATGCTTTAATTTATGATAATTATTACCTGAACTTCTATAGGGATTCGTTTCTCTCATATATGATTCATCAGAAAAATCACTAAGGTTTACGTAGTTAATCATTACTCCTAATAGTTGGTTTAGAATAACCATGCGTGTTCTTATTATAGTTCCCATTTCATTCAATTTATTATTCATAGAACCACCAAATTTTACTTCACATCCATTTTTACTTTGGTTCTTGCTGGATCCAACCATTTACTAAAACCAAAAATGTTAGTGTGAGTATATCAATAAAATCATCACATACTATCTTATGAGGATGATAAACACTAAGATATACTTATTCATGTTTTCTCAAATTCATTAAAGTTATCTAAAATAACTACAAATCTTTTTAATATCCTAAACATTGTGGTTATATACAACTTGTAACTTATGCTAAAATAATAACCTAACCCCTAAAGTTATCTAAACTGACCTATGATACCTACTATAAGGCCCCAACCATAAAAATTACTTAATCTTGATTTAAGAAAACAATTTGACATTATTTCACAGTATGGATCTTTTAAATTTTAGAGATTTAGAGAATTTGACAATAACTCATACATAAAAACTTAAATATTACAAAGTAGACACTTTTACTCACTATCCATTTTTTCATAAAAAAATGTTTAAAAAGAAACATGGTTTCATTTCATGTTTAAACTTTATAGCTTTACTTTGATCCCATCCTTGACTCTATTATTCTTTAAATCCTATGATTTTTTTTAAAAATTGGGATGAGCATAAAAATCTTAGTAAGGGAAACACAGAGAAGGAAAACTGTTAGTCTTTTGAAAACATGTAAACCATGAATACTTTATCATAAAGTAATACTTTCACCTTTAATATTTAGTAAATACACTTCATAGAATATAATCTCATTGCTTACCCTTTTTATAATAAAAATATTACCTTAAAACCAATAGAAAGAAATATATATCATATAAAGGTTACTTAAGACATAATTATACTTAAATAGAAAAACCATATGGTTGACTTAAACAAATATCACTCAATGGAATAGCCATATGACCGAATTCCATACCCAATGTATTAGAAGTTATAATGTAACCTCCCATCCTTGGTTTATCATGGAACCAACAATCTTTAGTTTATAACGTAACCACCTGTATTTATTTTATCACATAACCAACCATATTTGGTTTATCAAGTAACCACCTATCAAATGTCTATGTAATATTATATAATCATATCATATAAAAAATTTCAATTATCAACATTTCACTCATAAAATTTCATTTTTAATAACAAAAAATAATTTCAAGATATTGAAATAGTCAATCCACTTTGAAAAAGATTTTAAATACCAAAACACTCAAAAAGGGACTAAGGTATTTATTTTTATTTTCTAAAAACATTAAGGATTGTAGAGGAATCCAAATATCAAATAATAGTTATGACGACAGAGAAGTCATTTATCACTGCATATGTTAAAAAACATCCCTTTTATCATTTTGTAAAGTAAAATGATTTATATAAAAAGATTCCTTTTGAAAACCATTGAATGAAATTAAAATTAGACCTAAAAGTTCCTTTATAATCATTTTATATCCATATAAATAAATATTTAAATTAATATCATGAATAAAATGATTTGGTAATTAAATCTTTAAATGCTCAAGGTGTCCTATGCCACTCTGAACATTGGAATCTAAAACTCCATGAATTAATACAATAACAAAAACATTAAATAACATTATTATATATAAAATATGTATATTAAATGTAACAGTGTCTATATATAGAACTAATAAAATAATAAAGGTTCATATTATCAAGAAATGACTCAATGAAAGACAACTGAGATGAATTCCCATACCATGAGTCTAATTCATTACGTGTGTTCTTTATCTTACTAAATAATAAAATTAGGTTAATTTATAATTTCTTGAGAATATTTTTTATATTTATAATTCCTTTTAATCACTTATTACTATGTTATAATAATTACATAATTATTTAAGTTAATATCATACATTTTGTCGATATCCAGTTCTTGGGTCGAAAATGAACTTGGTATGATGTCAATAATACATGTGATCATAAGTCCATCATATCTAGAATATGAAATATGATATAAATATATTATATATTAATTATATAGTTATTTATAATAATCTTTTAAGATAAACCAAAAACACTGTCCATGTATATGGTAGGCCGTACGTACGTATGAACGCTATTTTTGTTTTTCCTATCGTATTAAAAGAAAAAATATTAAATGAAAGTTATATAAATATATACACATATATAATAACATTATATTATTACTAATATTTAATTTATATCATATATTTTTACAAAAAAAATCCTAGATACATTCCATGTGATGTGTGAATGAATCACATCAATTTGAGGAGGCGGTAGCCCACACGTCCTTATACGAAGTTATCGTATAACTACAGTTTAGAAAGAATGAGTGTATGTTTAATAAAAAATTTAAATAATATGAAATAGTTTATAATATAAATACTAAAATATTATTTTTCCATAATAATGGTTTTAATACCCGTCATGAATGAGCTAAAGGAAAAAAAGAACAAAAACATTATTCACGGAGGCGATTAACTGACATAACCTCGACAAAAATTTTGTTTCTTTGAATAAGAAGAGGTAAGAAATGAAATGGATATGGGATATTCCATTAGAATAATAAAAATAAATTATTTAAATGATTATGTAGTTATCATTCATTTATGGATGAAGGAGTTGAGGAGAAAGTAGAAAGAGAAAATAAATTAAGAGATGTACTTTGAGAAAATTACCTCTTGAATATCCCCTCCTTGAAAGACCCTTGAGGACCATGGATTAGGTATTTTGAAGAGACATAAGTACTTTAACGTGGGGATAGTGAGGATGATATGTTTGGGTATATATTTTAGTAGCTAAAAATATTTTTAGGTCAAAATGGGGAGGTGAGGGTTATTATTTATACTTGAGGAGAGGTGGGTTCAAGTGATTAATTTGTCGATTATTTTATATTAAAAGATAACCGTATAGAGGTGGAATTAAATTAAAAGAATTTTTATTGTAATTAATGTTGAATAGGATGGTTAGGGTCAATAAACACCTCAAACACCCTTTAAATGTTGTAGTTTTTAGGTATAGTAATCTTTTAAATTTTAATTTTAACCATTTTCAACATTTTACTTTTACAACGGTAAATAAGTTTTTTACCATGGTATATTTTTTATATATAAAAAATAAATTGACCTTAAAAAATAATTTGGGCCTTATAAATCCAAATATGGAATCCATTTTACCTAATTCAATTCAAATAATTGGTAAAATTATTTTTAAAATTAATTATGCAGACAAAACTAAAAAGTGGGTTTTTAAAGTGAAATGTTCAAAATTTTGAGAAGTTTTTATATCTAATATAAATTTGCAAATTATTACAATGATAAAAATTGGATTAAATGATAAAAAAATTATCTAGATATAATTTAAAATCTTTTAAAATTATCTTCTAAAAATATAAATAAATTATAATAAAAAATAGTTTTTAATTAAAACATAGTATTTTTCACTATCCATTAAAATATGAATTTTATTTAAAAAAATACCAAAACCTTATCCAAACTAATATTTTATGCCCCTATACCAAATAAGAATTTTATTTTGTAAAATATAACTTATTAATGTGTCAAAAACTATATTTAAAATGGGTTCACAATCAAAATGGGATACAACTGCATTTTTAGAAAAACACTCATTTTATACGTAAAATTGTATTTATTCTTATAAAAAATATAAAAAATATATAAGATAAATTTTAAATATTATATTGAATTTATATTTCATTAATATAATACAAAAACTATGATTTAATTAATTTATATACACAATTATTCTCATTTAAATAGTTTTTCATAAAAACACATCATTTAAATTCAATTAGTTTTTATTTAATTTCCCAATTAATTTGGTAACTAATGAATCATTATATAAACATGTGTAAAACATATTTTTAGAATTCAGTTAATCCTTTTAATTACCATAATTCTAATGGATATGTTATAGTTATCATATTAAATAATAATTTTAAGTTTTTCATTTAAGCTAAATGTGGCGTATCATATATGATATCGAACACAATGTTTCCTTTAAAAAACTCAGGATGTTACAATTAATCTATAAAATGGGGTGAGAAATTGGGTATTTATAGAGAAAATGTGAAAATGTTTCCAGAGTATTAATTTCAAAATTCAATATGCAAATTGATTTTAGTAACCTAAATTGGATTAATAGATATATAATTGAACTGATTCATCTTTAAAAGAAATTGAAAATATAATTAAAATTTATATATAAATTAAATGAAAAGGTAGTTTTCATTTAAAATCCTATATTTTTCACTATTCATAAAAAAATGAAACATTTCAGAAAAATACAAAAAATTAAACCTAATACAATTTTCATATTATGATCCAAAACAATGAATTTCAATTTAAATATTTTTTTATAAAAGTGGTAAAAAAATATTTTTAAATTATGTTCACAAAACCAGACTAAACATTCTTTTAGAAAAAATAGTATTTTTCAGAAAACATTTGATTTTATTTTACAAGACACTTATTTTATTTATTATCAAATAGATAACCATAATTTTCATAATTTAGTTATTACTATTCATACCATCAAATTTAATAGTTATTTTATATTGGTATAGTATATTAAGGTTCATCTGAACTCAGGGTTCCATGTTCCACAAGCAATTGAAGAGATTAAATTTAAAGAAATATATTCCATGGTTTGTTTTTGATCAGCGTTATGTGTCACATATTCTATCAAAAAAATTATCTTATTTTAAAATATTAGTGTGTTATATATATAATCCCTTATTACACTAGTATGCATCCTAAAGTTAAGGTGTGTGATGGTGAATCTTTCTTGGGGTGGTTTGAAAAACATGTTTTGGTGCACGATCTAAATAAGATCAAACATTACCTGTAAATAGTTTTATTCATGATTCATCTGTTGAATTTCATATTATACTTGGTCAAGAGAAAATACCAATTATTCCATCTCCCATGGAAGTTCTGATAAATGGGATTTATAAGGTATTATCCTACTGGTTGAGGCTATCTCCCATTCCATCTATATAAATTTTACTTTATAATAACCCTTAATATATATGAATGATATTGGTAACTATATAGTAGCTATATTATCAATGGTTAAGATTCATGACGATATTTTAAATTCGATATTCTATAATTTATAATTTGTCCAAAATAATAGAATTAATGCATTTATTTTCAGTAACCGTATTACTTAATATTGAATTTATTCATTCAAAAGGGAATTTCATTTATTAAATATTGGGTCCTTACATTACTTATAAAATAATATTCCCTTATTCATGAGGTTATTGATTCATTTTCTCCCCAACAGTAAGAGTTTTGGTAACTTAATTTTCCTTCATTATGTTACGATAATTCCCTTTAACTATTTCAAATAATTTGGGACATTGTACCCTTTGATTTTATTATGTGTGATTATATCATCATATTCCATGGATATACATTCTAACCACATAAACCATTTAACAAATAATTCTTACTTGGAATAATTACTTTTTAAATTATAATTTTCATTTCAATGGATAGATTATGATCATGTTATTCTAAAATTGACTTAGACATATACTCATTGTTCTATATGGCGTGAACACCAAATTTTATATAATTAATATTAGATGATGTTAACCTAAAAATTATGATATTCTACTGATAAGGGGAAAGTATTGGCATTCTGTATATTGTTATTCCAATACGGATGATTATTTTCATATTGACTATGTATAATTTACCCATCCACCTTCTTCCTCTGGATGGGTTCTGACGCGGTTACCAATTTTATTAACATGGTTAATAGTACTGTCATTCCATATTTTTTTATTTTGATATGTATGATTATTGGAAGGGTTGATTATGTGTTTTTTATTCATATTATATTATTGTGAATGCATTTGAAATAAATAAGTAATGGGTGGGGTGTGGTTATATATAGCCATTGGATATATTGATAGCTCTAATGAGGAAAAACAGGTTAATTTTTGGTGTATTCCTATTCACATAATATGAATTTGTCTTATATCAAGGCCTTGACAGTAGGATTTCTTAATTTTGGTCTCACTGATAAGTGAAGTTTCTTAGCACAGTCCATTGACATTACGTTTTTGATGTCCAATGTTATTGATTCCATTAGCATGAGTTCAGTATTATTGATATCCATATTTTTATTAATTATCATGAATATATAATACTCCCAGTTCACGTTGACTATAGATTCAAGTTGTTTAACTCTTCCTTCTTAACATTTATTCCATGATTATGCCATGATTTTTTAGTTATATGTTTCCATTTCTAATCAGTTTATATCACCCCTTATTAGGTTTCCATTTCTGCATGTCATATAGAAAATAAGTATGCAAGACATGTTTAGAAGGATAACACATGATAAATAATTTTTGGGAGATAATAAAGGTTTATCATGAATTTATTAGCTTCGTATATAATGGGAAATTATTCATTTAATACAAGGAATATGGGATTTATCAAGTTTTTTCTTAATTCTATAATTTTATAAACCTAAAAAGATACTTTGGAAGTAAGAGATGATTTTTTTTGATTTCATAATTGAGGTTCGTTATATCTTGGATTTTATATGGGGTATCATAGAAAGTAATGTAAGGTATCTGTTGATGAGCACCATATTTGGGAGTGTAGTTATGAGGTTTCAAATTATATATAGTTTAAGGTCATGATGTATGTACCACATATTACTTTAGTTTAATTTCATATATTATTGACCAAATATGTGGGGCAATTAACATAAAAAGGGAAAGGAAAAAACTTGACTTTAATGGAGGTCCTATTATTGAAGTAGACTAAAAAGGGGATAATTCAGTCTATAGTCATGAATCATGGATATGTACGTTGGAGTAGGGTAAAATGGAATGAGAGGGGGTAAATATCATTTAAAAAATCTAAATAATTTTTAAATTACTTGAAAAATAAAAACATCTTTTCAAATGTTCATGATATTTTAATTTTTTAATACTTTTATATAACCAAATAACTGAAATAAATTAACAGAGTAAGTGTAATGTAATATTTATCAAATATTATAAAAATAAAATCATATAATAATAAGAAATTCATAATTTGAACAATTGACCATATTAAATTATGAAGGTATAAGTGTAACATTAATACAATGATAATGACAGAAAGTATAAAATAAAGAAAATGATTTTATAAAGGAGTTAAAATAAATTTCTTTGACAAACCCCAATATATCCTACCCCAATGTCTTGAGAGATTATTTTATTTTTCACTTGGATTTAATAGAACTAAAGATAAAAGAACTCCCTTTATTTTTAGGTTATTGAAAGAAATCAGAATACAAGCAACCCTATATTTTTAACAGTTAGATCTATAAATCATACGGAGATGTAATCCATTTCCTTTTATTAGTTCTGTTAAGAAACATGAGTCCCTCAAATTAAAAGGAAGTGAAAACAAAAATAGAAGAAAGATAGAATGAATTGAAAATTTATAGAATAAATCTCATTTTTCTAAAAGTCTCAATTCTCTCAAATAGATGAGAATAATCTCTATGTGAGAATGAGAAAGATTTTGGAGGGAAAGTAATTTTACAATAAGATCACACAATTTATTGGATAATGACATTACTTTGGAATTGAGAGAATATGAGAAAATTTAGGGAGAATATAACATTGGAATTTTCAGTTGGATGAGAAGGTATGAAGGTAATTTTCAAAGACAATCAAGGTCTCCATTTATAGTGTTAATAGTTGTGTTAAAAGTATATGATCAAGATGGGGATTTAATGTGCTAAGTTAAATTTTTTTAGTTGTATTTTAAATAACCTTAGAATGTTTTGCATCACTACCACTTACTAGACAGATGATCCTATCGACTAACTGGTGAGGCACTAGGGGATGACTGGGTTCTAGCTATTTCTACTGGTGTGATAGTGTTTCTTCTACACTTGAGGTGATTATTTATTCACCTTCGGCTGGTAGGTGCTTCCTTCTATACTCAACATTAACAACTTCCTCCAACACATTCTTTAATATCCTTCTATTGATTAGGTAACTTCACTCCATGAGTTAAAAAAGTACATTATAACTCCAACAAAGACTCTTCAAGTCTATTTTGAGATTATAAAATGATTTCATCATTATCATCCAAAAAACCAATGAAATCCATAGATACTTTAAAGAGTTATTGTGGTCATTAAAGTATAATAAGGCTAGAAGCATAGAAATTACCCCCTCTTTGATGATCACAAAACACTTGAATAAAAAGAGATTATATGAATAATATAACAAGTATGGAAAGATATAATTTAAAATATTTGTATTTAAAAAGTAAAAGAACATAATTTCTCCCTCATAACTAAAATAACATTTATCCCTCATAACTAACAATATCCCCTATAAAACTAGTGATTTCTATAAATATGTTTACATGATATTTCACAAAAATTATTTACCAAATTTATCCCCTTTTTGGATTATCAAAAATAATTCAAATATGGGGTTTGTGAATTTATTAGAAATTAAAAATTAAAAATATGTTTATTATCAATAATTATCATTTGAGAGAGAGAGAAAATGTTTTAAATTTTTTGAAAAACTAAAATTAATTTTAAAATGAAATTTAGAAATAGATTTTTTTAGTAAAGATTAAGATAAAAATATATAAAAACATATTTCTTTTAAATATATAATAAATAGATAAATACAATATTGTAAATTATTTTTTGAAAAATCACATGAGTTAAATAAAATTTAGAAAAATCTTGTCTCTCCTAGGATTATTTTAGTATTAACATGATTATCTCCCCCCTTAAATAAAACATTACAAAATATGAGGATCCATTAAAAAAATAAGGAAAAAAAGATTAATAATGAAATATTTGAAAATTATGAAACAAAATTCATCATTAAGGTTTATAATTGATTATATACATAAACTATATAAACTTTCATGAGAGTTTCAAACTAGTGGCACAATAAAGACCCATTTCTCGTGTATAGGGTGAATACTGAATTAAAAACTGACCATATATTTTTTATGTAATAACATCAAGGTTCATATTCAATAGAATTAAATCCATATCTTCATATAGATACATGAATTTTTTTTGGGGAGTATCACACTCACTTTACCAAAATTTTGATAAGATAATTTTTTTTTGTTTCAAAGTTTTTTTAAATCATTTAATTATAGAAAAAAATTAATTTTTAAAACAAGTTGAAAAAATATATCAAACTTTCCAATGTTAATATATTTTTATCCTAAGATAATCATATTTGAATAACCTTTTCTAAATTCCATGTATCCATGAGTAATGGTTTTAGTCAAGATTTAATGAAGTAGAAGTTTGGTGTAAATAAAGAAAAGAAAGATATCACTGTTATGAAAGTGATCTCAAAGTGATATTACTATTATGAAAGTGGTGTATCATATCAACTTTCTTAGTGTAAGAGGTTTGGATATGGTTTTTATAGATACTAATCACACTAGTGTTTTTAAACTTAATATAGAATTTATTTTATGTAAGACAAAATTATAAGAAATTATATTGAATACATATGATTTGAGTGAAAAAATTCATAGTGTCTATGTGTTCTTCTTAAAATATAGAAAGGGAAACATATTTTTTATTCTTACTACTACATTAGATATGGTATTTCACTAGTATTTTGAAAGTATGACTAGTATATATCCTATATTTTTGGAATCCTCCAAAATCATCATTATAAGAATAAGTTAAAATAAAGTTTCCTTTAGATAAATTAATCCACGATTTTTAGTTCCTTTCCTATATCTAGAAAATATTTTGGGAGTTTTCAAATGAGATTACTTTATATTTTATTGAAATTATGGAAAATTTATACCCTAAACATGATGTCCCTCTAGTTCATAATAAGGTAAAGTAGACTTCCATTCATACTACAATAAAGCTTGTTGTCAACCAACTAACAAATTTTATCAAATGTTTTCTTACAAGTTTTAATCTTTAGAGTTATAATTTCATTATAATTATCCACAACAAACTTATTTAAAAGTTATTTAGTGTATTTAATTTTTTTATAAAAATTTTTCTTTAGAATTTTGGCAATTATAAAACAAAGTAAGAACTTATGTTCTCTCATAAAACTCATTTCATACTATTTATTCATTTAATCAGAAAATTAATTGAAATGATATTCATTAGTTGATATAAATATAAAATCATCAACATAAATTTTAACAACTTATAAATTATTTTAAAATTTATGAAGAAAAATATTAGAATTAACTTTTTCCATTTTGAAATCATTTGATAAAAAGAACCTAGTTAACCTTTAATTCCATTATATAGGGTATTATTTAAAACCATAAATAGATTTAGTTTAAATGAAAATATGATTTGGAAATTTTGTGTTTTTAAATCTGAGTGGTTGATCCAAATTTTATTTTTCATAAATAATTTTTTTTAAAATCACATTTGGAATCCAATTGAAAATGTTTAAAATTAATGTGATCCATGAATACTAATAATATTGTAATTGATTAATTCTATGAAATATGTGAAAAGGTTTCATAATAATCAATACCTTAATATTTCTTATATCATTTAGAAACAAGTAAATCCTTGTTATAATGATATTTTCATTATTCATGTTTTTTTAGAAAAACTACCTTGGTGTTAATAATTAGATGATTATCATGTCATTCCACGAAAGTACAAATGTTATTCACTTGAAATTGTTTTAACTCCTCTTTCATGGAATTTATCTATTTATCATTATTAAAATCATCATCATGGGAATTAGTTCAAAGTGACCAATAAATGTTTTATGTTCAACTTTATTTAAGAAATTCCTACTAGTATGATTTATAAATTATAATTCATAAAAAATATTCTCAAGGGTATGGTCTTTGGATTGAACACATACTTTGGGTAAATAAGTATAGTGGGGTTCTAGGAAATCATAAATTTCATTATAATATTAAGAATTAGGTAAGGTAAAACTATATTTTACAATATTATCACAATTTGAGGATGATGTTTAGGAGGATTCTCATAAAATTTGATTTAAATTAACTCTTCTAAGGTCTTGGTCCCCTTAAAGAAAACTTGGTAGGATTTATTTGAGTCTGATTATCATAGAAAGATAAAATCCTCATATTTAGAGTCTACATTTCCTAGATTATACTTGGAATCAAGGGAAAATAATTTATATTTGAAAACATTACAGAATCCAACATGTAGAATTTTACCCTAACAAAGTTCAAATGAGGTTTTCTAAATATGGTCTTAAGAGATCATAGTTAAGAATATACAAGTGTTTATATCATTAAACCAAAATTATTAAGGTATATTAAATTAATTCAAGTGGTTCCTTGAAATTTATTGGAGGGTCTTATTTCATCTTTTGAAAAACCCATTTTTTGAGGTATTCTAGGAGTAGAGAAGGAATGATGATATCCTTGAGAATAAAAAACCCCCATAAAAATCATTGTTATAAAATTATCCACCATGGTAACTTATAATGGATAATACCATGTATCATTTATAATTTTATACATTCTTGGAGTAATTGAAAAAGATATTACAAGCCTTATTTTTGTGATATAAAAAGAAGACCCAAGTATATCTAGTATAACAATTTATAATTACAAAGGTGTCAGATTTCTATTTGATACTAGCAACATGAGTTGGTCCAATAAGGTCAAGGTAAACTATTTATATAGATTTATAGAATGAAACAACATTTTTATATTTAAAGGAAGATTTATGTTGATTTCTAAATTTTCAAGGTTCATAAAATATATTATATTTTAATTTTTTTTGGGAAATATCATGCTAGTCTATTATGGTTAATCCTAAAAAGAGGGTGAATGTTACAATGACCTTGGTTATGGTGATAAATCCAAGATACATTATCATGTTCACTTAGATAATTGAAATTTTTACTTCTATTCTATTTTAAATCTTTAATATAAATATTTTTACAATGAGATGTTATAAAAAAAATTATTCCTTTAAAATTAAGAAAATTACAAAAATTATTATAAAAAATAATAGTATAAACTATATCATATATTTAACTAATAATTAATAAATTATTATTCAAGAAATTTAAAAATAAAACAACTTTAAATAAGTAGGGTTGTAGAAACCTATTGTTCTAAAACTAGTAATTTTAATTTTTAAACAATCTTTAAATGCAACATGTCATTATCCAAAGACTTCACGGTGATTGAATTTAGATGGATCGCCAAAAATTTTCATCAATAACTCCTACACATATACCAAGTAGCTTCTTAGTATTTTATCTCAATAATATTTTCCTCAATATCAACTATGAGGAACTTAAGACATTTATCTATTGATTAAATTCATAAAAATGAATCCTCTCTAGTACTTTATGTTGAAAAATTTAGCACTTTTTTACTTTAATCCATATATTTTGATTTTTTCTTATTTAAGGGGAAATTTGTCTTGATCTGACACTTATTTTAAAACTGAATCAAGAAACTTCCATTTCATGCTTTTCCTTTTTGAAGTGTTGAAAAGATAATTTTTTTCATGTACTTTTTCATATTCTTGGAATGATGATATTGAAAATTCAAATTTTTTACTTCAAAAATTTAATTTAAGGGAAAAGTGGGAAAAATAAAATAAATATTTAATCCAACACTGAACATAAAACTGTATAATAGATTAACAAAACATTCCTAAAAAATTTTAGAGTATTGGAATCATTCACCCTATACAATATCTATTCAATTCAGGTTACCATCATGTATAGATAATCCTTTATGAGATCCTTGAAATTATATGATATATTTTACCAAGTATGAATATAATACTATATGATTATTATTAAATTATTAAATCCATTTGTTAAAATATAATATAATTTTTTAATCCAGTAATCTTTCACATCATTAATAACAACGTAAAGCACTCTCATAAACATTCTGTTCGAATCCTCTTGTAAAGTGTTGATAGTTAAGTCTTACTCTAGAATCTCTTACTTATAGTGTATAATTCACTCTAGGAAGATATATTTATTGTCTTACACTATTCCAAAATCCTTTAAGACACCATTAATAGGATTTGGTGCCTAAAACACAATGTTGTGTTTGTGGTTAACCTCAGGTAAAGCTAATTTAGAGATACTATCAGGCTCTACTACAAAAATGAATTATTCCTACATATATTATGGATAATTGTTTTATATTGAGATTACTATTAAAAACCAAACTCATAAAAATTGGGTTTCTCTTACACCTCAGGATTTTCGAGCTCCTTCATAACTCCTTCTTTAAGAACCAACATATAAATATACTTTGAAACTAGCCATTTGACCTTACTAGATGATCTGATGACTATTGGTTTCAATAGATTATAATTATTCTTATGTTTCCCAATTATTTTTCTTTTACTGACTGGATAATTCTAGGATATATATTTTACTTTCATTTCATTCCTCTAGATACACCCAATAGACCCCATTTCTTAACGATTCATCTCATAGTCTATGGTAGATTGAAATTATTCATTTATTTTATATGATTTTTACTTTTTATTTTAAATAAACTTATTTATTTTCCAACATAGAATGAAAACGTGACACTCTTCAGGATCAGTTTTTCCCTAAAAAATTTCATTCAAATCATTAAATCAGTTGTGAGCTAGATTAAGATAGGGAAATCATGTTTCTATAATGCAATGGAAAATAGAGGAACCTTCATTGGATAACCTGTTATAAAAATACATTGTAATACTTTAGGATTCACCCTGGGATCAGGATATGCCAAGATATAGATTAACATTTCCATATAGGTATCCGCATCGGGTGCTGGATTTATACAAGATTCACTAAAATGGAATTTTGAAATATTATTTGAACATGATGGAATCTAATTACATCAATCATGCATCATTCTAGTATCATTGAAAGGTTTTGCACTAACATAAATCACATTTATGCCTTTGACTAGGACAATACTACCTTCATTGAAATTATTCCTGACATTTCCTTCTGGGGGAACATGCCTACTCCTATGACGACTTCAAGATGAATTCCTTTTCTAGAAGCGAAGATAGAAAAAATTGAACCAATATTTAAATAATTCATAATATTTATTTATATACTGAATATCTATTTAAATCCAAATAAAATGTAATAGGGGGATAAAAATGAAAACTTCAATATATATCAGCAACACAATTTGTTAGCTCAATGTTCAAGTTCTATGATCAAAACAGATAAATCAACTGACCATATTACTAATCAACATATGGTTAGACTGGTTTTTAAATGCAAGGGGAAGTATGGGAAGGTTGACCCAAATCACTATGGAAGTAGATTCATGTTTCAAATGGAAATAAAAGTACCATATATGTAAATAAAAATTCATTAAGTTGATGTAATGAGAGGATATGGACCACACATTAATCACTTAGTATTATTTTCCAATCCAGATGAGAATATTCCGATAGTTAAGAAAACCCACCATAACATGATTATGGAGAACCCATTATTTTTTAAAAAATATGTTAAAATCATCTATAGAAGTATTATTACCTATTAAGTGAGAAATTATTGAAAAGAGGATAAGTTAAGAAGCTTACACTTACTTAGATTTAGTGAATATGAGGGATGAAAATCCCTTGTAAAGGTTTGAAACATGAGATCTAACTATGAACTAAGGGAAATAGGGAAGGGGGAGGGGGTTTTAGAATGGTATGAATCAACTTGTAGCTTGTTAAGGCCTATATATAATCCCCCACCACCCTTAAGAGGGGGGATTTTGGTGTGTAAAAAAGGTTTTGATTCTATATATTTCTTCATTTATTACATTGAAATTAATTGTCTTTTTAGTTTCACTAATATTATTTTCATCCTTTTATGCTTTTCATTTCACATTTATCTCATATGTGATGAGATATTTTATGAGATACTAAACCTCCATGTTATTTATGTCTTTAAATTCTTGGTTTATAGTGACTTTTCATGATCAATTGATTGGTGGAACCCAAAAGTCTCAGTAGCATGTGTAACACTACATTCCTTTTGACCCTTTCAAATTTCATTGAATCATGTATTTTTTTGTAATTGATATTCTAAGATGTATAGAAAAATGGATCAAAGTATTTTAAAACCATATCTAATCTAGTATATATGAATTTATTTTTTCTTTAATGAGTTAATTTAAAGCGTTTCTATATTTAATGAGATTTTTTTCATTTTTAAATTCCATTAAATTCATTTTAGTATAATAGAAATGAAAGGAACTCATTTCATTATCATTTAATTCAAAAGTAGAAATATAATTGGGTGTATTTTCTTATTCTTTTACAATAGTAATAGTATAACCATGAATAATTATTTTCCATATGGTAAAATTAATTGATCTAAGAAGTACAAACATTCATGTATTCAAATAACCATTATTATTAAAATATAAAAATAAAGAAAGACCCATAGAGTGTCCTTAAGGAGTACCATGGGTGTTTGAAAAAGATATTAAAAAAATGTTTCTCAAAAAATTATTTAAATATTAAAAAAATTAAACCATCAAAGTGTTTGAAAAAAATAAAAAACTAATCTAGGTCCATTTGATACAAAATAAGGGGAAAATCATAAGAGGGGGGTGGGGTGAATTTCCTTTAAAAAACAATGAAATTATTAAATGTATTTAAGACTAAAAACTTATTTTTAATGATTTTTTATCCTTAAAACCTTTTTATGAAATTAAAATAAACAAATGATATTAGTAAATTAATGTATTAGGAATAATGATGTATTTATCACTGATTAAAAATAAGAAGTATATATCAATAATTGATCCATAAATTGAAATATTGAGCATATTTAAGTATGAAAGTAAAAGTTAAAAAATTAATTAAAAGATAATGTGAGAAAATATAAAATAATAAACATGATTTGATAAAGGAGTTTGACTAAATTTATTTGATGAATCCTTATGTCTCCTATCCAAATTTCTTGTGGGTTTATTATGTTAGTTCTCTAGTTTTTATTATATCCAATACACCAATAATCCCATACTTATTAGGTTATATCAGGAAACTATAATAAAATAGACCTTAGATTTTTAATGGTTGTTACTAGATCCCCAAGTAATATTAATCCCATTCTATTTAGTGGGTTTTGTTAGAATCTCGAGTCCCTCACTTTAAAAGGAAGCAAAAATTGAAATAAAATAAAGATATAATGAAGAAATGATTTATTAAATAACTATCATTTATCATAGTTACTGATTATCTAAAATAGATGAGAAGAAGAATTAAGAGATTTTGATAATGATGTATGAGTGAAAATAATTTTACAATAAGATTAGAGTATTGATTGGAGAAGGATAATAGTTTTGAATTAAGAAAACATGAGGGAAATTTGGTAACCATAACACTTTGATGTAGTCAGTTGGATGAAAAGTTATGAATGTAAGTTTCCATGAATCTTAAGGTCTCTATTTATAAACTTTATAGGTGCTGTATAAATCTAGTATTTATATGTAAATATATTTAGAGTAACAAATTTTTTTTACCATCATTGAAATCATTGTGGAATGTTCTAGATCCCAGCCACCATATACTTATAGGATCGCACCAGCTAGTCATTGAGATGCCTGGGGAAATTTGGTGACCATAACACTTTGGTGTAGTTAGTTGGATGAAAAGTTATTAATATAAGTTTCCATGACTCCCACGGTCTCTATTTATAGTCTTTATAGGTTATTTATAAGTCTAGGATTGATATGTGAATATATTTAGCGTATAATGAATTTTTGACCATCATTTAAATAATTTTGGAATGTTATGGATCCCAACTGCCATATACTTATAGGACCCCCCTAAATAGTCATTGTGATGCTTGGGGATTCCTAGGTTCTTTATAAATCTACCAACTAGCCGGTGGAATTTTTTCACTTAAGGGGATTCTATCTTCACCATTGTCAAGTCGGTGGAACTATAATGGCTTGATTGTGCTACGTGATGCACTCATCTTTTTCAAGTGCCCAAACCACTTTCTTCAATATCCTTCTATTTATAGAAACTGATACTCTTCATAAATAATTATTACATCATTTTGGATTAATATTCATTACATATTCTAATAATAAATCCCAAAGAACTATAAAGGATTAGTGTCTCTAGAAAATTTGATATATGGATAACTGGTTCATAAAAAATCCACATCATCTCCCATTTAGTTCTTCATAATTAACACTCTTCTTTGAAACATCATACTTAAAACATTATTCATATAATAGGGAAAAATAATACTAATAATGGGAGATCAAAATGCTCAATAAGTTTAAAAATGGGAGATATTGATCATAATAAAGAATAATATGGTGATAAGGATATTTTAAAACAATATAGTGCATGCTCTCAACATTAACGATTCATACATATAGAAGATTATATTATAAACTCCAAAATCAAGTCATATCAACAAGAATTATCGATAAGGTTTCCAAAACAACAATCATCATTCAATAGTCATGTAATAGGCATGTGGATTCATAAGCATATGAATAAATAATCTTGTGAAAATAGATAATAAAAATATGGTCCATTTATAATCTCGTGTTCATAGTAAGAAAGTGTTCATACAGACACATAAAAATGTGAATAAATCTATTTGCAATCACATACATGCATTTTCCTATGTGTATAACTAGAAGGAAATCATACTCATGCATCAACATGTGAATAATAATATTTTTAATAATTCCCATTATTATCATCATCATCTCATTAGATATCAATATCACCTTATCCAATGCATTGGTGGGCTATAATATACCCAAAAAACATATAATCATAATCTATTCATATGAATGCCGTAATATCATATAACATTCATCATATCATCATAGAAAAACATGTTGAAAATAAAAAGGATTTATAAACATATCATCATCATAATTATAAAAAAACTATATAAATAATAAGGATTTTATGATTGTATCATATCCCCAATAAATCATAATTAACATCCAAATATGTTATCATTGATGAAAAATCTATTTAAAAGTCCACCAGAATATTTCTTGAGGAAATACACTTTTCATATTGAAATAAAATATTTAAAATAAAAATATTTCAAAAATATTAAGGAATGTTTTTTATTTTAAAATAACCATTAAAACATGTAAATAATTCCTTGAGACATTTAGTGTTCATAACAGTATGAAATTTTTTTCAGGCGGTAATCATTAAAACAAATATTCTATTCACACCTTCGGTCAAAAGGTTCATTGTTCGAAAAATGATAATAAAATTTCATTTCAATTATTTTATATAAATTAAAATATGGGTAAAAATTTATTTTGTCAACAATTTTATAATATTAAAATCATTCATGGATTTTATTAGAGGAAATATGGACATGAAAGAACTAGATTCCCAACCACAGTGGAAATAAAGTCTATTTATCCTAAAACAAATTTGAACCATTTTAAGTGAAAAATTGAGGAAAATGATACTATCACATGAAAAATAAATGAATAAATAGCTTAAATGACAAATATTGAAAGATATTTATCAGATAAGGATTATATAATTTGTGTAATGGAAATTGAATCGTAAACAATCTCTATTAAAATGGGATTGAAGAATAAACCGCTTAACACTTTTGAAAAAAAAATCAAATAAAAATGAAATATTTAAACTTATATTTATTGGTTAATAATCATAAAATATAATGATGGTTATTATATACACCACCCAAATGAAATAAGTGGTGAATAAGACATATGTCTCACCGAAAAATAAGTGAGATAAGTAATCTCATACCTCAAGTATTGTCTTTATTAGTACATGTTCAAATATTATATAATATATATATATATACATAATAAATAACCAAGTTAAAAAATATCATACCAAATATGATTTACTAATAACATATTATTACCTTTTTATTAATAATTCTTTATTAAAATCACTATTCCTAGTGATAAATACTTCGCTTTCCTTGTATGATTCGATAAAATAGACTGGGTACCTGTACCTTGGTTATTGATTCATTATTTATAGAATATTAATCATTAAATAAGTATAATAATAATTAATTAGATAATATTTTATAATTATTCAGATAAAGTTGTAATGAAAAATGATTACATCACTTCATCGAGATAGTAGTCGGTAAATACGCATGAGTGATGTTCCCAATTTTTGATGGTTGGGATGAATGAAAGTTAAATAATAAATCACCTTCCAAAAAATCATCATTATATCATAAATATCATATATATTCTTTAAATGTTTTCTTATTAACATCCTTATAAAACAAAAATGAAATTCAAATCAGTTTTCTTCTTGGAGGTAGTAGTCTACACATATCCACAAAAAACATTATAAATTTTCAATGAATGGAATAGAATAAGGTAGATAATATATTATGATTAAAAAAGTATAAATATATCATAAATATAATATGTAAACACTAAATACATAATAATAACAAATATTTAATTATTGTGATGGAAAATTAATCAAATCACCACATGGAGGAAGTATTCCACACATACGCATGAGCATTACTTTTCATTTCCCATTTTATAGAATAAGTGTTAATAATGTTCGTTTCATAATCATAATAAAATTAAATATATTTAGGATAATGAATTTATTATTTTATGATGAATAACACATATTGATATGAGATAGAAGAAGAAATAAATTGAAAGGGGTTGGGTAAGTCGATCACCTCTTCATCAATATACCTCATTTAGATCCCTTCTTAAGGTCCCATGAGAATGATATTTTTAGAAGATTAGAAACTCTAAATAATGTATAGTAATGTTGAGATGAGAAATTTTCTTGGTGTTTTTGAGATAGATTGTTGAAAATGGTGCAAATAAAATAAAATAGGGGTGTCCTTTTATAAGGGGGGAAGGGGTGTAAGAACCCAACCTTATGCATCACATATTCTAGGGGATTTGAACTAGAATTTAATTTCCTACAATATCTAGGACCATTTCCTTTTATAGTTTTAGATAATTAGGAAAAACTATTACATAGTAAACCCATACATTACATGTGTACACTTATACTCATTATCCATTTTCCTATAAAAAAACATTTAAAATAAAAAATGGTTTCTTTTCATGATAAATCATCACAATTTTCATATTGACCTCATCCTTTTACCTAATATCACTTAAACCATATAAATGAATTTTAAAAAATGTGGGATTAAAACAATAGTATTAATAAGAGAGATACAAATAATAATTATATTATTCAGTGAAAAACACGATAAATCATGAAAAACATTTTCTTAAAAAAAATTACCTTTTTACCCTAAAAGAGAATAATCATTGTTTAAAAAAAATGAAATTTAACTTAACTTTTTGAAAATAAAGAAATTTCCAGGGAAAATCATTATAAATAATATAAAAAACAACCAGGTAAGTTGGGACATTATTTTTCCATTTCAATTTTACAAATAGAATAACCAATATTGTTAACATCGATCTCTGAAGTTCCTAATGCATTGGAGTGTTATCTTGGTCACCCATCATATAAGCTATAATGAGCTCACCCAATACTATCTGAGTGCACCCAACATATTAGCTAAAAAATGACACCCTTTGAGATATAATGAGGCTCAATCCTTTAGAAATAATTTCAAAGTACCCTATCATTAATAAAACCCTTGAAAACTCTTTTAAACCTATATGAAAAACACTTTCGGATATTAAAATACCCTTTTTCTTATATAAATCACTTTTAAAATCTAAAAATTGTGCACATAATGAAGATATCATTTTTTTAAAAGAACCATGAAATCATCTATGAAAATTTAAATCTATAAGGCATTATGATGGTGAGAAAGTCCTCTCATGTTGTATAAGTTAAAAAATACATTCCTTTTGACTTTTCTAAAGAGTTTGAAGAGGATCATTAAAGGAGGATTTTTAAAAGAAAGTCACTTACCTTGAGTTCCGATCATAACGTATATTATTTGTCATCCTAAAAAAAATATACTTAGGTTAATTTATAATCTCGTAATAACCTTTTCAAGTTTATTATTACTTTATTTTATTTAATACCATTTTATATACAATTACTCAATTAAATAAGATCACTTTGGATGTTTTGATGATATTCAATTAATAATTTCAAAATGGATTTGGTAGGTTGACTATGGGAAAAAAGGTCATTATTACATCATCTAAAAATTAACAATAATGACATAATTATAATTTTTATACATCAATTATACTTTTAAATTGAATTATTATTATGAAAAATGAACCACATTATAATCATGGGGCTGATAGGTCGTATATATGCATGAGTAATGATTCCATTTTTCTATGATAATTATTGAAAGATGGTAAATATTATTTTATATTTACATAATTATCATCTCATATATCATATTACTTCTTTAAATATATCTATATATATCATCTATGTGATATTATGTTGAAAGACGAATCACATCACTTTGTGGAGGTGGTAGACCATACATACGCACGAATGAAACTACCATATTCTATTATTCAGAAAGGTAAGAAGTTAAATGATATATAATATTTTAAGAATTATAATTATGTAATGGATATAATATATAAAAAATAATTCCATAATTATAATCCATCTATGAAATATGGTGATGGAAAACTAATTACATCGGTTCGCGAGGCAGTAGTCTACCGTACACACAAATGATTATTTCATTTAAAATTTGATGGAATCTGAGATGGATATAGGTTATTATATTAAAAAAAAAAATTTAATTATATGAAGGATTCTGGTGTTATTATTTTATAATTTTTTAAAAATATTCAAAAGAGGTATAAAAATATATAAAATAGTAACTTATTAAAGGTTAATATGAATTTTAACTTCTTAAAGGTTAATATAGTTACTCTAAAATGATAAAGAACCATATAATTTTACCATGGTTGATATTTTCAACCTTATACTAATAAATTTTACAAAAATAATATTATTTGTAATTTTATATCATTTAATAAAATATTATTTACTATAAAATATTCATAATGTTACTTTTTAGAACGATTCATTACATTGAAGTTAATAATATCAAGAAAAAATATAAAAGTAGAAAAAAATACTTTATTATATCCCTAAAATTCATTTTTAATATATAAAATACATTTATCACCTTATTTATCTCAAATTATATTTAGTTTAATATTTTTAATGTCATTTGTTTTAATTTTCAATTAATTAAATAATTACTACATCAGCATTGTGTTACCATTTAAGGTAATTATTTATTCACTAAAAATTAAAAAATAAATTACCAAGATAAAGATAAATATTTTATCTTTCGAAATAAAATTTTTATAATAACATATCCTCTGGATGAAAACATATTAAAAATGATAAACTTATTAAAAATAGCAGTGTGACATGTTTTTCAACTCTTTAAATAAAATACTATAAAGGTCCTAATGTCATCCATGTGGCCCCAATAGGTCATAAATTTTATAATTAGATAATTATGGTAGAAATATACTCATAAAATAAGATTTAGGTATGTTTTTGGGTCATTTTATGGTTCTTATCATTTTATTTTTAACTTAAATTACCCAATTTACCCTTCACCATTGTAATAAAAACTACTAATTTTTCTATTCATATTATCCAAAAATAAAAGGGAATTATTTACTAAATTTTTAAAAACTAATTAAAAGTATTTAATCTATTTAAAAATATTCAAAACACAAAACTTTAAAAATTTAATTTAAAACTAAATTGAAAAAATGTGACAAAAAATAGTTTTTCGAAAAAATGACCATTTAAATTATAAAATGTTTTTATACTAAATAATTGTATATTTTTATATAAAAATTAATTAAAAAAATATTAAATAAATAAATAACATAATTTTAAATTATAAATACTTTAAAATTATATATATCTTTTTTAATAAAAATTAGTATTTTCACCATTACTTGAAAAATAAGTATTTTAAGAAAATTCTCAAAAATTAATCTTAAGAAAATTTTTGAAACATGGAATTTGAGAATAAAATTAATTTTTTCAAATTATAATTTTAAAATTAAAAATTTAAATAAAACATTATAAGAAATTATTTCAATAAAACCATTTCTGTTTTGATGTTATGAATTAATTAATATAGTTATAATGAATATAACTACATAATTCAGAAATAAAAATAAATCTTAAAATAATTTATTCTATCATTATATAAGTTGTTACATTCTACCCCACATTTTGGAAATTATTTCCTCCCATTTTGGAACTCAGACTCAGTAATTAGGGTTAGAATTTTCAAAATACCTTATTTGAAATCCCACATCGTAAAAAGGATTAATACAAATTCCATTTGATAAGAGAGAAAAGGTATATACGAAGGTCATTTTTGGTTAAACATACTAGGTATCCAAGTTGTATAACATAATTGGGAAATGAAAATATGGATATGGAAATGAAAAATAACTCAAAAAGAGTGATGAGAGTGATAGAAAATATATCCATGAGAAAGTTAACAACCACAAAAGCGTAAATCTGTAAGAGGTTGAAAAGGACATATATTTCTTGGTAAGAAAATTAAATGAATAGTTTTTTTCAAAATACTTTTTATAAAATTTAATGAATTATTTTAATTTATATTCTATGATCATAAGGAAATATACATACTTGAAAAGTTGAATTTCATCCTTTAATCACGATCTAAATGACTAGTGTTGAAGATGATTTTTTATGCCTAAAGCACTAGAATCAACTTGTAATTGATCACAAAATCTATAAAAATCTATTCCTCTTATCAATATTAATTTTCAAAAACAATTTTTTTTAGCACAATGTAAGATAATTCCCAAAATGAAAAAACTATCACACTAAGAAAAATTACTTTAATCTCCAAAATTTAAAAGTAATACCCAAAGTTCAACATAGATCATTTTTCAAATAACTACCCATAAAATTTATTAAAATATTACATACTAATATTAAAACCCAAAATTTATAAGGATTTTATCACATAGTATTTGAAGATTAATTTTAACATTTATCTCTAAAAAGAATCAATTACTCTTGAAGTCACATACCAAAAAGTACACCCCCTAAACATATAATTACCATTATACACTATCCACTTCCTCAATCACTATAAATCCATAAAAACCACATTTTATTCCAAAATATGATAAAAAATTTATTTATCAAATAAAATCCCATAGTATCATTCTTACATTAATCATATAAGGTTCCCAAAATAATGAGCTTCTTCCAAAATAACATTAATCATTTAACCAAGAAAAAATAATTTTTAATCCCATGGTTATCTATATGATCAATTTTTTCCCCAAAATAAACTTAAATTGTATCTCTAAAATAGTTTAAATAATGAAAAACAATTTCATAATAACCCAGAAATCACATAGGCCTATGGTCGGTAATGCATCCCTATCTCCCTTCAGTTGTGGGTTCAATCCACCAAGCCTTGCTGGACATGATGGGTTGTCACCCATTATAAAACTTGTCATTTTTATAAAAAATATTAATATAATCCATATAAAATTTCAAAAACATGAGAAACATGATAAAAAATAACCTTAATATATTAAACATTAAAGAAATATTTTAACATCAAGGGTTATCACATACATTTAATTTTGCTTCCCAAGATGCAATAACCCATAATTAACTCAAAATTAAATGCCTAAAAAATATCATTAGTCACCTTAAAATTTCATAACTTTAATCCTCAAAAGGGGTAATTAAGATATTAATCTTATGATCAACCTTAGAATTATGATCCCATGATGGTATCCATAACTCTTAATATAACTTCTCAGGAAAACATCATAATCTACAATGTTTTGTAAACCGTCATTTGATACCAACTATAATATCCTGACATTATGCATTACATATTATAGTGTTTTTGAACTATAATTCACTTTCTAAAAATCCCAATGATTTTTTTGGTTTATAGTTTTAGAGAATTAGGAAAAAATATTACATATTAAACCCATACATTACAAGTTGACACTTATACTCAATATAAATTTTCCCACCAAATAATAATTTCTAAATAAAATAGGATTTATTTTCATGATACACGTTCACAATGTTCATCTTGAACTCATCCTTTTACATACACTTCCTTAATCTCTATGAAATTATTTTGAAAAGAGTGATATGGGAACATAAATCTTAGCAAGGGACATAGAAATAAGAAATCCATTAGTCTAGTGAAAAAAATGAAAAACCATTAAAAACAATTCTTGAAAAAGCATACATTTTTACCCTAAAGGGTATAGTAATTATTTTAAAACAAATGATATTTAACTTACCTTTTAAAAATTAAATGATTTCTATAGAAACTTATTTTCAAGAATATAATATTTAAGTAGGTAACTTGGGACACCATTTTCCATATCAATCTTAAAAATGGAATAAACAATATCATCAAATTATATCTCCGCAGTACCCAAATCATTGGTTTACTGTCTGGGCGCACCTATCATATAAGTTATAATGAGCTCACCTAGTATTATTCGGGCACACCAAACATATAAGATATAATGGGATTAACTATGATATATAATGGGGATAACTTATTCATAAATAATTTCCAAGGAACATTACATGATTAAAACCTTGGACACTCTTTTAAACCCATGTGAAATAAAATTTTAGATACCAAAATACCATTTTTCATGTAAAAATTATTTTTTCAATATAAAAACCACACACATAATAAAATACCATTTTCTTTTAAAAGAACTATCAGAAATTAGAACATAAAATAATTAAGGAATCATTATGGAGAGAAAATATTTTCATTCTACATAAGTTTAAAAATACATTCCTTTTGAATTTTGTAAAAAGAGTTTAAAGAGGAACTTTAAAAGAGGATTTTTAAAATAAATCACCATAAATTAAGTCATACTAATCATGTATGTTCTTTATTTTCATGAAAAATATACTTAGGTTAATATATAATTTCTTAATAACCGTTTTGAAGTTTATTATTCCGTTATTTTTTTAATAACATGTTATATACATTTACTCAATTAATTAAGTTCACTTCTAAGGTTTTGGTGATATTCTGTTTATAAGTCCAAAATGATTTTGGTAGGTTGAAAATGGTAAAAAAGTTCATTATTCCATCATCTATAGAATAATAATATTGAAATAATTATCATTTTTATACATCAATTATAATTTTAAATACAACCATTAAATATGGTTATGAAAAATTTAATATGTTACTATGATGGAGAAGGTAGGACTTACATAAGCATGAGTCATGTTTCCATTTTTAAATGATCATTATAGAAATAAGGTAAATATTATTTTATGATTCTAGAATTATCATAAAATATATCATGTTTCTTATTTATATTTACATGTATATATCATCCATGTGATATGATAATTAAAAATGAATCACAACAATTTGTGGAGGTGGTAGAATACACGTACGCACGGACGCCATTATCATTTTCTAGTGTATGGAAAGGTAATAAGGTAAGTGATATATTATATTTTTAGTGTGATTAATATGAAATGAATATAATGTAAAAACATTTATTCCATCATTATAATCCATCCATGAGATAATGTGATGGAAAAAAATTATATTAGTTTGCGAGGTGGTCGTCCACTATACACACTGATAATGGATTCATTTCACATTTGATGGAAGTGTAGATGAATATAGGTTATTATATTAACATATAAAAATCACAATATAATGATTATACTTGTCATATTATTTTATCATGGTTGAAAAATATTTTAATGAGGTGGTAGAAAAAATAAAATAGAAAATGAAGATTAAAAACGATACATATTCTTCAATCAACCTTCTTTTCTTAACACCTTAAGACAACTAAGATTATTATTATACCTAAAAAACACATCTATAAATAGAATATGGATTCTAGGAAGTTATTTAGGAAGGTATTTTATGAACCAAATGGGTTATGAAGTGTTAAAAATGGGAATAAGAGGAACCCTTTTATAAGAGAGGGTTCGAGAACTCTCGATATTTCAAAAAATATAAAATAATATAATTTAATGTTAAATTAAAAATGATAAAAAGTGATTTATTTTAAATACAAGATGATTATGGGTCGATATATACTCATTAAGACAATATTAGACAAGTTTTACTATATTTATGCACTTATATTTTGGTTTTAACCCCTATTTAACCACTTTAACTCTTCCCACAAAAACATGAATTTTTAATCTTTGAAGGATAATATAGTTACTATAAAATGAAAAATGACCAATAAATAGAACATTTATTATATTTTCAACCTTATACTAATCAATTGGATGAATTATTATTTTTTAGTAATTTTATATCATTAAATAAAATATGATTTACTTTAAAATATCCATAATGTCAATTTTTAGAACTATTCATTACTTTGACTTTAATAATATTTAGAAAAAATATATAATTATAAAAAAAATATTTCATTATATCCCTAAAACTTCATATTCATCTATAAAAGTCATTGATAAAATTAATTATCTCAAATTATATTTATATTAATATTTCCAATATAATTTATTTGAATTTTCTATTAATTAAATTATTACTAGATCAACATTGTGTAACTATTTGAGGTAATTATTTTCTATAAAAATTAAAATATAAATTTCCTAGATTAATATAAATATTTTATCATTCAAAATAATATGTATAGTTGAACATATCCTCTTATAATGGTTATTTTCCTCACAGTCTGTTATTTTTTTGGTTTTGGAGGTTATAAATATTTAGAGGGTGTTTGGAGAGGTTCAAGTGCTAAAGATTGGAAGTGGGAGGATTACACGCTATGTAATTAAGTTAAATGATGTGAATCTTATGTTCATGGATTATCTGGAAGGGTTCATGGCGTGAGGAGATTCGTGTTATGAAAAATAAAATAATTTGAGAGGTAAGGGTTTTTTGGGGCAAGTGGACCTCAGGGGGTTTCACAGTGTGAAAGGGGATTACACATCACGTAGTCCCCCAGAATAGTTTTATATTATAGTTTTTGTTCAGCCTGACCTTATTTCATTTGTCCATTCTCTCTTTTTCCTCTCATTCCAAACAAAACCTAGGCACCCCTAGGAGACCTTTAAGCCCCACTCCTCCCTCATTGGTCATTTGAATATGGTAGTTGTTTATAGGAAATTTTTTGTTAACCCATGGAATGTTTTCCCCTCCTTTTCATTTTTTTTCTCTTATTCTTCCCACCAAAATTCACTCCTGTAATTCGGGTTGGCTTGGGATGAGCTTTTGGGTAGAATTTTGACAATTCTTTGATACATAATAGGTTGATCCATGTTTCTAAGCAGTGCATTTTTCACTTGCATGATTTCTTCTTCACCCTATGGTGCATGGATGAATTGAAAAGCTTCTTCAAGAAAGGTTTTCTCCTTCATTTCTCTTTGATTGTGCATCAAGTGGGAGGGAAAGAATTTTTCTCCTATAGATCATAGTTGTTCCAACCAAATCAAAGATAAAAAACTAGATAATTGAATTGAAAATGGGATTGGGGTGTGTTCACATTCTCTTTACATCCTTGATATTATTTATGATGTTATGATTGTACGGGCTAAACACCGTACTAAAAATCATGTCCGTTGGTGGTCCTTTCTTGTGCACTAAATAAGTTTCATGTTGGTTATTTATTGTGAAACACTTGAAAATGGGAATTGGTTAGTTACATACACTTTCATAATGAATAGATTCCCTAAGATCATATAGTTTTTTTATAATATAATGAATCTATAAGAGAAATTAATTATGGGATTCTTTTTTTAATTCGGAATTGTGTTATGCTTTGGTAAGTGGGGTGAGGTGTTGTCTGGGATACTTTTGGTTGTTTTTGAGGGATAGATGGGTCATGAAGTCGTTTCATTGTGGCATGTGGGTTAGTTCGGATGGTGGAATGGACAAAACCTGACTATGTAATGGAATCTCAGGTTGAGAGATTGATTTATTGTATAATGGATGGACAGTGTTGTGTAGTGGGAGTAAAAATGGGTTTTGTTTTGCTTGTTTTGCTGGTTTTGGTGTGTTTGTGTAGCGGGGCTACCAATGGTTTTAATATGGGGATTTGATGGGAGTAGATGTGAGTTGGTGCTTGTTTTTTTTATGGTTTAGATGGTGGATCAGGTGGATTGACTTGAAGAATGATGATGACAATGTTTGGAATAGGTGTAAAGTCGAGAGTAAATGTGGAGTGAGCTATTTTAACTTTGTTCTTCTTCCTCTGTATGGTTTATGTGGTGTAACTTGTGATGTTCTATGCTTGGTAGCTACTCAGGTAGGGATAAAATGAACAAATGGATTTTATTAATAGATAATGATAATTGGTTAAATGAGTTAGTTGGGTACATGAATTGAGTTTTGTCTTATTGTATAATTGTTCATTTAGAGGTAGTAGCAAAGGTCATTTTGTGGGTTGGTTGTTTTTTTGAAAAAAAATCACAGGTTGGGCTGAGTGTTTGATACATATATATATAGTTGTACTTCCTTGTGATTTATATATTCACCCACCCTAGTTGGGCACTATGTGATGAAAACCCCCATTGTCATGGGGGAGGGTGTCTTTTCCCAACATCCTAGTAGGAGGATGGATGGATGGTTATTGGATATCCCATGCTCCCTCTTCTAAGAATTTGTTGCCCAAGACTCTTCGGGTTGGTTGTGGTGTGGCTGTGAGGACCATGTGTCTGTAGGTGAGGTGTTCATTCCTAGGTGTCTACGTGATGAGAAGTAATGTTATTTACCATGTGTATTCTATATGAGGTTTGGTTTTGGCCCATGTGTCTGTGGGTGGGATGTGGTATGGTTGTGGACCAGGTGTCTGTGGGTGGGATGTGGTACAAATGTGGCCTAGGTGTCTGCATTGGGATGCAGTGAGCATTGATTTCCCAAGTTGTGGGACTAGCTCTGAGGCCCAGGTGTGTACTGGCAGGTCGTGACATGAGGCTTATGGAAGAGTGTGAAAGCTTCAGGATGTTTGCTGTTAGGGTATGAGTAGTTAACCGGTGGGAAGTGGTGCGGGGTACCCAAACATTGATGTAATTATTATATTACTTCACTTGACTTGCATTATTTAGTGAGTGTGGCTTGGTTAGGTTGGGATGACTTTTATTACTTGTTAGGTACTATTGGTTTTTACTATTTTATCACATGGGCATTAGTATTCTTCTCCCAATTGTGCATGAGAGACATTGGTTTTTCCTACTGAGTATACTTGTATTCTCACCCTACATATTTAAAAGCAATTTTTTGGTTTCTTAGAGAATTATGTAGACCATGTTGGACATTACTAGATTGGATGTGGGGACTATTATTGGGTCACTTCTTAGATTTTTTCTTTTGGTACTTACTTTGGAGTTTATTCTATTTGTAGAATTTATATTTTAAACATGCATGTAGGATGGATTTTGGATTTCCTTTATATATGTCTTGGGGTTGTTTTTTGGTTGATACATATTATCTCCCAATATTGGTTACTATAAAAAGGTTAATGCATCACATTTTTTGAGATTTTTATACCCTTGGTGCTGGTTGCCACCTTGGGGCCTACTGGAGGCGATACTCGAGGGTCATTATCTCTCTTTCTCCATTTCCATCTCAGGAGGGGCATCTTTGAAGGGAGGGGGTCATGAAAAAATGGTATCAGAGGTGATGGTTGAGATATAGGATGAAGTTTGAAGTTAGGAATAGTGACGATTTCATGGGTTGGTGGGGGAATCAGTGTTAGGTGACCTTGGTGTGTGACATAGGGCAGGGAAGACTGACTAGGACACGAGATTTTATGGCCCCCATGATCCGATGTAAGTAATATGAGCCTACCAAATGACCAAGCGAGGCTACACCATTTGTAGCATAGAGATCATAGGAAAGGTACATGCATCATAATGACTTTTTTCCCTATTTGAAATGTATGTTTTGGGGAATTTGAAATAAATAATGAGTTAAAATTAATCTTAAATAAAATTCCATACTACTTGGTCTTAAGAGTTCCTTGTTTACCCTTTTTCACCTATGACACCCGGTCTTCGTCCGTATGTAGTGCAGGAAGCAGTGGCTCAGTAGGCTGGCTCGGTCAATTGATGGATGGTTGATCGAGTATAGAAGTATGATAAGTGGTAGATGAGACTATATGATTTTCAGTAGTAGACTCTAGGAAAGTATGAGGGCTGTGTTTCAGATATGGAGTTATAGGGTTGTCTCGAGGAGCTTGTGATCACATTTAGCTTGATCAGAGCTCTGACAGAGTAATGGGTTCCTTTTTAATTGATCCAGATGTGGGGAGATATGCATTAGTGGTGGATTATGTACCTAGGGGAGAGGAAGGAGACATACATTCTGTGGGTCAATTTCAAGAAGGAGTTCCGAGCATAATTCCTTTCTTCGACCATAAAGGCTGAGAAGAGGTAGAAGTTACTCTCCCTCTAGTAGGGGAGAATATCAGTATGGGATCTAGGTATCAAGTTCAAGGATATCCTTTATTTTTTTCCTAGATCTCTTTTCGGATGAGGAGTCTCATGCGAGACGTCTAGAGGAGGCACGTCGTTCTTCTCTCCAGTACATGATCACTCCCTTTACCTTGCCAATATACTTGGGAGTCCAGAAGAAGGTATAGGTAGTTGAGTGGATCCAATCACAAGGAGTTATAACATGGGAGGTGATCCAGCAGCGTTATTATATGGGAAAGGCTACCGAAAACAGGTTTCAGATTCCAGGTCCTTTGAGGTTTCGACCGGTAATGAACTGACCTCAGTAGTTTTTGTTTTGGACTTCAGGTCCTCATGTTTTTCCTATGAACTTTGGACCAAATTGTTTCACTAGCGGAGCCTGTGGACATCTTCGGAGTCAATGTATGACAAATTTTTGAGCTCAATATGAAAGAGGTGGGGAGGTTCAGTTCCCGCATTAGTAGCAGTTTCTAGCTAGGCTGTTTCAGTAGTAGGGATAGCAGGATCCTACTCCACCGAGGGGAGACAGAGCAGGTGTGGGCAGAACATTGGGTGTTCTTTAGGGACCTATACCTAGTCATGGTTGTGGAGGAGGCTTTCAAAAGAGGGGTAGAGGATCTAGGCATGTTTAGTTTCACACTGTAGAGGTAGCAATCCTAGCATGGCCGGAGATCTTTCTTGGTACGATCAGTTTGTTTTTTAATCTTTCTTGTTCTTTTTTTGACTTGGGAGATTCTCACTCATTCATTACACTCAATATAGCCCATGATCTGGGACTAGACATAGAGAGGCTTCCAGTTACCTTGGTGTTGAGTATGCCAGTCGAAGGTCAGATCATATTGTTTGATGTATGCTGGGGAAGTAGATTGATGATGGGCCGCATCACTCCCTTGGGGATATATTGTTACTACAGATGTAGTCATACGATGTTATTATCAGCATAAAATGGTTTTATTTTGTGAATGTCATTATTGACTACTTCTAGAGGTGAGTTTTTTTTTCTGATGTGGATGGACATCATGTGACTTTTGTTGGCAAGCGGAGTTGTCAGGTGGGTAGTCGGTATGCAGAGCCTCTTCATTCCTTATTGGAAAAACTGTCAATGGGATCAATGGATGATGAGATAGTGGAGGTTTCTAGAGTTTTTAGGGAATTATTGGATGTTTTCCCTGAGGTTTTTGTGAATCTACCCCCTAGAAATGATGTCAATTTCTGGATAGAATTACAGCCCGATGCTTGTTCGATTTCGATGGTTCCTTATCGGATGACACCTTCTAAGATGCAGAAGTTAAGGATCCAGATTGAAGAACTAATGAAGAAGGAATTTATTTGGACTAGTGTGTCATCATGGGGTTCTCCAATTTTGTTTTCAGAGAAGGAAGTTAGTGGTATGAGGTTGTGCGTAGAATACCAGATGTTGGATCATGTGATGGTCAAGAATCGTTACCCTCTCCCAAGGATAGGGGATATTTTCAACTAGATGAGGGGTAAAAGTTGATTTAATATGATTGATTTGTGATTTGGATATCACCAGTTAAGGGTGAAGGAGGAAGATAACCTGAATAATACTTTCAAATGTAGGTATGGGCACTTCAAGTTCATAGTCATTCCATTTAGTGTTATGAACACACCAGCCGTGTTCATGGGGCTTATGAACTCTGTCTTATGCGAGTCCCTAGAACAGTTCATTGTCATATTCATAGTTAAAATATTGATCTACTTGAAGTCATATGAGAATTATACTGATAATCTCAGTACATTTCTATCCTTTGACGCCACCAACTCTATGGAAAGCTTTCCAAGTGAAAGTTCTGGACACGACATGGGAATTTACATGGAAATTTGGTGTCACAGTAAGGCGTAACAATGGACCTGTTGAAAGTTGAGGAAGTTATTTCTTGGGAAACACCAAATAATTTTGTGGAAGTTTGCAGTTTTCTTGGTATGGTAGGCTATTACTGGAGATTTGTACCCGATTTCTCTTGAATTTCAACTTCATTGAAAGCTATGACCAGAAAGGAACAGGATTTTATGTGGAATTAGTAATGTTGGGAAACGTTTGGTTATCTAAAGGGAAAGTTGTTCAGTGTTATAGTGCTTTGATTTCTAGAGGAAGGAGTGATGAACAAAGTTTTTTGTGATGATTCCCATCTGGAATTAGGATGCGTGCTGATTCAGTAGTGAGGAGTGATCACTTATGGGTCTAGGATGTTACATTCCCCCAAATTTAACTATTCCACCCATGATCTAGAGTTAGCATTAGTTGTTTTTTCACTGATGATGTGGTGAAAATACCTCATTCGAGAGCAGTTTTTAGTCTTCACAGATCACAAGAGTTTGAGGTATATCTTTTCCCAGTGAGATCTGAATTTGAGACAGCAGAGGTGGGTGGAGTTTATCAAGGACTATTATTTCAAGACATCTTACAAATTATGAAATGGGAATTTCATGGATGATTCCTCAAGTAGAAAGTCTCAGAAGTAGGTAGTTTAGGAATCAGCAGACGCTTGGACGGGTTGTAATACCTGCACTTAGATCTAGGAATTGATGGTGGAAAAGGATATCTGTTTCAGATGAAATTGCAGTCTTCTCTAATATATTAGGTGGAGGAGTCTTAGTGGCGAGACACATAGGCAGAGGTGATGTGTGATTGCTTTGACCAGTGTGATGCTCCGGAGGGATGGTTAGAGGACAGTCAAAATCCGATGTTGTTCTACGGGAGGCTATTAGTTGCATTGGTAGTGAATGAGGGAGTCCTCTATGAGTTTCATAGATCACCCTTATTGATGAAACTAATAGATTTCAATATTTATCATGGCTTGAGGGAGCAGTTCTGGTGGCTTGAGATGAAGCGGGAGGTGGTAGAGTTTGTGGAACAGTGCCCAGTATTCTAGCAGGTGAAGGCTGGGCATCATGTCCTCGGTGGTTTGTAATATCCCTTAGATGTACCTGAGTGGAAGTGGTATTAAATATTGATGGATTTAATCATGGGTTTACCCAGTGCTCAGGGAGGTTGTGATGCCATCTGGGTAGTAGTGGATCAACTGGAAAAATTAGCTCACTTCTTAGCGATTAAGGATTCAAGCACAATGGATGCCTTGGCTAAGAGGTATGTGGACAAGGTGGTGTGTCTTCATAGAGTTATGAGATTCATTATCTCAAATCTGTATAAATATTTTACCGCACGAGTCTGGAGGGGATTATATTGTTCTTTTTTCACCCAGTTATGCATCAACACTAGTTTCCACCCTTAGATGGATGGGAAGATAGAACAAACTATCAAAACATTGGAGGATATTCTAAGAGCATGCATCTTGGACTTTGGTGGATCTTGGGTATGAAACCTACCCTTATTATAGTTTTATTACAATAATAGTTATCACTCTTCCATTGGAATGGCTCTATTTGAAGCCTTTTATAGAAGACTGTGTTGTTCAACTTTGTGCTAGATAGTGGTTGGGGAGATAGTTGTTCTTGGCCCTGAGGTTCTATAGATCACAATAGAGAAGGTTTAGCTTCTTAATGAGAGGATTAAAGAATAAAAATATCAGAATAATCGATATACCAGTCACAGGATGAGGTCCTTGGAGTTTGAGGTTGGGGACCGCGTGTTCTTGAAGGTTTCCCCTCAGTGTGGGTAGCAGAGGTTTGGAATAGGGAGTAATATTTATCCTAGGTTCATCGGACCCTTTGAGGTGTTGGGACAATTTATAAAAGTGGTGTACCAGTTGGTGTTTCCACCACAGTTGGAGAGGATCAACAATGTCTTTCATGTCTCTCAGCTTCGCTGATATATTCATGATGACTCCCATGTCATCGACTAGGGAGAGTTGGATATCGAAGACGACGCAACATACATGGGGTGGCCAATAGATATCCTGGTTCTTTAGGATAAGGTGTTTCAAGGATGGACCACCCATTTGGTTCATGTGTTGTGGATGCATGGTGGTATAGAGGAGAGTACTTGGGAGCAAGAAGCGCAAATGCGTGCCCAATACCCGGAGTTGTTTTGTGTTTTCTCTTGTTATGTTTTTCCCTATGATGTAATGTTTGAAGCTTGTTTATTATGATATGAGTTGTTTTCTTGTTCTATGATGTGTGATAAAGTACTAATGTATAAAGAGGGAACGACCTAATTCCAAATCTAGATTCATTAATTGCAATGTAATTAAACCTATGAGGGAGGGTGAGTGCCACCAAGAGTTGATAGTATCTTTAAATGGAGGAAGAAATTCCCTGATTCATGTGTTTGGAAAGTGTGGTTATTTTTCTTATGTGGAGTTTCATTAGGTTGGTTGGATTATTAGATGTCATAGGAGGTGTTCTTATATGATATGGTTTTCCACTCAAGCCTTCGAGCAACACATGGTGGTTATCGTTGGAATTTGATGTTTTTTTCCAATAGCGGTGTTTCAAGTGTGGCGGGATTCTTGAGAGGTATATCATGGGGTTGTTGTTCAGAACAATCTTTCTTCATGGATTGGTTTTGGATTATCCAAGAAGATAATCATTTGAGAGGTATTTGATGTAATGGTTCATGTCCTCACAGTCCATTATATTGAGGGTTTTAGAGGTTAGAAATATTCTAAGGGTGTTTGGAGAGGTTTGGGTGCTAAAGGCTAAAAGTGGGAGGATTACACACCATGTAATTAAGTTACACGATGTGAATATCAGGTTCATGGATTGTCTGTAAGGTTTCATGGAGTGATGAGATTTATGTTTTAAAAAATAATTTTAGAGGTGGTGGGTTTTTTAGCGGAAGTGGACCTCAAGGGGCTTCATAGTGTGAAAGAGGATTACACATCATGTAATACCCTGGCCCATTTTTATTTTAAAGTTTTCATTCATCTAAAACTTATTTCATTTGTCCATTATCTCTTTTTCATATCATTCTAGATAAAACCTAGGCAAACCAAGGATACCTTCAATCCCCACTCCTCCATACCTTTTCAATTTAATTTGGTGGTTGTTCATAGGTGAT
This sequence comes from Viscum album, assembly GCA_963277665.1. Lineage (NCBI taxonomy): Eukaryota > Viridiplantae > Streptophyta > Magnoliopsida > Santalales > Viscaceae > Viscum > Viscum album. The sequence goes on from OY728141.1 coordinate 106,668,616, forward strand.
CCATTATCGAACCATGGTAACTTTTTCACTCTTTCTCGTTCGTTTTCTGTTGTTCTTCCCCCTAGAATTCACTGATGCAATTTGGTTTGGCTTGGTATGAGAGTCTGGGAAGAGTTTTGATGATACTTTGATACAGAATAGGTTGATCCATGTTTTTAATAGGTGCAATTGTCACTTTAGGGCTTTCTTCTCCACCTTGTAGTTCCCGGATGAATTAAAAAACTTCTTCAAGGTAGGGTTTCTACTTCATTTATCTTTGATTGTGTATCAATTTAGAGGGATCTACTATTGTTTTCTATGGATCATAGTTGTGTCACCCTAATCAAATATAAATAATTGGATAATAAAATTGAAAAGGGAAGTGGGGTGTGATCGCATGCTTTTTACAAACTTGATCTTGTTTGTGATGTTGTGATTGTACAGGATAAATTCCCCACTAAAAATCATGGGCGTTGGTGGTTATTTCTTGTGAAAAAAACAAGTTTTATATTAGTTAGTTCTTGTGAAATAACTGAAAATATAAATTGGTTAATTATGTACACTTGGATAACAAATGGATGCCCTAGGATCATATAGTTTTTGTGATAATCACCATAATTGATAAGATGAATTAATTATGGGATTCTTTGTTGAATCTGGAATTGTATTATGATTTGGTATGTGGGGTGAGGTGTTGTGTAGGATAGATTTGGTTGTGTGTGCGAGATATATGGCTCATGAAGTAGTTGCGTTGTGGTATGTGGGTTGGTTTAGATGGTGGAATGGATGAACTTGTAGATGATACATCAAACTGACCATGTAATGGAATCTCAGGATGAGAGATTGATTTATTGTGGAATAGATGGGCGGTGTTGTGTAGTAGGATAGAAATCAGATTTTGTTTTGTTTATGTTGCTGGGTGTGGTGTGTTTGTGCAGTGGGGCTTCCGATGGTTGCAATAAGAGGACTTGATGGGAGTGGTAGTGAGTTGGTGGTTGTTTTTTTGTGATTGAGATGGTAGATTGGGTTTAATGACTTGAAGAATGATGTTGACAGTGTTTGGCGTGGGTGTAAAGTAGTGAGAACATGTGGAGTGGGCTGTATTAACTTTTTTTTCTTCCTCAATGTGGTTTATATGGTGTGAAATATGATGTGATGTTCTTGGTATCTTCATAGGAAGGGATGAAATGAATAAACATATTTTCTTAATAAAGAAATATAATTGGTTAAATGAGTTGGTTGGGGTTATGAATCGAGTTTCGGATTGTTGTGTTGTTGTGCATTTTGAGGTAGCAACAAAGGGGGTTTTGTGTGAAGGTTTTTTTTTGGGAAAAACCCCATAGGTTGGGATGAGTGTTTGATACCTATATATATAGTTGTACTTCCTTGTGATTTCTATATGCACCCCACCCTAGTTGATCACTATGTGTCAAACATCCCCATTATCATGGGGAAGGGTTTATTTTCCCAACATCATAGTAAAAGGATGGATGGACGGTTATTGGATCTTCCCTACTCCTTCTAGGAATTGGTAGCCCAAGAATCTTTAGGTTTGTTGTGTTGTGGTTATGAGGCCCAGGTGTATGCGGGTGAGGTGTGATTTCCCAAGTTTCTATGGAATGAGATGCAATGTGATTTTTTAGGTGTCTTAGGAATGAGGTATAGTTGTGGTTTAGGTATTTGTGGATGGGATGTGGTATGGTTGTGGTATGGTTATAGACTAGGTGTCTGTGGGTGAGATATGGTATGGTTGTGGCCTAAGTGTCTATGGGTGGGATTCTGTGAACTTCGTTTTCTTAGGTTACGAGACTCGATTTGAGGCACAAGTGCGTGGGGGTGGGTTGTGACATGGAGATTGTGGAAGAGTGTAGAAGCACCACGATGTTTGTCATTAGGGTACAAGTAGTTAACCAGTTGGAAGTGGTGTGGGGTACCCAAAAATTGATGTTCTTATTATATTTCTTTACATGACTTACATTATTTTATGGGCATGCCTTAGTGAGGTCAGGATGACTAGTATTCCTTGTTAGGTGTTGTAGGTTTTTTGTTTTTTTATCATAGTGGAATTAGTATTCTTCTCCCACTTTTTCATGAGAAAACTTTATTTTTTCTACTGAGTCTACTCATATTCTAACCCTACGTATATAAAATTTTTTCTGGTTTCCAGGAGGATTACGTGGACCAAGCTGGACTTTACTAGCTCAGACATGGGGACAATTGTTGTGTCACTGCTTAGCTTTTTTCTTTTGGTACTTAAATTTGATTTTATTGTATTTGTAGTAGCTATATTTTAAACATGCATGTGGGATGGATTTTGAATTTATTATATATATTTCTTGGATCTGTTTTGTAGTTGATAGATCTTATCTCTTGGTCTTGGTTAATATAAAAAGGGTAATGCCTCTCATTTTGTGAGATTCATATACCCTTAGTGTCAGTCGCTACCATAAGGCCTACTGGAGGAGGGACATGGGGGGTCATTATCTATTTTCTCTATTTCCAGCTCAGGAGGGGAATCTTTGGAGGGATGGGGTCTTGAAACATCTAGACAACACCATATTAAAAATATTAAACTTATTAAAAACAAGAGTGTGAAACATCTGACATTTCATTAAATAAAATACTATAAATATCATAATCTCATATATGTGGCCCCAAAAGGTCATAAATCAGACCCTTGGATGATTATGTTTGATATATACTCATCCAATAACATTTAGGTATGTTTTTGGGTCATTTTATTGTTCTTATCCTTTTATTTTTAACCTAAATTACCCAATTTACTCTTTATAGTGGTAATAAAAATTTCTAAGGTTACTATTCATATTATCAAAAAATAAAAAAGAGAAATTAAATTAATTTTGACCCACTGATTTTAATAATGGAATCAATTATTGAAAATTCAAAACACAAAATTTGAAGAATTTAATTTAAAATGAAAAAGAAAAAATGCAATAAAAAAGAGTTTTTTCAGAAAAATTCCCCTTTAAAATATAAATTGTTTTTACACAAAATTAAAGTATAAAATTCATTTTAAATAATAATTGGATTATTTTAAATAAAAATGAACTAATTAAAATTTTAAACTAATCCAAAAAATAATTTTACATTTTAAATACTTTAATGTAAAATATAATTTTTAATTAAAATCAGTATTTTCACTATTTCTTGAAAAATCAATAATTTAAAAAATTCTCAACAATTCATCCAATGATAATTTTGACACACTAAATTTAAAAATGAAATTCATTTTTTCAAATTTAAATATAAAAATTAAACTTATAAATAAAATCTTATAAAAAACACTATTAATAAAGCAATTTTTTTTAGATTTTAAGAATTACTTAATATATTTATAATTAATATCACTACATAATTCAAGAATACTAATAAATATTAAAAATATTTATTCTATCATTACCTAGGAAATTACAAGTGTCCAACTTATAATTTTTCAAAACTATACAATATTATAAAGTAAAAATCTTGGCCATGTGGTTCCAAATTGGATTAATTTAAAATTAATGACGTGATATGATTGAAATAAACACATACATTAAGATTTAGACATGTTTTAAGTCATTTTAACCCTTACCTCTTTCGTTTAACCCTACATTAAAATTTTTTATTCTTAAATGTTGTAACACATTATTCAATTATTCTAGGTTATAAATTTACTTCTAAGGTAATATTTAGCTCCCAAATGGAAAAGGTATGAAAGTTTATACAATTTTAAATTACTCTTTTCCTATTTAAATATTTTTATTAATTTTAAATCATTTTAAATATATTATAATCATAAAATATTATTAATGTCATTTTTTACTATTCATTTAATTAGAAAGTAATTTTAGGATTACAGTAATGTATTTAGAATATATACCCTATCATAATCAATTATACATTATAATTAGTCATAAAATTCTCAGAACACCATAAACCATAAAAAAATATATTGCTTTGATGTTTTTAAAATTATTTACTTTGCTTTTTTCTACTGCTTGCATAAACACTTGGTTAACACTATGTAAGCATTTAAGGTAATTACATAATTATTAAAAATTAAAAATAAATTAAAGTCCCAAAAATAAATTAATCATATTAAAAATAGAATTTTATATTCATTCATAAAATATTCTTATCCCTATGTGAACTTAGAGAATAAATTTTAACAAATAGAGTGACATTTTGGAATTTTCTTTTCTTAAAATAATAAAAATGTAATTATCAAGGGAAAAAGGAATGAAAATTCCATATAATCAAATATAATATATATATGAAGCAATTAATACAATAAAATAAAAAAAATTCAAGTGATGGGTTGATTTTGAGACCTTATCTCATGGTTTTAACCATGTTTTACCTATTTTACCCTTACTAGGGTGACAAATATTTACCATGACCACTATTAATTTTGAAAAAATTAAATGGGACCTATTTATCAAATTTGAACCTCCTTATTCAAAATTTGGTAATTTTTTTCAAGATTAAATTTCAGTAATTGGGAGAAATTAATTTTAACATAAATTCATAAAACGTAACAAAAAACAAATTTTTGGAAAATATGTTTTTAAGCATAAAAATAATCTTATATCAAAATCATGATAATTATTGATTAAAATGAAATTAATGAAATTAATCTAAATAAAACACATCATATATCCCTTTAATACCAAATTCAAAATAAAATGGGGCTTCTTAATTACTTTATTTAATTAAAGAAAATGGCATTATTTGGATAATTGTTATTTTTCATTATTTACTAAAAATAAATTATCTCAAAAGAATAAAAAATTTGACCCTAAGTTAATTTTTTTTCATTAATTCATAAAATAATTCTTATTTTATAATTGTTTTTATAAAATTATAAAAATTAATTATAATTTCTGCAAACAAAATTAAGTAAAAATCACTTTTAAAGAAAATGAATTTTTGAAGACTAAAATGACTCCACTAAAAAAATGAGTTCTTATTTCATAAGAGTTAGTAAATAATTTTATATTGAGATGGACCATTATAGATTTATTTTATTATATGTTTACTCATATTCATACCTTCCAATTCAAAGGCTACATTATAACTATAACATTTTAAAAATAATATTTTTATAATATATCTCAATTTTTCTAAATATCGATGTTGTGTATTAATATATCAGCCATAATATTATATTAAAAGATATTTTGGAACATTATACTCTCCTAGTATAAATAAATTTCATCCTACAAATTTTATCTATTTCACCAATGTTTCAATATTTGAAAATAATTTTATTGGAAACCTGATTCATACACAGGGATAATAAAACATCCTTTGAAAAAGGAAAGTGAGAAATATAAAGGTTTCCTAAAATAACAAATAAATAGTTTCCTAGATAAGTAGTAAATTGGTAATAATTTGACATAAAGATATGTAGTATAAAAATAACATTAAAGTAATAATTGGGAGTGATAGGGAAGATGGTCAAGTGATTATTAATGAACACAAATCCAAAAATCAAAGTGGGGTGAGAGAAAAATAAATTTAGTAGAAATAAAGGTAAAAAGATACATTTTTATTTCAAGATAATTTTCCCATAGTTTATAGATTATTTTAATGCCAAGATAGAGAACATGATAAAATATACTTACACTATTAGTTCTATTTCTTTTGAACAATTTATTCTTTTAGCTGTGATTCGTTCAATTTCTATATCAACTCTTAGTAAACATAATTAATATTAAAGAATAATTTTTCATTCTAAATGTAATAAAATTATTTTTTCACTGATAATCGAATCTATAAAATAATTTAAAGTCATTACTACTAGATTTATATTTTTACAGAAACCAAATTGATTAGAACAAGTTATTGAATCAGGATAAATAATTCATTAATATCTAAATCCCTAATAATAACTCCCAAGATTCAGCTTAAACCTTTCCATTCATATTTAACATTTAATCTCTTCCAAAATATGTTTGAACAAATTAAAAATCCAAAAATTTAGAAATAAGGTCACTAAATTTCCAAAATTAACTTAACATTAATCCTTAAAATAATATAAAGATTAGATTAATATCACATAAATGATATTTGAATAACTTGATCATATAATCTCTTGAAATATGGTAATAACCAAAATCATCAAAAAAAACTTAATGAAAATATACATGCTTCTAAAAATTTAATCACTCCTTATCCTTAAATATAATCCTATATTACTAAATATATTCCATAAATTTATAAATTTTGTAAAATTCATCAAAGATAAAATAAACAACATTTTCATTAAATAATTAATCAATTATATCATCATCAATACTATCCAATTTACTTTATTAAAATCACTCAACTTATTATCCCAACTCAATATTGTTATCTACACATCAGGAACATATTAAGGATTATGTATCCTTTAGCACTATTGGAAATATGATCTATACACAATGTTCTATACCAAAAGTTTGTGAAAAATGTTGGTATAGGTATGATATATGTCACATGTACCAAAAATTTGGAAAACTCCATTAGTATAGGTATGGTATATAGAACCTATAATAACATTTTTAGAAAAATAATTGGTATATGTATGGTATATGGATAAATATTTTTCCCAAACCATTGGTATAAGTACTGTTTCTAGCGACATATACCAATTTTTTGGTCAAAACCTTGGTGTAGGTGTTCCCTACGACCACAAATACCAATGGTTTACCCAAACCATTGATATTGGGGGTGTTATTATCTAATCATATAATAATAATAAATAATTTAATATAAGTATTTTTTTATACATACAAATATGTGTATATTTTTATATATACAAATATAATATATTTTAGTATAATGATAAAGTATTTAGAATATTTATTGGAGGTTGTATGATCAATACCCAACACATGAATCTTTTTCAATAAAATATTTATACCAATGGTTTGACCAAACCATTGGTATTGTTCTTTCCATTGGAATCACCTATACCAATAGTTTTAGAACCATTGGTATTGGTGTTCAATACCAACAGTTTGGTCATAATGTTGGTATAAGTTTATACTGATGGAAAATCATTCAACAGACACTCAAAAAAATGTTATATCCTATACCAATGGTTTTATGGGTTATAAAAATAGTTACAAACCATTGATATATAATTTTTTAGGTAGAATAATCATGATTTTTTCTATAAAATATCCTCTTATCATTAATTAAATTTTTTATATTTTTTGTACCATTCAAAATATTCTTCAAAATTAATAATGTAAAAATTTTATAGAATAGTTCTTATATGATTTATTATTTTTATGACTATAATATCATTGATAAAACACTCATATAACATTATTCTAGAATACCAATATATAAACATATAAATAATTCCACATTAATAAACCTCATAAGATAATTCCTTCTATGGTCTAGGAGTTAGCTCTTGAATTATGACATTGACTCATATAATAACCATGTTCCAAATATTTAAGACAACAAATTCCCAAGTAATTCATTGTTATATTACATTAATTTCCATGAATAAATGTTTTTCCCATTACATTTATACATTATATCAGGTGTTTATTACCACATTAATGACATAATTTTTTTAACATTCTTTCCTATATAGTTATTACCACATGAACTTCAATAAAATTCCATATTCCTCTTATTTTACACATTATAAAACTCACCAATATTTAAATATTTAATCTTATATCATGATAGCGTATTAGGAATAATCAAAAGTTCTTGCCTTCTATCTCCTATTTCATTTAGTTGTAGTGTCCATCCAATTCTGTAATAATAAGATTCTTCATAGTTTTAACCATTAACAAAAACCAAATAAAAATCATAATATGAGAAATAATATTCATAATATGTAATAAAAAAACCTCTAAATCATGACATCATGCTTTCAATCTTTGATCCCTTAGGTTTATCCTAGTCCATCAATGATTTTCATATATTCAAATATTTCATAATGGTTTATAAATAAATATTAAATTAACCCAATCATATCTCCCAAGAGTGTCAAACGAGTTGTGTAATAAGGGTACATTCACCATGCACAAGAATAATGGCTGAGATATACTCAAAAACTCCTTTTAGGGTTATTACCATTATATTTATCAATTAGAAAACCACTTATAATTATAGTATCAAAACAAATAAATATTTCTTTTAAAACCACATAATCTATACCTTACTAAAACATTATGATGTTATACTATACTTAGAATTATCCCTAAGGGTTTTACAAATTTATCTAATCCAAATATCCAATTATTAACTTAACTCTTCTATGACACCAACTATAGTGACCAATACTATTCATGCATAAATATTACATTATTTTTGTTTAATATTCATTACATCTCATAATAATACATTCCCAATAACCATAACGAATTATTCTCTTTAGAAAATTTTATACAAGAATTTTTTATATAAAAAATCCAAATCATCTCCCATATAGTTCATTACAACTAGAACCATTCATAGACACATAATATTTAAAACCAATATTTATATCATTGGGAAAAGGAAACATAATAAATTTTGAGTTAATATTCTTAGGAAGGGTAAACATGGAAGATATTAGTCATAAAAAACAATAAGACGGTCATAAGGTTATGATAACATAATCAAGTGCATGATCTCAATAGAAGAGATTCATAAATAGAAATTATTATATAATAAATATCTATAATAATGATCAATAAGGATTTCAAAATAGTAATCAATTTTCAAGAGTTAGATTACTGGCATGTGGAACCATACTAATTTTAAATCATAATATTGTGAACATAACTAATCACAATCAAATCCATGAATAATTTTGTGAGAATAGATTGAAAGTGACCATACTCATATATAAAAATGTGAACAAAATGATTCACAATTATGTCAACATATATTTCTATTAGCATATATTGAATGAAATCACACTCACACATCAATATGTAAAAAATTCTATTCATAATAATGTACACAATCATCATCATCCTCTCATGATATATCAACATCACTTTACCCAATTCATTGGAGGGATATAACAGAATCAACCATTGGATAATTATAATCCTTTTATATTAAGTCCTCATGATTATAAAACATTCATTGTTTGACCATATCATTACACAAGGAAAATAAATAGGGTTCATAACATTATCACCACCATAATAAAAAACCATCCAGAGAATGAATAAGGATAATATCATTTTATAATATCCTTATTAAATCATAATTAACATCAAAGTATTTTATCATAGAATAAAAATTCCTTCAAAATAACAATGGAGAATTTATTAAATAAAATACCATTTTTGTTTTGAAATCACATATTTAAAATAAAAATATTTCAGAAAATGTAAATAAATTATTTTATTTTAAAAGAAACATGGTAACTTTTAATGAACTATTTAAACCATTGATCTGTCATGACTGAAAGAAATTTCATTCATAACATAATCACTAAAACAAATATTTTATTCATACATTTAGTAAAAAGGTTAGTTATTTGGAAAACAACAATAAAATTTCTTTTGAATTATTTTATAGAATTTCAATCATTATTAAAAATTTATTTAATAAATCCTTTTATAATATTAAAAACATTTTTGAAATAATTTTCTAGAGAATATGGAAAGGGAACAAAAAGTTTCTTGACCAAAGTGGAAGTAAAGTATGTTTTTAAACATTTTTAGAACTAGAGAGAGAGGAAAATGGTATATTCACCTAAAAATTCCATGAATAACCAGAGGAAAAGGAAAAAATTAAAGGGGGTTATTTTATAAGGATAATATAATTTCTTCAATGTAAATTTAATGATAAAAAATCTTGATTAAAATGAGATTGATGCATAAATACCTTACCACTTTGGTATTCTCCAAATCAAAGATAAAGTTTTATATCGGTTGTTATATCCTGATAATTTTAATGATAAGAATCATAAAATACATTCATGGGTAATATATATGTGACACCCACTGGTTCACTGGTATGTATGTTTTTTAGTTTTCGTTTTTTTTGTTTGGATTTGGAGTTCTTGTGTATTGAGAGTCAGAAATAAGAGTTTTATGGAAAAACAAACCAGGTGTACGGTTGTCACATGGCTTATCTAACATTTTGGAAAACCATGTGAGGGTTACTGAAAATGTGACTGGGGAATTTTTCATGTTTTTATCACATTTTACAAAACCATTCAATGCTTAGGGGTAACTTTGTAATTGGTATTGGTTTAATAGTAGCACTTTCACAGTTGGTGCATGGTTTGCCTATCTGTGCGACCAAACAATATGACCTATCTATATTACTTAAAATAATTCTTTTACCATTTACCCTATCATTTTTATAGATTTTTTCCTTCATTTTCTTATCTCATCATGAACAACCCCTCCCCCTTGGCTTGGAAGCTTTCCCTCTCCCTCATTGGTGGATTAAGATCTTGGTCATTTGGCTTGAGGTAAGTCTAAATCTTCGAGTTTTCTTCTTTATTTACCACTTCTCATGTCTTTTCTTCCATTTTCATGGTAGTGTGGAACCATAGTTAGAGGGGATGGACAAACCTAGGATTTTAATAGGGTATTTGTTTTTTTATTATGGATTATGTGTGTGAAGCCTTTTCATTAATATTCTAGGTGGTTATCATCAAATGCGATGATATTGGAACTAATTATGAGGTAGGTGTATCCATTTAAGGTTGTTTTTAATTGATTAATTTAAAATTCTAAATCTTCTTTTGTTTATGTTTTCTTAATTTCAAATTAAGTCCTTTATGGTTTATTTTTATACCATGTTTGATGTGTTCTATGGTTTAGTTTTGGAATAGGGTATTTAAAGTTATTTTTTGAATGGGTGTGTCATGTTTGCACACCATGTGTTTTATGAAATGGATCAAATAGGATTTATGATTTTAAATGTATTTCTAAAATGGTTATAGAAATGGGTTTACCTTGTCCATGTTTTTCTATTTAAAATGGGTATGTTGGATTAATAAATTATATTGAAAAATGAGATTTCAAGTATAGTTCTTGTTTTTTATTATGTAGAATGTAGTAACACATTGGTTAACTAGGGTGTGAACAAGGGGTTGTCTGAGGTATCGAGAGAGAATTTAGGTAGGAAGACCATGAGAGATTACACTAATATTTCCAAGGTATAGTGGGAGACTTTAGGTAGTAAGAACACGATATCTTCCATTTTCATTACTGAGAGACCATGAGAACTCTTGGAGTTTGTCCCGGGGAATACCATGAGAGATTACAACTTGTTTAGTTGGCTAACAGACTTGTTTAGACACACTCATGTTTGAACCTTATGGTTAGATCTATAGGTTCACTTACTCAAGATAGGTTGTTTTATATTCATTATGCATTTTATTAGTTCCAGGATTTATGTGATGAGGTGTTTCATATAATTTTTTTATTTATATGTTTATATGTTGATGATTTTTGTTCTCACCCTAGTTATTTCATGTTGGATACATTAAGAATGGTTATACCTTTGTAATTATTTATTTATTGTATCTATTTTGATTATTATTATAGAAAACATATTTTATTTCAAATTTAAAACCAAAGCGATTTCAAAGGATTATTAGAAAACAGTATATCTTCAATGTGGGTTGGTATTGAAAAGTTTTTTCAAACAATATTATTGGGTTTCGTGGGTAAAATCCTTAAATATATTCATTGTGTCATCCTACTAATATTTGTGACTCACAAACTACATATGACTATGAATATGTAGAATTTTTTTACAGGACACATGTAAAGGAAATGGAATGATATACCTAGGTGTATTGCTTTATTACCATCACCAATTGTTTTGTTATAGGAGATACAGTCTTATAAGGATTAGCTCATGTGGAGTCATTTTTGGATTTTATACTTATTACGAAGTATGTATTGGAATTTTTGGACCTCGTCCCTTTCTTTTTTGAGTTTTGATATTATAACTTGAGATACCACATTTATTTCATGTCATGAAATTTTTTATATATGATGTTGTGGTTGGTTATGGTATCTAATTTTCATTTAATATGTTTCTCTAGATATTTTATTTTAGAATGATCACTTTAATGTTATTGAAATTGATGTCCTATTTCATGGATGGGTCATGATGGTTTACCATGTGAATAACTATTCCCAAGAGATTTTCAGGTATGTCTAGAAATTTTTTATACCCCATGGAGATTGTGAATGCATATTGGTCCATGTGGTAGGCTAGCTCAGGTGATGGGTCAGGTCGGCACAGGTCAGTTTGTTACAAATTTGTATTAGAGAGAGGTTTATGTGGGAGTCAAGGGTATAATGAAGGTAGGGCCATTAGGACATGGGAGGTTAGAATGAGGTAGTTCCTAACCAGCACTTCTATATGTCAAAGCTTTAGTTTACATGTTTATTTCTAGAATTATTGTTATGTTTTGATCCCTATTATGTATTTTTGTTGATATTTTGAGGAATTTTCTGGTCCATGTTGACTTTCGATGTGAGTTCAAGTACTGTTTTGTGTTTTGGTTTGAAAAAATGGAAGTTTGGAAGACACAAACAATTATAAAACATGGTTTTTAGCTATCATTCATAGCCTATGTGTCCTTGTCTTCCAAAAATTAGTGAAACCATCATAGCTGGTGCACAGATTACCTAAACATGTGTCCAAACCATAAACTATGGGAAATGATTTGTTTTTTTTAATTTTTCAACTTCTTTTTCATTTGGAGTTTTTATGCCTATTCTACTTATTGAGACCCATGGTGAGGTTTCATTATGGTACATTTGATTTAGTTTTAGATTTAATTATACTTTATAGAGATTTTGTTTTTTTTCTTGTAAATAAATCCTCCTAGAATGACCACATCTAGGTGTAGAGAAGGTGTTGTAGAGACTACCCCACAAGCAAAACATCTTCTTGATCTAAAATTGGTGGAGTCAGTGATTGATATAATCCAATAATTGGGTCACGCAGGTGGTCAAGAGAAAATATGGATAATGGAACCTGATGAAGAGTTTATGAGAAAAAACTCACTGGTTCCCTATAAAGACATGGGATATAATGAACCTATAGAGTGATTGTATTTTATCGAGTTTATAATTTAGTTTTTGATAACCCCTATGACCTAAAAGGTTGTAATTATCACTTATGTGCTAGAAGGACTGGGTATAAAGTGCTGATATTCGATGGTTCTTTTAAAGAGGCATTATGGCCTCACATGGACCACTTTTATGGTGGATTTTAATATGTAGTTTTACCCAAAGACATTAAAGGTGTAAAAGGCCTATGAGTTCTTGTTGTTGGAGAAATTATATCATTTAGTGATATAGTATGCTACCTATTTTAATGGGTATGTACAAGTCCCTACAAATATCCATGCATATGATTACCTCATGGATTGGCATTTTGAGATAGGATTGAGGTTAGAGACCAGATTAATATTCATTATTCACTATCTACCAACTAATTAAATTGTATTTTATAAAGAAACTGTATAAGAGGGTGATTTTACTAGTAATAATAGTCTTAGTGGTGTTCCTCCTATGGGTGGAAGCTAGATTTCTTTACTGTGATATAAGAAGAAGCATCAAAAGTATAACTAGGGTAGTGGAAAGAGAGTTCAATGGTCATCAAGAATGGTTCTGGTAGAATATTCTAGGTATATTCCCATTGATTTATATCATTGTAGGAATGGTGGACACCCTATGACTAATTTACTAGAGACTCTGTGGTTGTTCCACTAGTGTGGGAATTTGGGGAATCTTAAACACTTCTATTAATTCATTTCATGGGGGAGTTGTGTATGATCCATGATCTCAAAGGGTTCTTAGGTTCAGTCTGATGCTACCAGGGGTGGAGGATCACACCCTTGTGGAAAGGAAGATTCTCACTAAGGTAAGTAGGCTCAGGGTGGGATAGAGTATGCACACCTTCTTTGAGTAAAGGTTTTACTAAAAGATTTATATTTTAGGATATCCACCATGAGAGGTATTATTTTTATTACAACTTCTATATAATTCAGTTTATTTGAAACATGTTCACCCCATTACTTTATTTCACTTAAAGTTATTGATATATTGGGTATGGGGGAGGATTTATTTCCATTTCTTATATATTTTCTTATCTCATTGGGTAGAAATAAGGAGCACAATTTTATTTTTCTAAAGTGTTTTGTTTTCCTCATGTTGGACCTGGATGTTTTCAAACTCATCATTGGTATGGGTTAGTTGATAAAATTCAAGAAAATTCTTAAGAAATATTTATATAGGGGCTAGTTTATTTCCCATGATGTGATCACTCACATCTTTTAGGGTGAGTGGGATATGCGATCAGGGAGATAGAGACTAGTTTATTTAGAAATATGAATGATTACATGATAGTTCTCAATGTTTTTTCTTAATTATTTGATGTAGTGTTCTATGGGTTAAAATCTAGTGGTTTTGGGTAGGTTCCCAGATGTGTTTCTGGATGATTTTTTAGGATTTTATCCCCAGAAGAGGAAGAGTTCACTATCAATATGCTCCATAAGATAAGATTAATTTCCTTAGCATCTTATTTGATAGATCTGGACAACATAATGTTTCTAAAGATATATTTATTGGATATTGGGGGAAATGTATTTATCTATCCTAGTGATTCACTAGTGTTATTTTCAAAGAATGCAGATGGAGGCCTTTGACATTATATAAGTTTTCTAAATCTTAACCATATTATTGTAAAAAATAAATATCTATTTCCTATAATTTATGATCTCTTTGATTAGATCATTAGAGTCTGATGATTTTCAATGATTGATTTGAGATCTAAGTACCACCAATTGAGGGTCCAATATAAGGATATTCTAAAGAGGACTGTTTAGAGCTATTATTTTCATTTTGAGTATTTGGTTTTTCCATTTGGTCTTACCAATTCTCATATACTATTCATGGAATTAATGAAATATAACTTGAAATAATTTTTTAATCCTTGATGGTCATGTTTGTAGATGAAATCATGGTGTATTAAAAGAAAAATAAGGGGAATTTCAACCATTTAGAGGTTGGTTTGGGTGTTTTTATGGACAACCATCTATATTTTAAGCTATCAAAGTGTCAATTTTGGATCTAGTAAGTGAGTTTTTTGAACGATGTGATTTACTTGTTAGGAGTTTCAGTGGATATCAAGAAATTAAGAGTAGTCATGTCTTGGGGGAAGTCTTAGAATGTGTGTAAGATTCATAGTTTTTTGGGATCAGATGGGTATTATTGATATTTCATTCATGATTTCTATAGACTAGATCCCCCTTAATATATTTTAGTAGGAAAGGGGTGATACTTGAGTGGGATGAGAATTTATAGAATTATTTTTAGTAGTTATAGATATTCTTGACATCTTCACTAGTTTTGATTATTCATGATCCTATAAGATCATATTTAGTGTATTTTGATACTTCAAGTGTGGGCTTGTGATGTGTGTTGATATACGATGATCATGGGGTGGTCTATGGTTTGTGTAATTTATGCCCAAATGATCAGAATTATTACACCAATGACATTGAATTGGTAGCTGCGATCCACATGCTGAAGACATTGTGACATTACTTTCTCAAGGAGTGTTTTATACTTTACTCATATCATAAAATATTAGAGTACATTTTCACGCATAGGGAACTGATACATAGACTAAGACTCTAGGTAGAATATATTTATACTTTTTATTTTTATATTGTGTATGAACCATGGAAGGAAAATGTGGGTTTTGATTCATTGAGCATGAAGCTTCCAGTGCAGGCTATTCGTTAATTGGTAGATGAGTGGGGTCTAATGAGTCTGTTTTTTGCTCTGGGTCCTGAGATGGATGGGGATGGGGAGTGAGTGATCTTGACTAGTGTTTAGGTAACTCCCTATAATATTTATTGGGTTAGGAGTGAGAAAGTATCTTACCCTATTTTTTATTAGATTCATAGTTCTTTAAATGATGGGGATACCATGAGTGTCTGGTCTTAGTATATTGACAGTTCTATCCCTTTTATGAAGTGGATGAAAATTTATTTGAGCTTGAGGTATGAGGTGATGCATAAGGTGCATCATTATAGTTGGATTGATTACTATAAAGAAACCAAGATGTTTTATACAATGAACGGATGATATTGGTGGCCTAGGATGAGAAGTTCAGTTTTAGATGCTTTAATATCCAAAAGATCAAAATTGAGAATCAAAGGCTATCTAGGTTGTTTAAACCACTTACCATTCAAGTGTGGATGTGGTATGAGATCCCTATGAATTTTTTGATTGGGATAACTCATAAAATGTGTGGGAAATATGATATATGTGTGAGTCTTTATCATTTTATGAAATCATCCCACCTTATTCCCATCACAGAGTCGACAAAGGCAGAATAACTCAGGCACCTATATATATGTGAGGTTTTTTGGATACATGGATTTACCTTGGAGATAGTTTTAGATAGGGATTCCCATTTCACTTCTTGGTTTTGGTGGGGACTCCTAGAAGCTTTGGGAAACGAACTAAGAATAAGCACCTTGTATCACTCGTATATGGATGGTCAATCTAAAGAGACCATCCAGACTCTTGAGGATATGTTTCGAGCATGTGTTCTTGATTTTTGGGGTTTGTAGGAACGAAAACTACCATTGGAAAAGTTTTATTATATTAATAGTTATCCTTCCTTGATCAGGATGACCCCATTTAAGGAATTATATAGAAATTCATGCCAATCCCAATTTTTTTGGTTAAGGTGGGTGAGAATTCCTTAGTAGGGATGAGTCTCATCCTAGAGAAGATAGGGAAAATTTTAATGATTAAAAAATGTATAGAAACAAATCAGACTCACCATATGTTTTATTCCGATTATCATCACTGCTTGTTGGGGTTTTGAGTTGGTGATCAAGTGTTTTTTGGGTAACTATTACACTAGGAAAATGTTGCTAGGGATAGTATGGAATGATGGTTCCATGTTATGTCGATTCATTTCATATAGTGGAGACTATTCAGAAGGTATCCTATCAGTTTGAGCTTTTACCAAGGATAACCTTAATCCATTATGCCTTGTATGTTTCCCAGTTAAAGAGACACAATCTAGACCCATCTCATTTACTTGAGTGGAAAGAATTATAGTTTGAGATTGATGACAGAATATTGGATAATCCTGTTCATATCGTGGATCATTAAAACAAGGTTCTTTGTGGTAATTCAGTCCTATTGGTCTTTATTATTTGGATGTGATATGGAAATAGCCATAATACATGGGATAAGTTAGAATTTATAAGGGAGTAGTAGTCTCACCTTTTTTATTCTGAGGATACTTAAGGAATTTCCGAGGACACAATGTGTCATGTTGAGGTGTTTTTGATATCTTTAGGGTAATTTCTACACTTAATTTTGAGTTTTATTTATCGTTCAGTCTTGTTTTTGAGTTACCAAGTTATGGGGTCATAAATTGAAGCTTTTGTGGAAGAAAAGACCAAGCACACAGTTGGAATTTTTTTTCTAACCATGTGTATAACTATACTGGGGGTGATAAAAATGTGACAAAGCTATTTTGCATTGTTATAGAATGATTTTACAAACCGTGTGATACCAAGGGGTAAATGTGTGGCCAATGTTTTTGGGGGTAGTATCACCTACCCAGTTGGTGCATGATTTTTTTAACTATGTATCCAAACTATATGAATTATCCATATCACATGAAAATTTGTTCTTTTCAATTTCCACTTGATTATTTTTAAGGATTTTAGACATCATTTTCTTCTCCCATAATAAAAAAACCCCCCTCACTAGCTTTAAATATTTTGCCTCCCTCTATGGTTGATTCCTCTTGAGATCATGGGGGGATTTTTCTTGAGGAAAGACCAAATATTATTGTTTTCTTGTTTATTTCCCCTTATCATGATTGTTATTCCATTTTAATGGAATCATGGAACTATTTTTAATGGGTATGGATAAATATAGGGTTTTATTGTGGGTTTTGTTTTGTTTTATTGTGTTATAGGTTTGTGAGGACTTTTTTTAACTATTCTAAGTTATTTTTATTGAAGGAGATGATATTGAAACCGATTCCAAGGTAAGTTTCCATATTTAAGGGAATTTTATATGGATTTCATTTAAATTTTAAATCACATTTTGTTTTTATTTGTTTAACTTTTAATTGAATTCATTACAGCTGATGTTTATTCCATATTTAATGTGTTCCATGGTTTATTATGGAAATTGGGAGTTTAAATTGAGTTTCATAAAGGGTGTGTCTTTTTGCAAACCATGTGTTGGATGAAATGGATAAAATATGATTTATGATTTTAAAGGGATTTATAAAATGACTTTAGAAATTATTTTACCTTTTGAAATGTTTTCTATTTAATATGTGCTTGTTGGATTATTATATTATATTGTAACATATTTTTTTCATTTATGGAACATTATTGTGATTATGTTTTATTTAAGCAGCACATGGGTTAAATAGGGTGTGAGCAAGGGGTTTCCAGAATAACTATAAAAACCTTCAGGTTGGAATTCCATGAGAGCAACTACTTTAGTTTCCATGGGACCTTGAGATACTTTTGGTAGGAATACCGTGAGAGATTTCATTTGGTTTCTGAGAGATTTTGAGAGGTATTCGAGTTGGTCCCGGGGAACCCTATGAGAGATTCCACCATTTTTATCCAGATAATATACCCTCTTAGGCTCACTCATGTTAGATGCTTACAGTTTGAGCACTCAGTGCACATACTTATACAGGGTTGGTTTATATGATTTATGCATTCTATTAGTGACATATTTTTTTGTGATGAGGTTTGTTATTCCCATTTTAATTTATATAGTTATATTATGATTATTTTTGTGATCTTACTTATTATATCATGTTGGATACATTGATATTATTCCACTATTTGTCCTTGTTTCCTTATTTTATCCATGTTGAACATTGTTTCGGAAAACACATTTTATTTGAAATGGAAAACTAAGGGGATTTAAAAGGATTATTTGAAATTGGTATGTTTTAATATTTTTTAAAATACCTGGTAATGATAGAATAAATAAATTTCATGTTTATTAATCTGAATTATATAGCTATATTAATTATAAAATATTATGTACTTTTTAAATAAAAAAGGAAAAAGTTTTAATTAAACATTTTTCATATAAGATTTTATATAAAATTTTATTTTATGAATTATAAAATTTGAATTTATAAAAAATTAATTTAATTTTTTAAATCAGTAGATCTAAATTAACTTAGGGTAAAATTTTTGGATTTATCAGAAAATATTGATTTTTTGGTGAATAGTGAAAACTATCGATTTTTGTGAAAATATCACTTTTTATAATTAATTATGTAATTTTAATGTATAATTATGTTTTTGAATATGATTTAATATAATATAAGTATTATTTATTTATATTTAATCCACTTAATTAAATTTAAATCATATTTACATTTCATTTTAGTATAATTTTATTATTGGGTTTAAAAGCAGGTTATTTCCGAAAACTGTTTTAAAGTGCAATATGTTTCACAATTTTAATTAATTTTAAAAACCCCAACTAAAAAATATTTAAATTAAATTTATAGATTATATATATATAAATACTAATTTAATTTCATACAATTATTACTACTTGTCATATAGTTAATATAAAATCATCTTATTCTTGAAAAATACAGTTCTTGAAAAACTGTTTTTTTATCACGCATCCAGGTTTAATTTTAAATTAAATTATAAAACTTATTTGAATTAAATTTGTTAAAATTTATTCAATATTTGGAATTATAATAATTTATATTATCTAATAAGGAAAACTTAACTTTTTTTCGTAATAAATAGTGAAAACAATAAAAATATTTCATCGCAGTTATGGTAAAAATGGATTTACCATAGGGTTAAATTAAAACGATAAGGGTTTAAATAACTTAATAACTTTTTTAAAATATATTTTATTCCCATATTTATACTTTATAATGTCTAAATATTTATAATGGTCCATTTTGGATCCTTGTGTCCTATGAAAAAATGAGGGTATCACGTTTTCTTTTTGAAAATTACAAGTGTGCCACTCACCTCACTTATAGAAGGCCACCCACTCTCCTATACTATTCACACCAGAAAGCCATTTTAGATCAAGAAATACATACCCTAAAATCTACCTTTATTTCCAAAATCCATCATATAATCCTCTTTTTTATCATAAATATATCCTAGGAAGGATTTTGGTGCTTACCTAAAGAGGTTGTTCGATGAAGAGGTGTCGTGCTTAACCGAGCATTTTATTTTATTTCTTCTTCCAACTCTTTCAAATCATATTAAATTATTCATATATAATTAAAACAGTATCTCCCATATAATGGGATGTTATTATGTTAATTAAATAACCTAAATCCATATCTTCTTACATCGAATGGGGAACAAAATCATCATTCATGTGTACGACAAACTACCACCTTGAAAATCGATGTGATTCGTTTTTCATCATCACCTCACATGATATTATATAATGATGAATTTAAAGTATAAATATTTTTTAATTATTTCAAAACCTTTTTAATTATTATATAACATATTCATTCTTACTTTCTATTCCACTGGGGATTCCAAAATGTTGCTCGTTTTTACAACAAATTACCACCTCATGAAGCGATGAGATTCATTTTTCAATAACTCTTTTCATGAAATGTTATAAGGAAAATTTTAGTGAATATATAGGAAATAATTATGATTTTTCTAAAATATTTATCATTATTAAGATATGATATATAACTTTATTTATTACATTTTCACTCACAATAATATGATATTGTCATTCGTATGTATGTGTGGACTATCACCTCTACGAAGTGATGTGATTATTTTTTAATCACCACATCACAAGGATGATAAATATAAGTATATTTTAAAAAATAATATAATATTTATGATATTATTATCATTCTATAATTAAAAAATATTACTTACCTCCATTCCCTGATGATCCTTGAAAACTTGAAATGTTACTCATGCGTACGAATGACCTACTGTCTCAAGATTGCAACATAGTTAATTTTTATAACCATAATTCATGAGTGGTTTTAAAAAGAATAAAAGAATTATAAAAATTATAATTATTTCATTATTTGTTTTGTATTTGATAAAATAATGACCAATTTGACTATTTTCATCCTATCGAATTCATTTTTGACACATAATTCGAATACCATTAAAAATTACAAAGTGATATTAATTGATAATGTAATCGTATATAACATGGAAATTAGTGAACTAAAAGGAATATTAAAATTTAAAAAGGTTTTCAATAATTAAATAATTAACATATGCCTATTATTCAGGATGATAAAGAACATACATAATGATTCAGTCTCAAGGTAAGGGACTTCATCTCAATTTACTTTTGTTGAGGCATATTTCATTGTTATCCACCTATATTATTTTATGAGGTTTATACATATCCCATTTTAAAATTTATATCATGAATTTATATATTATTATGGAATTTAAATATTTTTTTAAACATTAATCTTTCATGGAGAGTATGATTCAAAATTTTCCCAAGTGGTAAGGGACTTTCTTTTAAAAAACCCACTTTTAATGCTCCCTTAAATATATTTTTATTCAATGTCCAAGTTTTTAAAATTATTATTTTTATTTACATATATGGACATATAATTTTTTAGAGGTTATTTTTTTCTTCCTTTTAAAGGTTTTCAAAAAGTAATCTTTTTCCCTAATGTTTGAATTTATTTAAAAATAATAAAAGGAATGTTCTATTTAAAAATATATGATGAAAATGAATCTTTACTCTACCATAATAGTTATTTTATTTTTGGATTCTATAAATATATTTCATGTTTTCTTTGAAGAAAAACCATTTTTACATTTTTTATATTTATTTTGGAATTGAAAATGGATTTTTAAATGGATTGGATACTTTGATATCCGGAAATTCTTTCTTATGGGTGAATTTTTTTTTATTGTAATATTGAAAATTAAAATCTTTTATGGGTTTATATTATGTTATGATTCTTGAAAATTATTTATTATGATGGGTGGTTCCATTATAAATCAAATATGGGTGATTCAGTGATAAAAAAATGATGGGTGGTTACATTATGAACCAAGGACAGGTGGTTACATTGTAAACTAAGGAAGGGTTCTTTCATGATATCCCTTTAATGATTGGGTATATAATCCACCCATATGGTTATTCCATATGTAATATTTATAAGGAAAATGACACCCCAAGATACATATATTTTTTCTATTCTAGGAATGAGTTTTTATTATAATCCTATTATTGCTAAGAAGGTAAGAAATTAGCTTATTTTCAAAAGAAAATATTTTATACTTTTTAAGGGTGAAAGGTATAACTTTTTGAATTTTTTTTCAAGAGTATATAATGTATTCAAGATAAAATTTATTATTTTTATTTTTTCTCTATTTTATTAAATAGTTTTTTATGAAAATATTTGGGAATATAAGGTGATTTATTGGGTAAGAAAATATTTATTTGAGCCAAATGCTTAATCTGAAAAGGAAATTTTTTATAAGCAATCACAGACTAACAAGTTTCTTTCTTTTTTTCTCTGTACCTTAATAATGTTTTTCTTCTCATCCAATTTTTTTTAAAAAAATCCTAGGGTTAATGGATTTTTAATGGAAATGAATATGTCAAGTTGAATTATATATATATTTTTCATGAAAAGAAATCATATTTTATTTTAAAAGTTTTATAATGTGGGAAAAATAAATAATGATTAGAATTATCCACTTTTAATATATATAGATTTTTTATGTAATAGTTATGAACTAAAAATCTAAAACTATAAACCTAAAAGATATTTAAGAATGTCAAAAAATTGAATTTTAGTTTAAAGTCACTTGAATATGTAATTATAAAGGACACATCCTTGAGTTAGTATCATAAAAATTTTTAGATAATTTTAGAGGTTAAGATATTATTAATATTATAACCTAGAAATATTTTACAAAATGAAGGATTTTAAGTGATATAGAATTTTAATATTACCAAGTTTATTTATATAAATTATGTTTGTATAGAATGGTTTTATATAATATGAATGGGGAAGCTATAGTGGGAGGGTGACAAGAGATAAATATCCTTACAAATTAGCATCCTGATATGTTTGGAGTTGGAATAGAAGAGTTTGTTGTAGTGAAGGATTATTTGATGAAAGATATAAATGGTGATGAAATCCATGATAGTGATATGCTAGATCCATCATAGAGGAACATGTCGATAGTAGAGTATTTTATGAGACAACATCCTTTATCATTCAGTTGATCTTCTGATCCTGTTATAGAATAAGGGTTGATCAGTTCCCTTGAGAATATATTTGATGTCATGGGGTGTTTGGAATGTTAAAATGTAAGCCTTACCATTTACCATTTTGATGGTGAAGCTGATTGATGGTGGTCATTGGTTAACAATAACAAAGAGAGATATGAGATTGATTCTATAAAATGAGAAACATTTAAGAATCTATTCCTTGAGAAATACTTCCCTATAGTTGTTTGAATCATGATGAATAAGAAATTAATGTAATTAAATAAAATAGATAAATATTATATATTCATGTAAGAAGATTTTTTTATATATTTGGCTAAGAATATTCAAAATTTTATCAGAGAACTTGATAGTAAGATTAATCAGTTTACTTATATTTAAAATACAAGTTATTAAAGGGAATTAGACTCCCATGAATTCAAATTATATTATAAACTTCATTGATGTCCCAAGAAGTTATATATGGAGTTTACTAATGATTAGGTATTCTATGATAACAACCAAAGAAAAGGGATCTAGGTGGATGGAAAAGTGGATGAATGTATCAAAGCTGTCTGGAGGTAGGAAAATAATGTTCTAATCTTATTATAAGTGTTATAAAAATCACCCTTTGGAATGTATTACAAAGTATTTGAAGTGATTATAATGTGGAAACTATATTCATATATCTTATGACTATAAGGAAAATGATTAAACAATAAATGAAAATACAATGGTAAGATGTTTTAATTGAAATTACTTGGGGAATTATGACAATGTATGTTCGAAGTTGGTTACTTTCGGTTGAAATTACCACAACCAATAGATGAAAGGTGCGGTGAAGTATTTTTCTACTACTATAGTTAATAAAGAACCATATAATGAAGTGGTAACATGTATTTTACTAGTTTATTCAAATTATTCCAATGCCTTATTTAACTTTTGATCTTCACATTCCTTCATTTATGCGAAATATTCAATTAAATTGGGAATATTAACTGATGAAAGTATAATATAAATTTTGGTGAACACTCTGGGTGAAAATATTAAAGTAGATAAATTTTTTTAGAGCCTTTCTATTGTTATTAGTGGAATGGTTTTTCCTAAAAATATTCTTAAACTACAAATAGTGGTGTTTAATATCATTTTGATTATGTATTTGGTTTGAGTATATAATTAAAAGATAGGTTTAATAGAAAATAAATTTTTATTAAATGATTTAATACCTTTGATAACATAAAAATAATTTGATAAATTTATTAGATATGGCAGTAAAAATCACCCAGCTCATATTTTTGAAAAGAAAGAAACTATTCAAATGTGTGATGTTTTAGTAGTGAATGAATACATGGATGTATTTCCTGATAAATTTCCCAATGTTATTCTTAATTGAGAGGTTGAATTTATTGTGGACTTAGTTCTTAATTTTAAGACTATTTTAAAACATCATTATAGAATTGATCAAGTGAAACTTTTAGAATTGATAAATAAATTTGAGGATTTGTTAGATAAACGTTTCATTTTCCCTAGAACTTCACCATGTGGTTATATTTTATTGTTTTTTTAAAATAATGATTGATCTACAAGTAAATTCACTTATTATAGAGCTTTGAATAAAATAACTTTTAAGAATAAGCATCCTTTTCCTTATATCGATGATTTTTTTGATCTGATCTAGGGAGATTAGTACTTTTCATTGTTTGATATGAGGTTTGGTACCATCAATTGAAAGTGAATGGATATGACATTATGAAGACTTTGTTTTGGACTTGATATGAGAATTATGAGTTTGTAGTTATGCTTTTTGGGTTTTATAATTCACCAAATGTATTTATAGATCTTATGAAAAGAGTTTTAAATGACTATTTAGATAAGTTTTTGTTTGTGTTTATTGATGATATATTGGTGTATTCTAAAATTCATGAGGATCATGAAGGACACCTAAGAATTGTTTTTCAAACATTAAATGAAAATAAACTGTATGTAAAATTTTATAGCTATTGATTTTAGTTAAAAAAATTATTTTCTTGGACATATTGTCTCTAAGTATGGAAGAACACTTGAAATTTATAAAAGTAATGTTTTTGAATAGTGTACAAGACTTAAAAATTTTATAGAGATTCATTGTTTTCTTGTGCTAATCAGTTAAAATGGGAGATTTGTGGAAATTTTTTCTCCATTATCTAGCCCACTAACTTAGTTAACTTTATAGGGAGTTTAATTAACTTGGAAAAAATAATTTGATTATTGTTTTCCAGAACTAAAAAAATTGGTTAATTATCTAGTTTTATCCTTTCCCTCTAAAAATGGTGAATATTTCCTCTATACTGATGCTTCTTTGAAGGGACTTGGTTCTGTACTAATGCAAAATGATCAGATAATTTCTAATACTTCATTTCAGTTGAATTTTCTAGAGTAAAATTATCCTACACATGATTTGGAATTAGATTTTGTGTTTTTCTATTTAAAAAAGTTATTGGCATCATTTATATAGAGTAAACTGTGAACAATATACTGATCAATTTTTTTTACGTATATATGTACTCAAAATAAATTGAACATGTGATAAACAAGATAGTTGGAAATGATCAAGGATTATGACTTCATGATTCATTACCATACTTGAAAATGAAAAACGTTTTTGATGCTTTTAAGTTTAAAAAATAATTCTACATTAACCATGTTACATTTGGAATATGGCCATATGGTTAATGATTTGATGAATTATGTCTTAGATTTTGTTGATATAGTGACATACTTTATTTTGTTTTGGGTTTCAGTGTAGTTGATTTTTTTTAAAATAAATAAGAAATCTCTAAAGGAGGATCATGCATTATAGGAAAATATGGAATCAATTAATAAGGGTAAGTTTCCCAAGTCAAAATGTTGATGAAGAAGGAATTATATGATTTTAAAAAATATGTTTTGTGCCTTATGATTCCCATTTGAAGAAATAGTTGTTCAGTGAATCTCATAGTTATCTATTTTCTGTTCATCCTTACAACAATAAGATTTATAGAAACCATTGATAATATTATTAGTGTAATGGTATGATAATAGACATTGTTTACATTACCATGAAGTTTTTGGATTGTAGTAAGATAAAGAAGAACTGAAGTTATCAAATGGAACGATTTAACCATTTTTGGTGTCAAATTTTAAATGTATATATCAATGCATTTCATCATGGTATTTCCAAATAAATCTTGAGGTCATAATGCTATTTGTGTTATTTTTGATCAATTAAACAAATATGCACATTTAATTCCCATTCAAGATACAATGTCATTCAATCAGATTTCATGACTGCATCTAAAAAAGATAGATAGGTAATAAGGAATTCCTATCTCCATTATATCAGACCATGATCCCATGTTCACATTTAATTTTTGGAAAGTACTTCATAAGTTGTTGGGTACTAAATTAAATTCAAGTACAAATTTTTCATCCTCAATCATATGTATAGTTTGAGTAAAAATTTCAGACCCTAGAAGATATGCCTCATTTTTTAAATAGAATACCAAGGAAGTTCGGATCATCATATTTCTTTGTTTGATTGTTATTGTAATAAAAAATTTCATTTTTGTATATAGATGACACCTTTTGAGGAATTATATGGAAAGCTGTGTCCGTCACCAAATTTTGGGTATTATGTAGGGTAGAGGAAGTTGATGGGACCAAAGATGGTAGAGGAAATGGAATAGAAGGTGTAGTTGATTCAATAACATATGAAGATGGTTTTGGGTAGGAAAAATAGTTATGCAGATAACTATAGGAATAATATTTCTTTTGTGGTAGGTGATCATGTATTTCTCATAGTATCTACTTAGAAAAGTGTTATGTGTTTTGATAAAAAGGATATGTTAATTCCATAGTTAATTGGAACATATGAAAACAAAGAGAATGTTGGATCAGTTTCATATCGAGTGTCTTTTCCACTGAGTTTATCTTAGTTACAAAATTTATTTCATGTTTAAATGTTAAGGAAATATGTGCCAGGTTCATCTCATGTTTTGAGCCCTAAAGTAGACCAATTTCAAGAGAACCTTTATTATAAGGAACATATTGTTTAGATTATTAAATATAGAGAGAAATTATTATAGAATAAACTAATTTACCAGGTTACGGTTTTATGGAAAAACTATATGGTTGAAAAATCATCATAAGAAACTGAAAATACTATGAGTGAAAGATATCACCACTTTATTAATAAGTGAATAAAATTGAGAGGATATAATTTTCAACACAGTGAAAGAATGTAAAAACCCAAGTAATTATAGAATAAATCATTTTCATTTTTTCTAATATGAAATAGAGAGTTATATCTATTATAAAAATATTAAGTAATTTTTAAATAAAAAAGAAAATAGTTATAATTAAACTCTTTTATTATAAGGTTTTATTTAAAAGTTTAATTTATAAATTATAGAATTTTAATTTGGAAAAATTAATTTATTATTTAAAATAAATATATAAAAATTAACTTAGTGTGATATTTTTTGTATTTTTAAGAAAATATTGATTTTTTAGTGAGTGGTGAAAAATAGTGATTTTTGTAAAAATGTCATTTCTTTTCAATATATTATTAAATTTTAAAGTCTCATTATGTTTTGAATATGATTTAAAGTATAAAATTTATAATTTAGTTTTATTTAATCAACAAAATTATATTTTTAATCATCTTTATATTTTATTTTAGTATAATTATATTTTTATTTGAAAAACAGGTTTTTCTGAAAACTATTTTAAATTGCATAATGATTTTCTATTTTAATTATTTAAAAAAACACCAAATGAATAATGATTTAAATTAAATTTATAGATTATATATAAATAAATATTAATTTAAATTTTTATAATGTTGATTATTATTCATATATTTAATATAAAATCATCTTATGCTTGAAAAATACACGTTTTGGAAAAATATTTTTTCATCACGTCTGTAGTTTTACTTTTAAATTAAATTATTCCACTTATATTAATTAAAATTGTTAAAATGAATTAAATATGTTCAATCAAATAATTTATATTTATTAATAAGTTTAACTAAATTATTGGTCATAATAAATAGTGAAAACAATAAAAATATGGTTAAGGTAAAAATGAATTTTCTGGGGGTTAAAATAAAAAGATAATGGTTAAAATGACATAAAAACTTATCTAAAATATATTTTATGACAAAATTTGTACATTATCATGTATAATTATTTATAATGGTATATTTTGGAGGCCTTTTAAATGTGAAAACTCATAGGAATCACTTTTTTTTTCAAAAAATACAAGTGTTCCTCACACCTCACTTATAAAAGACTACCCACTCTACTCTATTTTCAAAAAATAAAAACATTTTGGTTAAATAAATACCTACCCAAATACCTTCCTTAATTACCAACAAACATCTGAAAAAAATTTGATGATAAAACCATCATATGAAGGAGTTTTGTACTTTCCTAAGGAGGTTGTTTGAAGAAGATATATCTTTCTTAACTATGAGTTTTTATATTATATTCTCTTCCACCACCATAAAATCTTGTTCAATTATGCTGATATAATGAAAAATATATATATTATATACTTATGTGTTATAATTTTAATTTAATAACCTAAATTAATCTCATTTCCATCAAATGAGAAACGAAATCATCATTCATATGTATGGCAAACTATCGCCTCACGAATCAATGTGATTTTTTTCTTCATCACCTCTCACATATTTATATAATTATGTATTTAAAGTATATATATATATATATATATTATATTTTAAACATAATAATACTTATGCAATAATGATATCACATATACATTTTTTACTTTCATTCCATGGGGGATACGATTACATTGCTCGTGTGTACGGAAGACAACCGCCTCATGAAGCAACGTGATTCAATTTTCTCTAAAAATTTTCATGGAATGTTATAATGATAGTTTTAGTGAATATATGTTACATTATTATGATATTCATGAAATATTTATCATTCTATATTGACAATATATCATTTTATTTTTTACCATTCCACTCACTAAAAAAATGGTAACATCATTTGTGTGTATGTGTGGACTATTGCCTCCATGAAGCTATGTGATTATTTTTTCATCACAAAATCACAAGGATAATATATATAAGTGTATTTTATTTAAAATATGTTATTTATGATATTATTATCTTTTTGGAAATATAAAATATTACTTAACTCCTTTTCATAATAATCGTTGAAAATTGGAAACTTTACTCATTCGTATGTATGGCCCACCATCTCCATGATTGTAATGTAGTTCATTTTTAAAAAACCATATTTAATGAATAATTATAAAAGAATAAATTATGGATAAAAATGATAATTATTTCATGATAATTATTCTATAGTTTATGGAATAATGGCCTCTTTGACTATAGTGAATCTATCGAAGTCATTTTTGAAACATAAGTTGAATACTGTCTAAAAATATGAAGTGAACTTAATTGATTAAGTAATAATATATAGAAAAATAATGAGTGAAATAAAATAAATAATAAAAATCAAAAATTTTCTTATGTAAGTAATTAATTAACATAATGTTATTATTCAGGAAGATAAATATCATACTTGATGAGTCAGACTCAGGATAAATGACTTTGTCTCAATTTCATTTTGTTGTGGAAAATTTTGATGTTATGAACCTATATTATTTTATGAGGTGTATATACAACCCCTTTGATAGGATATATCATGAATTTATCTATTCTAATGATATTAAATTATTTTTTAATGTTATTCTTTCATGGGGATTACGATTTTAATGTTTCAAAAGTGGTAAGGGATTTTATTTAAAAAAAAATCTATTTTAATGTTCAATTTAAACTAATTTTCTTCCATGTATATGTTTTTAAAATTATTTTAAGAATATACTTATATATAAATTAATTTTCTGTAAAGTAAATTTTTTAATTTATATCAATGTATTTCAAAAATTATTCTTTTTATGTATTTTTTGACTTTTTTACAAAAGAAAAAAGTAATGTTCTATTTTAACATATATGAAGATGGATTTTTTTTCTCTATTGTAATAATTATTTCATTTTCAGATTTATTTAATAGAGTTCAATTTTTATTTAAATAAAATCCCTAGATACCTTTTACTAGTAATTGGTATTGATTATGGGTTATTCAAGTCATAATGAAAAGTGTTCAAATTATGAGTGATGAGGTGAGACACATATGATGGGATAACCACATTACAATAACGAAAGACTGGTTATTCAAAGATGGTGTCAAATAATATGAAAATTTTGTGTATTCTTGTCTCCAGGATAAATATTCCTTCGATTGGTAGTACATATAATGGGTTCTTATGCAGTTCCATATCAGGTTCATAATATGGATAGTCAATCAAATATTCCCTTCACGGTTGAATTTATTCATCATCAATATCCTAGAAAACTATTGTGACTATTATATAACTTATTAAATGAAGTATTTTCATGGAAGGATGGAATATTAAATAAGGGTTCATACACCTTAAAGGTTATGAAATTGTGTCCATACCACACAATCAGAGCGAATAGATATGATGTTTCACTGCTTAAATGTTTTACTGAACCAGTGGGTCTGGAGATAAAGGTTCAACTTTTAATATCACTATATAGTGTGACCTATAATAATCTTTCCTCATTTATTTCAACTATATATTTTTCATAATCCCTGAAGGTGAAATTATTTGCAAGTGATGAATTGACTTCTACTTAGGATTCCCTTTATGGGTTTTCTTCCTTACACATTTTATTAAATTTTAACCAATAGTTTAAGGTCTAGTGGTATGGACTATAATGGGGAAAGAGTTTATGGTAATATTTTATAACCCATATACCTTAATATATGATTACTATTAAATAAATTAACATTTTTAATTGCATTCTTTTCATAGAACACTAAACTTAAATGAAATTGTGATATATTTAGATAAAATCTAAATGTTTATGTACGAATAATAAAACCCATCAATTGAATTATATGGAATGAAAATAAATTCTAGTAGATTATGTGATATAATTATGATGAACTTTTAATAAATAATAAACATAGATTCCACTATTATAAAAGTAGTACAGATGATAAAAACTGTGAACACCTGATTTGTAAAATCGAATAAATTGATGTAGAGAATGACTATATCTAAAGAGTATGAATGAAAATTCATATGAGTAAGGTTATTAATTAATTGATTAATATGTATCCTTTTATTATAGATGAGGATAAAGTGAATTAATGAATGTTTGGAGAATATGTATGAGTTTTTATCCCAATTTTCTTCCATCGAGAGAAGATTGTATTCATGCACAAAATTTTATTTATGTGGTGTTTATACTGCCTATTTGAGATATCATATCATGAATTATATTTTAATTATAGTAATTTAAGTTTAATTGAAAATCCTCTCTTTAAAGGGTTTATTATTAAAGTGTTACTCATGATATAAGGGTTTCCTTAGACTCAATTCCAAATCTTTGAGAGATAATACATTTTACACACCATAGTTTCTTTTAATGGTTTATTATCTACCATTGGATATATTTTTTTCATATTATTTTTATTTCATTAGATTAATATTTAAATATTTTTCTCCTATTGATGGGTATATTGATTCATTTTTCCCCAATAGTAAGATTTTTGGTAATTCAATTTTTATTCAATGATCTATGATTAGTCCCTAGAACTATTTCATATATGTTCAGTACATTATACAATTTTATTTCATTATATGGTATTATATCATTTCATTCATGGGATATAAATTACAACTATATAAACCCTTTTAAAAATATTTCAAACTTTTTGGGATATGTCGTTTTGAAACATTCAACTTTAATTATCTAAAAGGATTATGATCATGTTATTCCAGAATTGATTTAGTTGTGTACTAATTTTTCTATATGGTGTGAATATAAAATTTTACATAAAAATAATTGGATCATGTTCACCTAGAATTTATGATATTATATTACCATAGGAAAAATTATTGGAATTCTATATGTTATTTTTCCAATATAGATTATTATTATTAGGTTATCCCTTGTATTTTCATCGGTAAAAGTACTTTCATTATGAATGTTATTTTTTCAATACCAAAGATTATTGGTAAGGTTAATTTTTTATTTTTTATTCATATTATATTATGGTGAATGCATTGGACTTAAATAATCGATAGATAGTTCATGACATTATATAGCCCCTTGATTCATCGACACATATCCTAAGGTAAAACATGTTGGGTTTTGGTGTAATCCTATTATGATAATCAGATAATATCTTGGAACAAGGTATTGAAAATATAATTTCTTGACTATGGTCATGAAGACAAGCAATGTTCCCAGGTATAAGTCCTTGATATAAGGTTTTTAATATCTAAAATTCTTCATTTCATCTATTCGAGATCAGAATTATTGATATCCATGGTTTCATTTATTATCATAGATATAAAATTATTCCCACTCAAGTTGATTATGACTTCATGTTGTTTATCAATTTGATCTATAATATTTAGTCTATGATTATTTGAGTTATATATTTCTCTAACTAAG
The DNA here is from genome assembly GCA_963277665.1 of Viscum album. Lineage (NCBI taxonomy): Eukaryota > Viridiplantae > Streptophyta > Magnoliopsida > Santalales > Viscaceae > Viscum > Viscum album. The sequence continues at coordinate 106,701,397 of OY728141.1, forward strand.
ATTTTAATCTCACCCCTTCTTATGTTTCCATATTCCTAATTTATAGAGAAAAGTAAAACACATTAATTCTTTTATAGGATAAAAAATATGTTAAAATTTTCGAGAGATGATGAAGACTTATAATGAATTATTATTTTTATATAAAATGGGAAAATTATACATTTTATATAACAAACATGGGATTTATTATTTTTTTCTATTTCTCTAAATCCCAAAACCTAAAAATACCCTTTATATGTAAGGGATACAATTTTCGTTTTTATTTTGTAATCAAGATTGATTATATATAAGCTTTGAAAGTTGGTATCAAAGCATGAGATGTAAAGTATGTGTTTGTGAGAACCAGATCAGGGAGAGTGGATCGGAGGTGTCACATGTATACCTTTGACCAAATAATGATAAATTCAGGGTCATGTAGATTTTTACCCTATTACGTGACACAACCTATATAAAAAGAGTGAGTTAATAACCTGATGTGAATGGGTAGCCAATTGATATAATAAACTATTCCAAAGAGGAGGTGAAAATAGGTTATGATCACAGTGCATGGATCAATACATGTTGACACAACCCATTTATTGGAAATGGGGAAAGTTGTTCAATCATGAATGGAGGACCCATTTCTAATATATACTATATCAAAGTGTGGGTTCCAAAATTTTATGGTCATGATACATTGACATAATGAATGTTAATATCAATCCAAATGAGGCCATAAGTCTAAGAATGTCCCAACACCCTTAAAAAATGAAGTGATGACTTCATAAATCAAAACTTAAGGTTCTTAGATCATGAATTATGGTGGGAGAAAGTATAAAATGGATGAACATGGTTCATATTTGAATGAAAGGTTCTAATGAAAAACTATAAAGGTGAATGTAAATTTGAGGATTATCTTCTTCAGAAAGAATACTTCTATAGTTGAAAAGCCATATTAAGAGTGCATATATAGAAGCATATCAGGGAATAATATGCATATTCAAGATAAAGGGTAATTTAGAGTTGACTATGATCATTACTAATAACTAAGAAAGGCTTTTGAAAATAAAATATTTTTAATGGAAAATATAGGGGTGTCCATGGGTTGGGTCAGGTTGGGTCGAGGGTGTTTTTGGGCCCAACCTGAAAAAAAAAGAATGGGTTAGGTTGGGTTGGGTCATATGTTTTTAATTAGTTTACCTAACCCAACCTAACCTATGAGGGTTGGGTTAGGTGGTTCATGGCTAAAGGACCCGACCTAACCCAACCCATTATGGTTTGGGTCAGATCAAGTTGTTTTAATTGGGTTATATGCATCAGACCTGACCCAACATGATGTTTCCAGACCTACCCCTAACCCAACCCAATGGATCCAAACCAAAACCCAAACCTGTCCTAAACCGATGTAGTAGAGTGGGTTTGAACAACATCCAATTCCAAAAATGTAGAAAAATATAACCTAAAAATATAGACTAAAATGAAAAAAATATAGGGGAAACAACAAAATCCAAAATTCAGTGGAATATAAAATTGAAACACCATAAAAAATATAGTGACATCCAAAATACAGTGGCATACAACCAAAAAAAAAAACAAACAGTGGCATCCAATGGAGTGGGTTCCAAAAATACAGAGTAACATCCCAAAATATAGTGGCATCCAACAGACCCATACCCAACACAAAAATGTAGTGTCATCCAAAATATAGTATCATCCAATTCCAAAATTCCTCAGTGGTGTCCAACAAAGTGGGTTCCAAAATGTAGTGGAATCCAGAATATAGGAGTTTCATCCAAAATAGCGAAAAAAGAAACAGTGCAGTAGTAAAAAAATATAAACAAGCAGGAAGGTCAAAACTCCATAAATTTGAGCATAAAATATTAAAAAAATTCAACAAAAAACAAAAAAATAGTGGTATACAATTCCAAACATAACAAAATAGGAGAAACAAACATGTAAAGATCATAATAATATGGGGAAGGGAAACCAACCTATTACCTAAGAAAGAACATTTAGAAATGTGATCCCATTAGCTCTATATTAACACCATTAGAAACAATACTGTTCTTTATCCTCCACTTTATGAAATTGGTGTAGTTAAACTTGGTAAGCCCCCACTTCCTACTGACAATTGTAATAAAATTCATGAACTCAAACATCATTATCTTTTCTTTATTTTTATTCCATTAATCCCATGTAAACCAAATAAATCCTTAAGTCCAAATAAAGTAGTTCACTCTATCCTAAAAGGAACTCTCAAACATAAAAAATATTATATAAATTTATTAATAGAAACAAATAAACACTACAATACAAGATCTTTTCCATTGTCGCCTCTCATAAAAAAATATTCCAAATTAATTGTACAAGATAAAAAATTAGAAAATTTAACTTCTTTTAGATAAAAAGGCAGATACATCATTCAAATACTTTAAAAAGAAAACCTATCTTAAACAATGAAAACCATTTTCCACTATTAACACCATTAAACACCACTCATGTAAACTTTATTTAGTCATAAAAATATATTAAAAAGAATACCCTAAAACTTATTTTGATTAGAGAAAATTCTATACAAAATTTAAACAATGAAATATTATGAGTGATATAAATGCGTGAACTCATGAGAAATGATAATTTTAATAGTTGCATACATTATGGTCATAATAATTTTATTAAAATATCATGAAATATCCTATAAAAAATATTAGAATAAAAAATCAGAGTGAACATAAAAGACTTTGAATTATAGTTCAAATCAACATTAAATGATTGACCAAATTCATTATGTAAATAACATAATCAGTATGTGTGTGATCCATTTCCACATGATCTTCCCTTAAAATTATCAATCAAAAATCATTAATTAATAAATATAATATAGTCTATAAACACAATTATAGTCCAGGTGAAGTATAATTTAGCATCATATGGCCTTGGGGAAAATCACCATCATATTTACATCAACCAATGTCATAAATATGAGATGTCCCTATTTATGAATTGACTAAATTTATATTAGGAAATTCAATTGATTTCAATTCATACCAATATAGTGTTTATAGCTTTGGTAACAAAAAATAGATGAAATACATCAAATTATTTTGTATAACTGACCAAAAAAGAGGAGTTATATATCCAATATATGTGATTAATCAAATAATCATGGAGATTATTCGACACCATATTGGTTGATTTTTTCATATTTATACTACAATAAATTATAATTAAGTAACTATGATGATACAATTTATTTAAGGATAGTTTTCATTTAGATATCATGTAATGTAATTCACATAAGTATGAAAATATGGGGTGTAAAATGTTTCAATGTTCAGTTTGAATCTAATGAAATATGTTGGATCAAATCAGGATGAATAAGTATGCCAATCACTTGAATTTTCACTCACCATGTAGAAGCAAAAACTCTATAGGTATAAAATAGAAGAGAGGAGTGGTGTTAAACTTATAAAGTAAAAAATCATGGTTGCAGGTACTAGGTTCTTAGGTTTCATGATAAAACCAAACAAGTATACCTTTAATAACGTAGAAAAGTTTCAGTTGATCAAATTTATCAAATTATTATCCATAAAATATATAGAAAGAGAAAAATAAAAGGGATTTTTAGGGATACATGAACATAAGAACTATATTATTCCAACAAGTGGTGGTCATACTTTGAAAATATTAGGTGAGTAGATATTATGGTAGATGGTCACCAAATGAGTTATCTTAATAGGATAGTGAAGGCATATCACACTATAACACCATCAATCATTATATTATGAAAAGAATTTGTAAAAAAAATCAGAAATTTATACCTTAATGAAGAGTGTTCCATTATCCTTGATTCTTTTATTTTATATAGTGAAAATTTGGTCATGAATTATGGATAATGAAATATCTTAAAAATAAAATAGAATAAATAAAAAGTTACTATTTTTATTTTTCAAATAGAGGTTTATAATTGATAAATATCAAATGATAAAAAAATCATAATATTTTAAATGGTACCTAATTTAATAAATTATGATTCTTCTATTTTATTTCAAATATCAATTGGATTAGGATTTCAAATAAATTTTTGGGATCAAATTAATGCCTTAACAGTGTTGGGATTCAAACAACTATGAAAGTGATCAAGGACTCATCCTCCTATATGAAATACAGACTCCAAAGATACTATAGTTAAAGGAATTGCTAGAATATCTATGGAAATGCATGAGAGAACATGATACTTTCTTAAATTTCCTTTCCACCAACTTAAAATATCAAATCCATCAAAATCATCTTCTTAAAAATCAATACCTAGATATCTTTACAGTTCATTTCTTTGTTGTGTCAATTTCCTTTTTCTTTTATGTGATCTATATGTATCTTTCCATTTCTCATTATCCACACTACCATTATTAGCATCATGAATATGTGAATCTTGATGAGAACTTGAATCACATTGATCAACATGTATGGTATATTTTCATTTGAAAATCTCAAAGTGATTATTCATAACATCTGTTAATTTACTGATCAATTCATTCTTTTTTTCATCGTCGAACATTATTTAAAAAATATCTCAAACTTATTCTAATTTATATCTGGGATCAAGAAAAACTACCACAAGTAAAAGAGGATTAAAATTGGAACCAATACCCCAATACTTATCCAGCTTAACCTTCATTGCAATAGACATTTCACTCATAGTAATATCACTATGCTTTATCCATTTCTTTATTTTTCAATATATTTCACAAAGAGTATGAAATAATGTGTGACATGTCACATGCATTGAACCATAAAACTCAATAGTGTTGTCATAAAATATTTCTAAAAAATTAAAAAATACATGAGAATGATCCTAATCATATGTTGTAGAAGCCCCAAATTAATAGACAAGATCACTCCCAAAACTTGAATCCTTCTTAAGGAGAACAAATAATTTCTCACAATTCTCTGTAAAATCCAACAAAAAGTAACAAGAATTCCATCTAGTAGGAACATCATGAATTATGGACTATTTACTATGAATTTTTAACTCCATAGTAATGATCTTGGAAATATCCGATCTAAAAGGTGAACTTCTCACAAATTTGTAAGAAACTGTGATTCTAGAAATTGATGTTGATATTTCCTTTATCCTATCACTAAAAATAAGTTTTAAAATATATACACAAAATATCATATGCATATACACGATTTTAAGAATATACCCATTCCAATCATTAATCATCCACACCAAATAATTGATTGTTGTACTATTTGAACTAGAATTTTCTATGCTAACAATATTAATGCTTTCAGTCCCCCATTGTTTCAATGTATGTTCCAATACTTTTCCAATTGTTACCCCTTTATGATCTGCGATATGAAAAAACCTAATTATTTTTTATTTAATATCCAATTATCATCAATAAAATGTGCAGTAACACACATATAATTCAGATTCTAAATTTAAGTCCATGTGTTGGTGGTAATATATAGAATATGAGAGAATATATCAAACATATACTTCAATTTTTATTTATCATTCAAATATAACTACAATAAATCTTTATTAACTATTTTTTCAAGATTAACCATTAAATTTAGGTTGAAAAACATTATTAAATTCTATAAAAACTTGATTCTAAACATATTTAAATGATAATTCATCAATGATTATCATTTTAGAAAGAGTTATTTTGTAATATTTTTTTGTTAAAAAGAGCTACTAAAATCTTAAATGTCCCATCATCCTTATCTTCAAACTTATTTCTAATACCAACAATGTTTTTAATTTAATCAACATTTTTTGAGGATTTTTGTTGCACCTTGTCAAATTACTAGTACCATGTTGGTCAGAAGTGAAAGAATAATATTTTACACAATAATTACAATCAAACCTTCTATTTTTATTATGAAAATGATCCCAATAATGAGAAACTATAGAAAAAATTAGATCTACAAGAATTGTTACCTTTTTGGGAGACCGATTACCCTTAGTTTCTTTAATTGGTTTGTTACAACCCCCCCTCTTATTTATATAATTGAATGTATAGTTATAGTATACCCCATATTAATTTGAGTTTCTATAATAATTAAATGATTAGAACCACTTATTGTACCATCATCCATGAATGGAAATATGCTATTTTCAAAATATTCCCACCACCCATGAACCACTGGAAAGACTCTACTATGGAACGCCCCTAGAAGAAGAAGAATAAATAGGTTTTTGAGTGATGGTGGTGTCATCATTAGTACCAGAACACCAATGAATAAGGAATATAATAACAAATAACATGATAAAAAATAAATATCTACATACCACCAAACCACACACACGATACCAGGAGGAGGAGGTAAATCAAGTGAGTAGGATTTCCAGCGATCTCTTGTGAGGGAAGGTCGAGTGAGGAGGTGAGTGAGGATATATTTTTTTACTGGGTGGGATATTTATCAAAGTTAATAAAGGAGGAAGGAGTGGGGGATATAAGAAGTATGGTTTTCTCATGAGGGAACAAGAACATTGAAGGAAAGTCATGGTTTTCTTATGAGGGAAGCTCTAGAAAGGAGGAGGAAGGAGGAGAATCTGAGGGAGGGATTAGGTTTTCACCAGTTGATCGTGAGGGAATAATGAGGAAAGAGGTATTAGGGTTTAACCATGTGAGGAAATGTTGGGGTCAGGGGGAGGAGGAGGAGGAGGTGAGTGTAGGGGAGGTAGGGAATAAATAAAGAGGAGGAACCAACCTAGATGAGGGTTATTATTTTCATTCATCCATAAAGTCATTAGGTTGGGTTGGTTCTATATGTAGAAAAACTGAGTCTCGACCCAACCCATGCACGGGTCAACCCGACATAAACCCAACTTGAGTATTTTTTTACGTAACCTGACCCAACCCAACCCAACCTAGTCAGGTTAGGTCAAACCCGTCATGTTCGGTCGGGTATGGAAACACCTTAGAAAACATGTGTTTAATGAAGATAAAGCATTAATAAATCATGTTGGGGTAGTTTTTGTATTAATTTTCCATGACTAGGTTTATATAATTCCATTAAAATGGGTAGAAATGAATGATGACTTGTAGTTTAGCTATGAACATGTGGCCTGAATGTGTATTATGATATAGCAGGTGTCAATCCATTTATAACCCTTATATTATATAAGAGGATCTAAATGTTAGGATATAATGTTGAAAAAGAGAAATTTAATTATAAGTTTTTTAGGGGAATACCTTATTTTTAGGACCTTTAAACAGATTTAGCTCTCATATAGAGAGATAGGGCCATGTGTAGGAAGCCTCCATAAGTAGATTAATTTCATACTCGGTGGAACCATGTTTCATATAGTTTAACATCCTATAACAAGGAATCAAATTCCATTATAAAAAATGGGTATATTTAATCATACCATAGGCCTATAGATATACTACCCATGCCTTGTTGGGGACATCAATTTTTATATTCCCACCATTCTCAGTGTCGGTTCAAAAACAAATATTCACCAGAAACTCCTATGTTTAGGACATGGGGACATTTTATATGATATAATTTTCATCCTATCCTGAATATAGGATCTTGGAATCATTATTTATCATGTTATAGTATAAATATAGTCATGAATTGTTCTTTTAAGCCCTCCCTACATTGATTTAACTCAAATATAGGATAAAAATATAGGGTGATTTTGTTGGTCGAGTTTGTGGCTAGATATAAGACCAGACATCATGGTGTCACTATGTATCTAATTATAACAGGAATCAAACCACAAGAAGTTCTTAAAAGATATATTCCATTGATAGATCTTGCTCATATAAAGGGAAATATGGTTTTTTATTTTCAATTGGTCCTTTGATATAGGATCATGATATCACTTTACATCCTGATGTAATCAAGAATCAAGAGATGTGTAGTTATTATGAATGAAGATCCTTGCATTTATATAGATAATAGGAAAGAATATGGGAATTGATATCTTTTGGGTATTGATTTTATAAGGCCCCAGCCTTAAACCTTACTTAATCTTGAGTTATTACAAGATTACACATTGAGGATCTTTTCGGGTTTAGAGTTTTAGAGAATTAGATCATAAAACTTGCATTACATTCCACATATAAACAAAGTGGTTACATAAAGATAACATTCTTCATTCCCATCAATGGAAACATATTTAAAATAAAACATGGATTCTTTCTTGACACTTCCATGACACTATCATCATATCATATACCTTTCCCTTGACCTGTGAAAAACATTTCAAAAAACTTGGGATGAGCATAAAAAGCTCAGTAAGGGATATAAAAATATGGAAAGAAAACATGGGTACATATATACATAAGAATGAGATCATACTTTACCCATAAAACATAAGCACTTTATCATACCTCATCAAATCATGAATAAATCATATAAGACATAAAGGTAACTTGAGGCATTCATAACATTGTTACGTAGGGAGTAACCCTCTTGGTTACGTTTGGAATACCCATCATAGTATATTCCCTAAATCTCTTCGGAGAAACCTTAACGTTTCACTCCTTCGCGTTACCCAATGCATTGGAGAGCTATATCGGGCTCACCCGCCCTTAGTTTATCACGGAACCACCCGTCTTCATAATAATGCCCAAGAACCTCAACATAATCGTATCACATAAAACATGCATAAAGGAAACATAACATTTCCACCTTTAAATCACAAGATATCAATACAACACATTGATATAAAAACATTATGAAAACCATTTTCAATAACAAAATAAAATAAAATTAAAACATGGTATTTATTTTTCTTTTAAAAAGAAGGTATGGCTTGTAGAGGAAGCCGAAACTCAAATAACGGTCATGACAGCGGAGAAGTCGTTGTCGCCGCATATGTACGACAAAAACATTCCCTTTTGTTGTTTAGTAAAACGCTTCGTATAAAAAATATTCCTTTTGGATAAATGTAAAAGTCAAAGGGGTTTATACACCGTATAAAAGAAGGTTGTGTATAAAAAAAATATGCCTCAATGAAAGGAGATTGAGACGAAATCCCATACCTCGGGTCCGACTTGACTCGATCATTCTTTAATGTCCTGAATAATAAACTTGAGTTAATTTTTAATTTCTTAAGAACCTTTTTCAAGTTAATTATTCCTTTTATATCATGTATTACCATGTCATGAACACTATGTAATTATTTAAGTTAATAACGGTCATTTTAACGATCATTGGTACTTGAGTCAAAAATAAACCCTTTATAATTACAAGTTGTTCACATATCCATTATATCCAGAATGGTATTCATGATGTAGATATCATATATGTCATATATATCCAGTACATGCATGCATTTATAATATTACATAATCATTTAGAGTTAAGAAATGAAATGCACCGTTCATGGAGACGGTAAGTCGTACGTACGCATGAACGCTACTTTCATTTCTATTTCGTATTTTATAGAATGGAATCAAAATTATATAAAGGTATATTATAATTCCAGTATAATATCATATATAATATCATAGTTCCATCCTTTATATGTCCCACATATGGTATTTAACGAATCAAATCACTTTGAGGGGGCGGTAGTCCGCACTTCCTTAAATGAAGATATCGCGTTTACCCATAATGGAAACCATAATGGTATGACCAAAAATAAAAAAAAACAGAATCTTAAGGAAAACATAAACATATTATATATCATATATAAATATAGTGACATCTTAATATCAACCTTTGAAGGTGTTAAAAGAATGTTGAACAATCATCGTTTCGGGAGACATAAATTCACCATCCACAGAAACAGTATGTTCGTTAACCATTAGATGTAGGTGTGTGTAATTGTAGCTCGAATATATATTATAACAACATCCTAGTATATTGAGGATACTGGAGTTGTTACAAAAGAAAAGAATAAAAAGAGTTTAGGGGGTTGGAGAAGCAAAATAAAACAAAAGGACTCAAAAGAAGACATTACCTTAAAATAAGGTAACTCCCTTTGGTTTGAGATCAAAGGCTTACTTGGGAAGACTTCTTCCCAAAGTGAGGATTCAAGGAGTAAGAGAGGGAAGTAGAGAGACAAAATGGGCAGGGGTTGGCCGAGCCAAAGGCTTTGGGAGTGTGGGTAAGGAGGTAGAGGTGGGGGCCTTTTATAAGAGGAGAGGAGGGGCACTCTTGGAAAGTAAAGATAAGTTACTTTATTTTAAAGTGAGTTTCGGATTAAAAAGGTCCCCCATTGATATAATTCGATGATAAGGTAATAAGGGTTCTAAATCCACTCATCCAATTGGTTTTGGCCATGTGTAGGTTTTAGATTTTACATTAACTTTCCATTTTATTTAAATGGTTAAATAATGAGGCCATCGCTGCATCATCATGATGTCATAAATAATTTAATTTATTTAAAGTCTAAAAATTATGAAAAAATTACTATGATGTAGGAAATTTTTTTAGATTTCTAATGAATATTTATAGTTAAAAATATGACTTGTATAACCCCATGTAAAAATTGTTTTAGTAACATAACTCATGTTTGTGTCATTTTTACTTTAACATTAAATAAAAAGTTATTTATGTCATTTCCCAACCAAAGTGGATCCATGGGGTCCTTAAGTTGAACCATGACTTGTCTTGGTCGGCCATGACACATAAAATAAGGGTAGGACATGTGTCAAGGTATTTTCATTTTATTATAATATCATTTTTTCCTTAAATTAGACTAATTACCTCTAATCGCGATTAAAACTTAATAAGTTACTATTCACCAAAAAATTATTTTTATCTCATTGAACCACATTTTACTTCTTAATGACAACCATGTATGTTGGATTTTTTAAATTCAAAACACAGAAGTGGTAAAATTTCATTTAAACAAAAAATCAGTTTTTATAAGTACCACTTAGTGGTTTCACTATTCATCAAAAATTGATGTTTTTCAAAAAAATACCAAAAATTCACCCTAAGCTATATTTGATATTCCGAATTCAAAAATGATGTCCATTTTTGAAAAATTCAAAACATATAAGTCACATTAATTAATTTAATAATTAATTCCCACTGTCATGACAAATAGCGGGTTTTTATGAAATAATATCTATGAAAAGTTTGGCATTAGTTTATGACCAATTACAAAGTTAAATTAATCCTAATGACCAACATTGGATTAAATGGTAAAATTATATTCTAATTTCACTTTAAAACCAATTCAAAATATAATCTAATCATATAAATAATAGATTAAAAAGCAGTTTTGATGTAAAATGCAGTATGTTTCACTATTCATTAAAAAATGAACATTGTCAGAAAAATACCAAAAATTTATCCAATGTAAAATTCAATGTCCCAATCATAATGAATATGTTTATTTTGAGAAATATAGATTATAAAATTGTGAAAATATTGATTTAAAAATGGTTTTCCATCAAAAGGCAGTAAAACAATCTTTTAAGAATATTAGTGTATTCCATGCTTAAGATTAGATTTATTTTCATTTTAAGACTCTAAAACACTATATAATTCATTAATAGACATAGATAAAAATATCTATTATTAATTACTTACTTGGGATGTTACATCCTTCTCCCCTTTAGAAAATTGCGTCCCCGCAATTTATTTACTTATCAAATAAATGGGGGTACTTATCCCTCATTGCATTTTCAGATTCCCATGTTGCCTCTTCCATCATGTGGTTTTTCCACAAAACCTTCAACTGCTTAATCACCTTATTCCTTAACACTTGCTCCATGTGGTCAAGAATCCGGACCAGTTGTTCCTCATAAGATAGGTTCTCTTCCAGCTGAACTACCTCTGGACTCAAAACATGAGATGGATCTGGCATATACATTCTCAACATCGAAACGTGAAAAACATTGTGTACCTGAGATAAACTCGGAGGTAAAGCCACCCGGTACGCAACTGATCCCACTCTCTCCAGAATTTCATATGGTTCAATAAACCTTGGACTCGGCTTTCCTTTCTTACCAAATCTCATCACACTTTTCCAAGGAGAAACCTTGAGAAAAACATGATCACCTACCTCGAAAGATAGATCTTTCCTGCGGTTATCCACATAACTCTTCTGCCTGATCTGAGCTGTTCTCATGTGCTTCTGAATCAGCTGAACTTTTTCTGCCATCTCTTCCACCAATTCTGGTCCCATCAACTTCCTTTCACCCACTTTATCCCAGAAAGCTGGAGTTCGACACCGCTTCCCATATAATGCCTGAAATGGTGCCATCTGTATACTGGAATGAAAACTGTTATTATATGAAAATTCAACCAAAGAAAGATGTTGGTCCCAACTTCCCAGATAATCCATCGAACAAGCTCATAGAATATCCTCTAAGGTCTGAATTGTTCGTTCTGACTGCCCATCTGATTGAGGATGAAAAGCTGTACTAAAATTTAATTCAGTACCCAACGACTTCTGAAGGCCTTTCCAAAAGATAGAAGTGAACCTGGGATCACAATCAGATACAATGGAGAGAGGAACTCCATGTAACCTGACTATCCCTTTAAGATGCAAACGGGAAAGTTGATCTAGGGAAAAAGTATCTCGTATAGCAAGGAAATGAGCAGATTTAGTCAAGCGATAAACAATAACCCAGATTGCATTATTGCCTCGAGATGTCTTCGGTAATCCCACAACAAATTCCATGGATATATTCTCCCATTTCCACTCTGGAACTGGTAAAGGCTGAAGCATCCCTTTCGGTAACTGCCGCTCTGCTTTAACCTGTTGACATGTCAAACACTTCACAGTAAAATCAGCAATATCTCTTTTCATTCCATCCCACCATTAATACTCCCGCAGATCTCTATACATCTTAGTACTGCCAGGATGAACTGAAAACAGAGAACTATGAGCTTCACATAACAACTCTATCTTCAACTGTGAATCACAAGGCACACACAATCTCTTCCCAAATCTCAAAACACAATCATTATCAATGTTGAATTCAGGCAACTTACCTTTCTGAACCAGCTCTACCTTTTTCTGCAACTCACTATCTTGCTTCTGTGCTTGCTTGATTCTATCTGATAGAGATGATCTCACTGATACCTGAAACAAAACAGAAGAACTTCCTGCACCAACAACTTCCATGCCAAATCTCAACAAATCCTTAACCAACGGATCATGTTCCAAACACAATATTGCTAATGAAGCATTACTTTATCGACTCAAAGTATCAGCCACTTTATTTTCTATTCCCGGATGGTAATGATTTGTACAATCATAATCGTTGATTAATTCTATCCATCTCCTTTGTCTCATGTTCAATTCTTTCTGAGTGAATATATACTTTAAACTTTTGTGATCGGTATATATTTCACACTTTACTCCATACAAATGATGCCTCTAAAATTTTAAAGCAAAAACAACAGCAGCTAATTCCAAATCATGTGTAGGGTAATTTTCCTCATGAGTTTTCAACTGTCGTGAAGCATAAGAAATTACCTGATCATTCTGCATTAGGACGCAACCAAGTCCTTTCAATGAATCATCACTGTAGATAACAAACTCACCATTCCTAGAAGGTAGTGCCAAAACTAGAGCATTCACCAATCTTCTTTTCAATTCCTGAAAACAATCATCACATTCATTTGTCAAGATAAACTTAACACCCTTCCGAGTTAGCTTAGTCATTGGACTAGATAACCGTGAAAAATTTCTAACAAACCTTCGGTAATAGCCTGCCAAACCAAGGAAGATACGAATCTCAGTTACATTTGTGGGTCTTGGCCAGTCTTCCACAACTTTTGTTTTTGCAGGATCAACAGTTTTCCCATCTTTAGAAACAATGTGACCAAGGAAAGAAATTTGTTGCAACCAAAACTCACAGTTGCTGAATTTCCCATACAATTTCTTTTCTTTTAAGGTTTTCAATATAACCCTTAAATGTCTTTCATGCTCTTCTTTACTTTTAGAAAACACCAAAATATCATCAATAAAAACCACCACAAACTTATCCAAGAACTCATGGAAAATTATATTCATTAAGTCCATGAATACAGCAGGTGCCTTGGTTAGCCCAAAAGGCATTACTACAAATTCATAATGGCCATATCTTGTACGGAACGCGGTCTTCAGAACATCTTCTTCCTTTACCTTCAGTTGATGGTACCCCGATCTCAAGTCAATCTTTGAAAAATACTGAGCTCCCTGGAGCTGATCAAACAAATCATCGATATGAGGAAAATGATATTTGTTCTTAACAGTGATATTATTCAAGGCCCTATAATCAATGAAAAGTCTCATAGAACCATCTTTCTTTTTAACAAATAAAACAGGAGAACCCCATGGTGATGTGCTAGGTCTAATGAAACCTTTCTCTAATAAATCTTGCAATTGCTCCTTCAACTCTAAAAGTTAAATTTGAGCCATTCGATAAGGGGGTTTTGAAATTGGGTTAGCATCAGGAACTAAGTCAACAGTAAACTCAACTTCTCGATCTGGTATTATTCCAGGCAACTCATCAAGAAAAACATCAGGATACTCATTTACCACTAGTACATCATTAATCTGAACAGTTCCGTTATTTTCAATGATGTGTGCAAGGTAACATTCATTTCCATCTTTTACAAGTTTCTCGGCCTCTTGATAAGTTATCAACAGTAAGGGTTCATTCTTGTACACAAACTGAAAGTCTTTCTGAAAAGAAACTTCTTTAGCTCTACAGTCAATCTTAGCATGGTAAATAGAAGGCCAATCCATACCCAGGATAACATCAAGCTCTACTAGTGGTAGAAAAATAAGGTTTTCAAGTAGGTTCTTTCCACAGATAAGGATAGGAAGATTCTTATAAATTCTTTTTGCCTCAACATTTCTCACAGGTGTTTTTACCACAAGTTCAGAAGTCATTTCTTGAGATGGTATTGCCATTTTATTAGAAAAGGTTTCAGAGATGAAAGAATGCGTAGACCCCGAATCAAACAACACACTGGCATAATCTAAAAAAACAAACAAAGTACCTAATACAACTTCATTTGATGGCCCGACGTCTGCCGAAGTAGTTGCAAAAGATTTCACCACCCCTTTCTGCTTGTAGTCTAACTGCTTCCCATCACTCAAGCTCTTTGTTGGACACTCATTTTCATAGTGACCCATCTCATTGCACTTATAACATTTCACGAACTATAAATCAAATTTGGTCTTACCATCACCTTGATCCTTTTCAGGGAAATCACGAGCCTTATGTCCCATCTTACCACATCGGTAGCACTTTCCAGAATTCAGAAGACATTCCCCAGCATGCCTTTTGCCACATTTATCACAAACTGGAAACTTAGTTTTCTTACCATCAGACTTTTTTTGAAGAGTTTTTACCTTTCTCCTACCACCTCGGTCTCTTCTTCTGTTGGTTGTTATAGAACACTTGATCATCGGAAAACTCCATTTCCACCTTCTCAGCACATCGAAAAATCTTTTCATAACTTTTAAACTCACAAGAAGATAATGCCCTTCGATATTTTGGATTTAATCCTAAGTAAAAACGATTGATTTTACTATCAAGGTCTCGGATAAAATTTGGAGCATACCTTGCCAATCGAGTGAACCTTTCTTCATAGGCAGCCACTGAGTCTTCCTCTTGCCTCAATTCCAAGAATTGATTTCCCATCCTAAGTCGAACAACCTTAGGAAAATACTTCTCAAGAAACATACCTTTGAATTCATCCTAGTCAAGAGCATCAATCTCATCAGCGTCCCTGATATTTTTTACCATCGACCACCACTAATCTGCCTCACCCTCCGAATGGTAAATAGAAAGACTAACCTTTTGATTGTATGAACACCCCATGACATCGAAAATCTTCTCCAATGCTTTAATCCACCCTTCAACTAGCACAAGGTCAGATGATCCTCTGAATGGTGGGGGATGTTGCCTCATGAAATGTTCCACCACTGACATGTTCATCTGCGGTTGATCTGGCTGATCTCGTGCATGGATACCACCACTATTTATCGCTTGAGTCAACTGCGCCATTACTGCAACAAACTGTTCAGTTCCAATTCCGACCATCTTAGGATGCTGATTCGGAAAGTTATTTCCTTTTGCATGCCTTTTCTAGCACTGCTTCCCTGTTTCCTCTGCAGAAAACCATTCTGAACAAACATGTCTTAGATGAAGCAACATGGTAATCTTCAAATGCTATATCATTTCAAAAAAAATTATTTTTGGATAATCATTTAATATAATTATAACTCCTAAAGTCATCTAAACCGACCTTTGATACCAACTATAAGGCCCCAGCCTTAAACCTTACTTAATCTTGAGTTATTACAAGATTACACATTGAGGATCTTTTCAGGTTTAGAGTTTTAGAGAATTAGATCATAAAAATTGCATTACATTCCACATATAAACAAAGTGGTTACATAAAGATAGTATTCTTCATTCCCATAAATGGAAACATATTTAAAATAAAACATGGATTCTTTCTTGACACTTCCTTGACACTATCATCATATCATGTAACTTTCCCTTGACCTGTGAAAAACATTTCAAAAAACTTGGGATGAGCATAAAAAGCTCAGTAAGGGATATAAAAATATGGAAAGGAAACATGGTTACATATATACATAAGAAGGAGATCATACTTTACCCATAAAACATAAGCAATTTATTATACCTCATCAAATCATGAATAAATCATATAAGACATAAAGGTAACTTGAGGCATTCATAATATTCTTACGTAGGGAGTAACCCTCTTGGTTACGTTTGGAATACCCATCACAGTATATTCCCTAAATCTCTTCAGAGAAAACTTAACGTTTCACTCCTTCACGTTACCCAATGCATCGGAGAGCTATATCGGGCTCACCCGCCCTTAGTTTATCATGGAACCACCCATCTTCATAATAATTTCCAAGAACCTCAACATAATCGTATCACATAAAACATGCATAAAGGAAACATAACATTTCCACCTTTCAATCACAAGATATCAATACAACACATTGATATAAAAACATTACGAAAACCATTTTCAATACCAAAATAAAAGAAAATTAAAACATGGTATTTATTTATCTTTTAAAAAGAAGGTATGGCTTGTAGAGGAAGCCGAAACTCAAATAACGGTCATGACGGTGGAGAAGTCGTTGTCGCTGCATACGTACGACAAAAACATTCCCTTTTGTCGTTTAGTAAAACGCTTCGTATAAAAAAGATTCCTTTTGGATAAACCTAAAATTCAAAGGGGTTTATACACCGTATAAAAGAAGGTTGTGTATAAAACAAAATATGCCTCAATGAAAGGAGATTGAGACGAAATCCCATACCCCGGGTCCGACTTGACTCGATCGTTCTTTAATGTCCTAAATAATAAACTTGAGTTAATTTTTACTTGCTTAAGAACCTTTTTCAAGTTCATTATTCCTTTTATATCACTTATTACCATGTCATGAACACTATGTAATTATTTAAGTTAATAGCGGTCATTTTAACGATCATTGGTACTTGAGTCAAAAATAAACCCTTTATAATTACAATTTGTTCACGTATCCATTATATCCAGAATGGTATTCATGATGTAGATATCATATATGTCATATATATCCATTACATGCATGCATTTATAATATTACATAATCATTTAGAGGTAAGAAATGAAATTCACCGTTCATGGAGACGGTAAGCCGTACGTACGCATGAACGCTACTTTCATTTCTATTTCTTATTTTATAGAATGGAATCATAATGATATAAAGGTATATTATAATTCCAGTATAATATCATATATAATATCATAGTTCCATCCTTTATACGTCCCACATATGTTATTTAACGAATCAAATCACTTTGAGGGGGCGGTAGTCCGCACTTCCTTAAATAAAGATATCACATTTACCCATAATGGAAACCATAAAGGTATGACCAAAAATAAAAAAAACAGAAGCTTAAGGAAACAATAAACATATAATATATCATACATAAATATAGTGACATCTTAATGGCCACCTTTGAAGGTGTTAAAAGAATGTTGAACAATCATTGTTTCGGGAGACATAAATTCACCATCCACAGAAACAGTATGTTCGTTAACCATTAGATGTAGGTCTGTGTAAGTGTAGCTCGAATATATATTATAACAACATCCTAGTATATTTAGTATACTGGAGTTGTTACAAAAGAAAAGAATAAAAAGAGTTTAGGGGGTTGGAGAAGCAAAATAAAACAAAAGGACTCAAAAGAAGACATTACCTTAAAATCAGGTAACTCCCTTTGGTTTGAGCTCAAAGGCTTCCTTTGGAAGACTTCTTCCCAAAGTGAGGCTTCAAGGAGTAAGAGAGGGAAGTGGAGAGACAAAATGGGCAGGGGTTGGCTGAGCCAAAGGCTTTGGGAGTGTGGGTATGGAGGTAGAGGTGGGGGCCTTTTATAAGAGGAGAGGAGGGGCACTCTTGGAAAGTAAAGATAAGTTACTTTATTTTAAAATGAGTTTCGGATTCAAAAGGTCCCACATTGATATAATTAGATGATAAGGTGATAAGGGTTCGAAATCCACTCATCCAATTGGTTTTGGCCATGTGTAGGTTTTAGATTTTACATTAACTTTCCATTTTATTTAAATCATTAAATAATGAGGCCATCGCTGCATCATCATGATGTCATAAATAATTTAATTTATTTAAAGTCTAAAAATTATGAAAAAATTACTATGATGTAGGAAATATTTTTATATTTATAATGAATATTTATAGTCAAAAATCTGACTTGTATAAACCCATGTAAAAATTGTTTAATAACATAACTCATGTTTGTGTCATTTTTACTTTAACATTAAATAAAAAGTTATTTATGTCATTTCCCAACCAAAGTGGCTCCATGGGGTACTTAAGTTTACCCATGGCTTGTCTTGGTCAGCCATGACACATCCAATAAGTGTAGGACATGTTTCAAGGTATTTTCATTTTATTATAATATCATTTTTGCCTTAAATTACACTAATTACCTCTAATCGCGATTAAAACTTAATAAGTTACTATTCACCAAAAAATTATTTTTATCTCATTGAACCACATTTTACTTCTTAATGAAAACCATGTATGTCGGATTTTTTAAATTCAAAACACAGAAGTGGTAAAATTTCATTTAAACAAAAAATCAGTTTTTATAAGTACCACTTAGTGGTTTCACTATTCATCAAAAATTGATGTTTTTTAGAAAAATAACAAAAATTCACCCTAAGCTATATTTGATATTCCTAATTCAAAAATGATGTCCATTTTTGAAAAATTCAAAACATATAAGTCACATTAATTAATTTAATAATTAATTCCCGCTGTCATGACAAATAACGGGTTTTTTGAAACAATATCTATGAAAAGTGTGGCATTAGTTTATGACCAATTCCAAAGTGAAATTAATCCTAATGAACGAAATTGGATTAAATGGTAAAATTATATTCTAATTTAACTTTAAAACCAATTCAAAAGATAATCTAATCATATAAATAAATTAGATTAAAAAGCTGTTTTGATGTAAAATGCAGTATTTTTCACTATTCATTAAAAAAATGAACATTGTCAGAAAAATACCAAAAATTTATCCAATGTAAAATTCAATGTCCCAATCATAATGAATATGTTTATTTTGACAAATATATATTATAAAATTGTGAAAATATTGATTTAAAAATGGTTTGCCATCAAAAGGCAGTAAAACAATCTTTTAAGAATATTAGTGTATTCCATGCTTAAGATTGGATTTATTTTCATTTTAAGCCTCTAAAACACTATATAATTCATTAATAGACATAGATAAAAGTATCTATTATTAATTACTTAATTGGGATGTTACATCCTTCCCCCCTTTATAAAATTGCGTCCCCGCAATTTATTTACTTATCAAATAAATGGGGGTACTTATCCCTCATTGTATTTTCAGATTCCCATGTTGCCTCTTCCATCATGTGGTTTTTCCACAAAAACTTTAACTGCTTAATCACCTTATTCCTTAACACTTTCTCCCTGTGGTCAAGAATCCGGACCGGTTGTTCCTCATAAGATAAGTTCTCTTCCAACTGAACTACCTCTGGACTCAAAACATGAGATGGATCTGGCATATAATTTCTCAACATCGAAACGTGAAAAACATTGTGTACCTGAGATAAACTCGGAGGTAAAGCCACCCGGTATGCAACTGATCCAACTCTCTCCAGAATTTCATATGGTCCAATAAACTTTGGACTCATCTTTCCTTTCTTACCAAATCTCATCACACTTTTCCAAGGAGAAACCTTGAGAAAAACATGATCACCTACCTCGAAAGATAGATCTTTCCTACGGTTATTCGCATAACCCTCCTGCCTGATCTGAGCTGTTCTCATGTGCTTATGAATCAGTTGAACTTTTTCTGCCATCTCTACCACCAATTCTGGTCCCATCAACTTCCTTTCACCCACTTCATCCCAGAAAGCTGGAGTTCGACACCACTTCCCATATAATGCCTGAAATGGTGCCATCTGTATAATGGAATGAAAACTGTTATTATATGAAAATTCAACCAAAGAAAGATGTTGGTCCCAACTTACCTGATAATCCATCGAACAAGCTCGTAGCATATCCTCCAAGGTCTGAATTGTTCGTTCTGACTACCCATATGATTGAGGATGAAAAGCTGTACTAAAATTTAATTCAGTACCCAACGACTTCTGAAGGCCTTTCCAAAAGTTAGAAGTGAACCTGGGATCACAATAAGATATAATGGAGAGAGGAACTCCATGTAACCTGACTATCTCTTTAAGATACAAACGGGAAAGTTGATCTAGGGAAAAATTATCTCTTATAGCAAGGAAATGAGCAGATTTAGTCAAGCGATCAACAATAACCCAGATTGCATTATTGCCTCGAGATGTCTTCAGTAATCCCACAACAAATTCCATGGATATATTCTCCCATTTCCACTCGGGCACTGGTAAAGGCTGAAACATCCCTTTCGGTAACTTCCGCTCTGCTTTAACCTGTTGACATGTCAAACACTTCATAGTAAAATCAGCAATATCTCTTTTCATTCCATCCCACCAGTAATACTCCCGCAGATCTTTGTAAATCTTAATACTGCCAGGATGAACTAAAAACGGAGAACTATAAGCTTTACATAACAACTCTCTCTTCAACTGTGAATCACAAGGCACACACAATCTATTCCCAAATCTCAAAACACAATCATTATCAAGGTCTAATTCAGGCAACTTACCTTTCTGAACCAGCTCTACCTTTTTCTACAACTCACTGTCTTGCTTCTGTGCGTGCTTGATTCTATCTGATAGAGATGATCTCACTGATACCTGAAACAAAACAGAAGAACTTCCTGCACCAACAACTTCCATGCCAAATCTCATCAAATACTTAACCAAAGGATCACGTTCCAAACACAATATTGTTATTGAAGCATTACTTTTTCGACTCAAAGTATCAGCCACTTTATTTTCTTTTCCCGGATGGTAATGAATTGTACAATCATAATCCTTGATTAATTCTATCCATCTCCTTTGTCTCATGTTCAATTCTTTCTGAGTGAATATATACTTTAAACTTTTGTGATCGGTATATATTTCACACTTTACTCCATACAAATGATGCCTCCAAATTTTTAAAGCAAAAACAACAGCATCTAATTCCAAATCATGTGTAGGGTAATTTACCTCATGAGTTTTCAACTGTCGTGAAGCATAAGAAATTACCTGATCATTCTGCATTAGGATGCAACCAAGTCCTTTCAATGAAGTATCACTGTAGATAACAAACTCACCATTCCTAGAAGGTAGTGCCAAAACTGGAGCATTCACCAATATTATTTTCAATTCCTGAAAACAATCATCACATGCATTTGTCCAGATAAACTTAACACCCTTCCGAGTTAGCTTAGTCATTGGACTAGATAACCGTGAAAAATTTCTAACAAACCTTCGGTAATATCCTGCCAAACCAAGGAAGCTACGAATCTCAGTTACATTTGTGGGTCTTGGCCAGTCTTCCACAACTTTTGTTTTTGCAGGATCAACAATTATCCCATCTTTAGAAAAAATGTGACCAAGGAAAGAAATTTGTTGCAACCAAAACTCACACTTACTGAATTTCCCATACAATTTATTTTCTTTTAAGGTTTTCAAGATAACCCTTAAATGTCTTTAATGCTCTTCTTTACTTTTAGAAAACACCAAAATATCATCAATAAAAACCACCACAAACTTATCCAAGAAATCATGGAAAATTCTATTCATTTAGTCCATGAATACAGAAGGTGCATTGGTTAGCCCAAAAGGCATTACTACAAATTCATAATGGCCATATCTTGTACAGAACGCGGTCTTCAGAACATCTTCTTCCTTTACCTTCAGCTGATGGTACCCCGATCTCAAGTCAATCTTTGAAAAATACTGAGCTCCCTGGAGCTAATCAAACAAATCATTGATATGAGGAAAAGGATATTTGTTCTTAATAGTGATATTATTCAAGGCCCTATAATCAATGAAAAGTCTCATAGAACCATCTTTCTTTTTAACAAATAAAATAGGAGCACCCCATGGTGATGTGCTAGGTCAAATGAAACCTTTCTCTAATAAATATTGAAATTTCTCCTTCAACTCTAAAAGTTCAATTTGAGCCATTCGATAAGGGGGTTTTGAAATTGGCTTAGCATCAGGAACTAAGTCAACAGTAAACTCAACTTCTCGATCTGGTATTATTCTAGGAAACTCATCAGGAAAAACATCAGGATACTCATTTACCACTGGTACATCATTAATCTGAACAGTTCCTTTATTTTCAACAATGTGTTCCAGGTAACATTCATTTCCATCTTTTACAAGTTTCTCAGCCTCTTGATAAGTTATCAATAGTAAGGGTTCATTATTGTACACAAACTGAAAGTCTTTCTGAAAAGAAACTTCTTTAGCTCTACAGTCAATCTTAGCATGGTAAATAGAGAGCCAATCCATACCCAGGATAACATCAAACTCTACTAGAGGTAGAACAATAAGGTTTGCAAGTAGGTTCTTTCCACAGATAAGGATATGAAGATTCTTATAAATTCTTTTTGCCTCAACATTTCCCCCAGGTGTTTTAACCACAAGTTCAGAATTCATTTCTTGAGATGGTATTGCCATTTTACTAGAAAAGGTTTCAGAGATGAAAGAATGTGTAGACCCTGAATCAAACAACACACTGGCATAATCTGAAAAAACAAACAAAGTACCTGATAAAACTTCATTTGATGGCACGACGTCTGCCGAAGTAGTTGCAAAAGATTTCACCACCCCTTTCTGATTGTAGTCTAAATGCTTCCCATCACTCAAGCTCTTTGTCGAACACTCATTTGCATAGTGACCCATCTCATTGCACTTATAAAATTTCACTAACTATAAATCAAATTTGGTCTTACCATCACCCTGATCCTTTTCAGGGAAATCACGAGCCTTATGTCCCATCTTACCACATCAGTAGCACTTTCCAGAATTCAGAAGACATTCCCCAGCATGCCTTTTTCCACATTTATCACAAACTGGAAACTTAGTTTTCTTACCATCAGACTTTTTTGAAGAGTTTTTACCTTTCTCCTGCCACCTCGGTCTCTTCTTCTGTTGGTTGTTATAGAACACTTGATCATCAGGAAACTCCATTTCCACCTTCTCAGCACATCGAAAAAGCTTTTCATAACTTTTAAACTCACGAGAAGCTAATTCCCTTCGATATTTTGGATTTAATCCTAAGTAAAAACGATTGATTTTACTATCAAGGTCTTAGATAAAATTTGGAGCATACCTTGCCAATCGAGTGAACCTTTCTTCATAGGCAGCCAATGAGTCTTCCTCTTGCCTCAATTCCAAGAATTGCTTTTCCATCCTAAGTCAAACAACCTTAGGAAAATAATTCTCAAGAAACATACCTTTGAATTCATCCCAGTCAAGAGCATCAATCTCATCAGCGTCCCTGATATTTTTAACCATCGACCACCACTTATCTACCTCACCCTCCAAACGGTAAATAGAAAGACTAACCTTTTGATTGTCTGAACACCCCATGACATCAAAAATCTTTTCCAATGCTTTAATCCACCCTAAAACTAGCATAGGGTCAGATGATCCCTTGAATGATGGGGGATGTTGCCTCATGAAATGTTCCACCACTAACATGTTCCTCTGCGGTTGATCTGGCTGATCTCGTGCATGGATACCACCACCATTTATCGCTTGAGTCAACTGCGCCATTACTGCAACAAACTATTCAGTTCCAATTCCGACCATCTCAGGATGCTGATTCGGAAGGTTATTTCCTTCTTGCATGCCTTCCTAGCACTGGTTCCCCGTTTCCTCTGCGGAAAACAATTCTGAACAAACATGTCTTAGATGAAGCAACATGGTAATCTTCAAATGCTATATCATTTCAAAAAAAATTATTTTTGGATAATCATTTAATAGAAATCTAACTCCTAAAGTTATCTAAACCGACCTTTGATACCAATGATAAGGCCCCAGCCTTAAACCTTACTTAATCTGGAGTTATTACAAGATTACACATTGAGGATCTTTTCGGGTTTAGAGTTTTAGAGAATTAGATCATAAAACTTGCATTACATTCCACATATAAACAAAGTGGTTACATAAAGATAGTATTATTCATTCTCATCAATGGAAACATATTTAAAATAAAACATGGATTCTTTCTTGACACTTCCTTGACACTATCATCATATCATGTACCTTTCCCTTGACCTGTGAAAAACATTTCAAAAAACTTGGGATGAGCATAAAAAGCTCAGTACGGGATATGAAAATATGGAAAGGAAACATGGGTACATATATACGTAAGAATGAGATCATACTTTACCCATAAAACATAAGCACTTTATCATACCTCATCAAATCATGAATAAATCATATAAGACATAAAGGTAACTTGAGGCATTCATAACATTCTTACGTAGGGAGTAACCCTCTTGGTTACGTTTGGAATACCCATCACAGTATATTCCCTAAATATCTTCGGATAAACCTTAACGTTTCACTCCTTCGCGTTACTCAATGCATTGGAGAGCTATATCGGGCTCACCCGACCTTAGTTTATCACGGAACCACCCGTCTTCATAATAATGCCCAAGAACCACAACATAATCGTATCACATAAAAAATGCATAAAGGAAACATAACATTTCCACCTTTAAATCACAAGATATCAATACAACACATTGATATAAAAAAATTATGAAAACCATTTTCAATACCAAAATAAAAGAAAATTAAAACATGGTATTTATTTTTCTTTTAAAAAGAAGGTATGGCTTGTAGAGGAAGCCGGAACTCAAATAACGGTCATGACGGCGGAGAAGTCGTTGTCGCCGCATATGTATGACAAAAACATTCCCTTTTGTCATTTATTAAAACGCTTCGTATAAAAAATATTCCTTTTGGATAAATGTAAAAGTCAAAGGGGTTTATACACCGTATAAAAGAAGGTTGTGTATAAAACAAAATATGCATCAATGAAAGGAGATTGAGACGAAATCCCATACCTCGGGTCCGACTTGACTCGATCATTATTTAATGTACTGAATAATAAACTTGAGTTAATTTATACTTGCTTAAGAACCTTTTTCCAGTTCATTATTCCTTTTATATCACTTATTACCATGTCATTAACACTATGTAATTATTTAAGTTAATAACGGTCATTTTAACGATCATTGGTACTTGAGTCAAAAATAAACCCATTATAATTACAAGTTGTTCATGTATCCATTATATCCAGAATGGTATTCATGATGTAGATATCATATAATTCATATATATCCAGTACATCCAAGAATTTATAATATTACATAATCATTTAGAGGTAAGAAATGAAATGCACCGTTCATGGAGACGGTAAGCCGTACGTACGCATGAACGCTACTTTCATTTCTATTTCATATTTTATAGAATGGAATCATAATGATATAAAGGTATATTATAATTCCAGTATAATATCATATATAATATCATAGTTCCATCCTTTATACGTCCCACATATGGTATTTAACGAATCAAATCACTTTGAGGGGGCGGTAGTCCGCACTTCCTTAAATGAAGATATCGTGTTTACCCATAATGGAAACCATAAAGGTATGACCAAAAATAAAAAAAAACAGAAGCTTAAGGAAAACATAAACATATTATATATCATATATAAATATAGTGACATCTTAATGGCAACCTTTGAAGGTGTTAAAAGAATGTTGAACAATCATCGTTTCGGGAGGCATAAATTCACCATCCACGGAAACAGTATGTTCGTTAACCATTAGATTTAGGTGTGTGTAAGTGTAGCTAGAATCTATATTATAAAAACATCCTAGTATATTGAGGATACTGGAGTTTTTACAAAAGAAATTAATAAAAAGAGTTTAGGGGGTTGGAGAAGCAAAATAAAACAAAAGGACTCAAAAGAAGACATTACCTTAAAATCGGGTAACTCCCTTTGGTTTGAGCTCAAAGGCTTCCTTGGGAAGACTTCTGCCCAAAGTGAGGCTTCAAGGAGTAATAGAGGGAAGTGGAGAGACAAAATGGGCAGGGGTTTGCCGAGCCAAAGGCTTTGGGAGTGTGGGTAAGGAGGTAGATGTGGGGGCCTTTTATAAGAGGAGAGGAGGGGCACTCTTGGAAAGTAAAGATAAGTTACTTTATTTTAAAATGAGTTTCGGATTCAAATGGTCCCACATTGATATAATTCGATGATAAGGTGATAAGGGTTAGAAATCCACTCATCCAGTTGGTTTTGGCCATGTGTAGGTTTTAGATTTTACATTATCTTTCCATTATATTTAAATCGTTAAATAATGAGGTCATCGCTGCATCATCATGATGTCATAAATAATTTAATTTATTTAACGTCTAAAAATTATGAAAAAATTACTATGATGTATTAAATATTTTTATCTTTCTAATGAATATTTATAGTCAAGAATATGACTTGTATAACCCCATGTAAAAATTGTTTTAGTAACATAACTCATGTTTGTGTCATTTTTTACTTTAACATTAAATAAAAAGTTATTTATGTCATTTCCCAACCAAAGTGGCTCCATGGGGTCCCCAAGTTGACCCATGTCTTTTCTTGGTCGTCCATGACACATCCAATAAGGGTAGGACATGTGTCAAGGTATTTTCATTTTATTATAATATCATTTTGCCTTAAATTGCACTAATTACCTCTAATCGCGATTAAAACTTAATAAGTTACTATTCACCAAAAAATTATTTTTATCTCATTGAACCACATTTTAATTCTTAATGACAACCATGTATGTTGGATTTTTGAAATTCAAAACACAGAAGTGGTAAAATTTCATTTAAACGAAAAATCAGTTTTTATAAGTACCACTTAGTGGTTTCACTATTCATCAAAAATTGATGTTTTTCAGAAAAATACCAAAAATTCACCCTAAGATATATTTGATATTACAAATTCAAAAATGATGTTCATTTTACAAAATTTAAAACATATAAGTCACATTAATTAATTTAATAATTAATTCCCGCTGTCATGACAAATAGCGGGTTTTTTTGAAACAATATCTATGAAATCTTTGGCATTAGTTTATAACCAATTCCAAAGTGAAATTAATCCTAATGACCACCATTGGATTAAATGGTAAAATTATATTATAATTTCACTTTAAAACCAATTTAAAAGATAATCTAATCATATAAATAAAATAGATTAAAAAACAGTTTTGATGTAAAATGCAGTATTTTTCACTATTCATTAAAAAATGAACACTGTCAGAAAAATACCAAAAATTTATCCAATGTAAAATTAAATGTCCCAATCATAATGAATATGTTTATTTTGGAAAATATAGATTATAAAATTGTCAAAATATTCATTTAAAAAGGGTTTGCCATCAAAAGGCGGTAAAACAATCTTTTAAGAATATTAGTGTATTCCATGCTTAAGATTGGATTTATTTTCTTTTTAATCCTCTAAAACACTATATAATTCATTAATAGACATAGATAAAAATATCTATTATTCATTACTTACTTGGGATGTTTCAGATTTATTGTAAACTAATAATTCCTTCATAAATCTAGATCTTATGTATTGAAATTAATCCTTTCAAAATGGGATATTCTAAGTAGTTTAAGGCCATGCAGGGTATGCCATTTTTTCCTACTATAATTTTCATGATGCTCCTAGTTACAATAAATTCAGTGATCTTAAAATACCTCCAATATCACATAATTTATCATCACTGTGAGAAATTAGAGGAAATTGGGGAATAACATGCACCATACTAGGGAACATTGAATCAATTTTTTTAATACATATAATGAGATTTGGAATCCATGATATAGAGGGTGTCATTTAGTTTAATGTAATGTTATAAAGAATTTTAGGATATATTTTATAATATTATAATGAAGATTACAATCATGTAGTTTAATGTCTCATAGTGAAGACTTTTTCATGTAGTTTTACATCAGGCAACTTGAATGATGACTATGCGGTTTAACATTGTATAATGAGAATGATATTCTATTTAGTTTAATTTTATTAAAAATGGATATGTTCTATTTAGTTTGACGTCATGAAACATGGATGATCTTTTTATATAGTTTAGGGAGTTATAACAATGACCTTTATGGACCAATGAAAACATTATTCAAAGTATTTCATTAGAAACCTTACATTGGTGGATAATGTAACAAATTCCCCATCCATGGTGGCCAAGGAGTAATATCCATTATTTTATACATTTTATTTGACATAATTTCCATCCTAATTTATTTATAAATTTATAGAAATTTTAGAATCTATCATTAAAGGAATTAATGAAGTTTAACTTTCTTATTAAAATATCATGTAAATCAGTTCTGATGAGTTTCTATATTGTAAAAAGTGAACAATATCTTATCATTGAGCCATTTAAATTAATCTAGAAACTTATGATATTGTTCATATCTAGGAAACTAGCTGTATATTATTGTTTGATCAATAGTATCTTTGAATTTAATGAGTAGGACTACCTCTATCCCATATACAAGTGAATAGGGGGTCACTTGCATGAAAGTAAATATTATGGTTGGATAAGCCCAAAAATAATGAATATTTTTTTGGGTTAGTAGTTATTGTTTTTATACACTATATTATAGAATATAATATATTATTTATTTTTGAAACACTCAATATTTATATTTTCCACTTTTTGACATCTAGATTAATGGTTATACTGAATGAAAAATTGATGATATAGCCTTTTCAACTCATAAGAGCATAAATTAATTCCCTTTTTCATCAATATCATATAAAGGAAACCAAATCTAGTATTCAAGTTTTTCTTCACTAAGATGATGATAGAATTTGTCCCAACTTCTCTAAGGGGTATTTACACAATACACATGGAGAAGAAATCAGTGAAAGTAAAGATGTACTTAAATTTCCTGCTTGTAGTAGGGACATATGGACCTAAAACATATATTCCCAAGATATAGAATTTCTAAGAATACTTGGTGATATATAGAAATTTTTGGGGTTAATGGATAAAGTTGGAATATATTTGGAAGGAATGATATTTATTGGTGAATTCTATGAAATAATGTTTCATCAATCAAAAAAATATTTATGCATCTTTGGGTCCTGAAAATTCAGCATACAAAAATAAGATAATTCCATGAACTTGGAAAATGGTAAAATTAAACCATGAAAGAAAAATTGGAAGAAAAATGGTCAAAGGTGATGAAGATGTGAAGGAAGGTTAGGGTATACATAGTACAAATTGCTATGAGGACCTCTGCACTACATGGTATTTCACAGCTCTTCATGGTGTTCTGCCACTCTGCACAATGTTCCACCACTTTATGAAGTGCCCTGCGATTGAAATCATTCAGGGGATGATATAGTACCACTGAATCTCACAAATGATACCATTTTTTTGTGGGGATAAATAGTTATTTTATCCCCCTTGAATGACCATCCCTTGCAAATGAAATCATTCAGAGGATGAGACAGTACTGTCAGCAACTGAAAATGAATCCAAGTCATATGTGGGGATAGGCGGTGATTTCTGTCCCCCCGAATAACCTCCCCTATAAAAAAAGTTGTTTTTGGGTTGGGTAATCCTCTTTTGGCTCCCTAAAAGAATCCAAGTGACCCACCATGGATGAAAAACCATGATGGTATCTGGTCCCTCCATTATTCTATAAAATACCCCCAAGGGGAATTGAGAGAGATGATTAAAGGGAGGAGAGATGAGAATTAGATACAAAAAGAGGGTCCTCAAAGATTAATTGGGAGAGATCCATCAATTACCAGTAGGTAAACCCACCGAATAGTAATAAGATATAAATTAAAATCATCCACGTATCTAAAAAATTAAAAACCCATCACAGACATCATTCCATGGGGCATAAACGGATGGTCACTCTGTGGATGAGCACCCTGCATAGAAAAACACTATATGAACAAAACCCTTCCTTGTGTAGAAAAATGCTATGAATGATCAACTAGGCCCCACGTAGAAATACAATACGCAGATGGAATCTATCCCAATGTATCAACATGCTAAGCGGGCAGAACCTAGGTCTACACAACACAATTCTACGTGGACGGTACCCCCACCCACATAGAAACATGAAATGTGTAGGGAACCCCATCATAAATAAGAAAATGTTATAAATAATGGGGTACCCTGTGGCATCCTTCTCTCCACCTCCCATCACTACCTTCCATCATATCATCGGGCCCCACATTGACCCCTCTGTGTACCAGTCTAACAACATCAGGCCAAGTCCTCTTCTAAAGCCACCTAACATGTATGATCACATTATCAAGAACATCAGATTTCCCCCTCGAGTCTATATACATGTGGTAAGTGGAGTTACATTTTTAAAATTCTCAATAAGGGGCACCCTAATATTTTTTTCAATTCTACATTACCATGGTAATGAGGGTTCCATCTTTGGTGGCGCTCTTGTTAACTTCCACATTCTATGGATTTAGGGGAACCACTGGAATTTACCTTCAATGAGGGCTGGTGTTGACCACTCCTCTCTTCTCCGGGTACTAGTAGGGAATACATCATGGAGTAATTCCATAGTGTTTCTTATAGGAGGCAAAAATATTTTTCCTTTTATTCAATATTGAACACAGAAGGATGGGTCTCCAGATAAAGCCATCCCAACCAACAAAATTAAAGAGAGGACAAGAACACTAAAATACATCTCCCTATGGGATTTAGAACCTGTACACTAAGGGAAAGAGTGGATCATGTGATATTCAGATTTAATTCTTCCTCTTATTTCTCACATCGATCATGACTCATGTGGGATCAGAGGTTAGTGGAAATCATGACTTCCACATGATCCCAAACCATCAAATGATCCTTCTCCATATATGTAAGCTCCAAACTCTTTTAAAATGGGCCTTTTATATGATGTATTCCCTAAAACCATTCCTAAACCATCAAAGGGAAATATTCCCAATAAAGAAGTACCATATGGGACTACTCTATTGTATAATACCCAATTATACTCAATGGACCTCCTATACAGTGTAATCCCCAACCCTTATAAAATTACATGGGATTTGGTTTTCAACTAACTGGGATATGTAGGATGCCTCCATGAGGTCCAAACCCAATTCACAAATTCACCCTAATGTTCTTTGAAAAAAATTATTAGTAGGGTCATATCCACTTGGGAGACCATATCTCTTATGGGTCCGTCGGTCTACCTCAATGTAAGTCCCACAAAAACTTTGTCTAGGAACCACAGACCTGGATGTTCTAATCACATGATGTTAAACTGTATGGTTGGGTCCTCATCATGTGACCTTAAAGGATGATGTGTCTGACTAAGTGTCATCGAACTACATGGGTTCTAATTAATTTCACAAGGATACATAGAAATACCATTATATGGGTTCAATCTTGACATCAAAACAACTTATGTCTCCCTGGATAACCGTAAACTCTAGAGCACCACACCATATGGATTAAAATTAGAATCATCTTAACAAATTGCCAAAGAATAACAGATACCTATACAAAAAGGGTATTATTGATGGAGAACTTCAGATATATACACATCCCTCCATTGATAGAGAACCTCATATATGTACAGATGATTTTGAACCCATGTGCAGTCATGATTGATCATTACCTTAGGGTGATCAATGTACGCAAACTTTGGAATGAAAAATGGATTCATGAACATATCTTTAATCTATAATAGAGTCCCATAATAGGATATAATTCTCCCCAATAGTGTGTGATGAGCCCAAATTCCCATCCTCTTGAAAAAAGTGAGTTCTTAAGTGTCATTGGTCAAGATACCCAACAAACACCCACCTTTGTAAAGTATGCCCATGAGTCTTCATGGATATGAGAGCTATTGGGTGTTTTTTTCAATACCAACAAATTTTGTTGTAAAACATTTAAAGGTAATAAACCTGATTTAAATTATTGTAAAAAATCTACCCCTACAACAAACCATTGGGAACCATACCTTCTTCAGAAAAAATGGTGAACCCAATGTGGATCCTTAACCAAAGTGTTGGTGTTACCCCAAATCAGTCCCCTTTTACATATAAAATGTAAAAGGAAAAAACAAGACTATTAATTACACATGTGATGATTAGATTCTACTTTGATGAGGTTTTTCAGTTTTTACTTGTCATATATATTACATGAACTTCACACAAAAACTCTATTCAATCTAATGGTGTCTCAAAAAATTTCATAGATAGGCACATCAACCACCACAAAAGGCCAGGTCCACAACCAAACATAGGATTCCATCACCCAAACATCTTTAACTGTTGGTTTCAAATGCATTGGTTTGAGAGTACCACCATAATGGTACTCTCCCAATCCTAGAGGTGACCTGATAATCCCTGTAGTCCATAAATTCCCTCTAACTATCTTCCCAGGGATGGTCGGTGGTATAGAACCTAATGAACCCAATATCCATCTCAAAATATTTTAGGAGCCTATCCCTATAACATGAAAACGATTTTATTCCATACCTTAGGGAAGCTGATGAAGTCACCCCCAATAACTTCATCCTAGCATCACAAGGGTTCCACCTAAGGGACCTTATTATATATCATCAACGTCAATGATGTACAACTTAGTATCCTCACCATGTAGATGATATTTACCCATATAACCCATCTGATGTCAAATAGACTTGGGCCCCCAGGTTGGCTCATAGAGAGCTTTGTTCAAATAATCAAGAACATGCTATCATACTTATTCATATTAAATAAACCCACCAAGTAAATATGGTGAAAATCTATGGGAATATGTATATTACTGCTCATACTCATGTATCCCATCATGAAAATATAGTTGAAAATGAGGAGAAGAAAATCCATGATCACAAACATGAATCCCTCTATGAAAATATGATAGAAAATTATAGGCATATGAAAATCCTTAATAATGCACATAAATCCCATCAACTAAATACAAAAAAAAACTACTATGAGAAGAGGAAAATTCATGTAGATCAATACCAAGCCCACCGATTAAATATGAAATCAATAAAAAAGAAAATGAAAATTCCTATAGAGGAATATAAATACTTTTAACCAAATATGGATAAAACCAACTATGAGAAGATGCGAATTCCTATTAATGAATATCAAGACCATGATTTAAATATGGTGGAAATTGGAGAAACTAGTCTACATGTCCCAGTTTTAAATTAAGGGTATATTCATATCTCTACACCAATATAAGAGGACTATCAGTACTTACTGGTGAGAAATGGAGGGCCTGAGAAGGCATACATTTCTACCGTGACATTGGAATGGGAATATATTCTTGTCCCACCAAGTATGTCTCTCATCACATCTTAGTAATGATGTAGGGTCAAAAATCAAACCTTAACCATATCCTATAAATTTTGAATGATATAATCAAATCCACAATAATAGTTGTTCCCATAATCTAGCCTCCTAGAGTGGGGTGAATCATCATCACAATGGGGTGGTCACTCAAGATTATACAAGCATCCTTTATCCCATCAAAGAGGGTCATAAAAAATATTCCATGATAAATGGAAAATAGGATTGGGAAAAAATACTCGTTCAAACTGGGGGACACTGGTCCACTTTGGTGGATAATCTATGGAAAAAATATATCCCTTCCACAATTACAGAAGCTTATCGTTATATCCTGAAAGAACCATAGGAGCCACTTGAATAGGCACCTGTATATGAAGGTTGTAACTTATAGTAAGAAGCCCCAGTCTCCTCCAAGATAGAACCTAAAAATAAATCATGCTAAAGGCAACTGGAAAATGAAGAGAATAATCCTAACCATACTCTCCTAGAAGTTTTATTTATTGAGGCAATAAAACATCCATCACTAGTGGCCCATGATATTTACATCCATTAACAAATTACGGTAGTGGAAATAGTAGTTGTGAAGGTCCTCCCCGCAACACTGTTACCATCAACTCTGGAGGTCCTCCCTGGAGAACATACTATGAAGGATTCCTTCATGGTAATAAGATGATCCATCATGAGATACTATCTCATAATGATTATTGGGGTAGTTATCCTCATGGACAGAAGATCAAAAAACAAGAAGGTCCTCCCCTTGCTGTTATCCACCTAGAAGGTCCTCCCTAGTGTATACACTGCAAAAATTATCACTGCATTCATACATCAAGTTGTGATGGTAGTCCATGCTATGATGGAATCCATTTAAAATTTCCTCCCCATAGTGACATCTCATTTCAGGAATAAGGTCCTCCCATTTCTAATCCAAATACTAGAAATACTTCATATTCTAAGGCACTTGGAAAGGTGGGGAAAACACGATATATACCCTATCAATGACAAATGGCATCCTTTATCAACTAGAATATGGTCTTGGGTAAAACATATCCTATGATCCACCCCCACACCATTCCCATACCAATTAGATCTCCACTATACTAGCTACTTATGATAAAACTATCAAGAAGTGCTCATGTCGGGCTGATCAAGTAGAGGTGTCTCTCACAAAAGAATAGGAGGATATTTTTTCTCATGAGAAGAAAATTATCCAGTGATGAAGTTAATATTTTCATAAATTTTATACTATATTTCAATGTTTATAAACACACCATATTATTATTTTAAAGAAAATTGTCACATTTTTTGGTTTTAATGGGATTTTGAGATTAATTGTTAAAATGAACTAATTTTTTGATTTAATTGTTTTATTTTTTTATGTATTTCAGCCATAACTTTTTCTAAACTAAATAAAATTATGAAATTATAATTTTTAGGCTTAAATAAATCTTGGTCTTTATTTAATACTTCTATATCCCAAGATCAATCAACCTTTTGGATGCCCAAAATCATCTCAAAACACTAGTCTTAAAAACAATGCACAGATCTAGAATACTTTAAAGATGAACTTATATCTCTACTTGGGATGATCCAATGAATCTTTTATTCAGAATGAGGATGGATGATAAATTAATTAACATATTTCATGAAGTTATACGTTCAATAATCTTCCATTTTTAAGGACATAATGGCATGATAGGTTGAATAATTGGAATATGAAGAGTCACCAGGCCAGAATAAATGTCTTGAAGTAAAACATCAATATATCTCTAAACATATGACAAAATAATCTAAAATTTTTTGGGTGGAAATAAGATGAAAAAAATAACAACTATAATGAAGTAAATCTATCCAAATTAGGTCATTTAATAGGTCTATCTTGCATGAAATTATGGAGGACAAAATTGGAGCCAAAACTTTCTTCCATCCTTTTATATAAATTGTCATCTCTTCTCCATTTTACAAGGATAACCAATTAAATAAAGAAATGTAGACTTTTATTTTTCAATAGATCTTTTTATTTTTAGTATATATTAGTTTATCACTTATTCTTATTTAGTACATTTATTTTATTTTCAATTTTGGGATTCTCCCACCATGTTTCTTTTTGACTCCATGTTTGTGGAGAACTAAACCTCGCTATTGTTCAAGGGGAGAAGTGGTGGTGTTTGAGTTTTTTTGGTGGTTTTATGATTTCTTAAATTTTATTCTAAGATTTTATTGGTATTTAAAATGATTTTTTTGATTATTCACCCCACCTTATCTACCACTTTTCTCTTCCTCCTTATTTACACATTTTTCTTCTCATTGATATCTAAGTCATTCAAATGGTGGAGTTTGGATTAGGTATTGATGTAGAAGAGATTACTCCTATAGGCAGAGGTCTTGGTGTAGGGTAATAACATTCGAATGATAGGGTTCAGCGTAAAAGGTCTAGATATATACATTGAATAAAATAATGAGGAATATATTTTGAATAACAATTATATCACCACCATGATCCCTGAGAGCAACGATTTTCTTTCACCAACTTATTTGGTGTTTTCATTATTCTTTTTGTGTTTTGTATTATATATATAGATGAATTATATTTATATTTTATATATTTAAATAATAAACCCCCCATTTAGTTTAGTTAATTTATTTTTATATTATATGGTTTATAATAGTGATAATATAAAGATAGTATGTGTAAGCGATCTCCTTGTGATTGACCCTAGTTTGTGCCAATATGGTGAAGTCTTAGGTAAATAATAAAATAATAATTTAATAATGGCTCATAAAAAACAAACTAATATCAATTTTTCTCCATTTTCAGGGAGACCAAGAGTTTTCACACATTTTTTTTAAAATAAAATATTTCAAAAACTAAAAAACAGCTTTATTTCATATATATCATTTCTTAAAAAAATATGGACATTTTGGTGATTATTATAATTATTTTCCTCTTTAAAAAATTAGTGGTTATCCTATAATGGAATAAAAATTAACTATCCAAATGGAAAA
Organism: Viscum album; assembly: GCA_963277665.1. Lineage (NCBI taxonomy): Eukaryota > Viridiplantae > Streptophyta > Magnoliopsida > Santalales > Viscaceae > Viscum > Viscum album. The sequence continues at coordinate 106,738,169 of OY728141.1, forward strand.
AAATGATTCAATAATTCTAAATAATTTCAATGTTTTGGAAAAAGCTAACAAGATGGTAACATCCCTATCCGCTGAAGTTGAAGATGTTAAATTCCTATGGATAGAATGACAATAAAGAAAATATGAGAATAATTAATTTAATATTCCACCTACATTTCAATAAGACATTGGTGAGGTTGAATCTAAACATGAAGATCCACTTCCCTCACCAAAAAATGAGTTCCCAGATTCTTTGCTTAAAGAAATAGAGTTTGAAGTTGATATTTTTGAGGGATAATTTATTTTAAAGGATTATTTTTATTCAAATATTATTGATTATTAATTGAAAAATAATCTCCCTTATTTTTATTTTTTAGATTCATCACCATTAATATATTCCCTAGATGAATAATATGGATAATTTTCTTATGTTTATGAGAAAATAGAGGAGACAGTCAAGTTTTACACCAGGGCATTTGAGGATGGTGGCCTAAAAGGAGAAATACATGAGGAATAATTTGATGAAACTAAACCAAAATATAATTTGAATACCATTATACTACCTTCATCACTAGTGGACACCACTCTTCCAACTAAGCTAAACAAGGATCACCCCTACATTATTTTCCCTCCCCCTCTGCACCTCAAAATCATTTGTTCATCTATTATAGGGGTTGGGGTTATTTTTATTTTCACTAGGGGTTATTAATAATGAAATCTACTGATGGATATTGTAAAAAATAATAGATTTTGTTTCATTACCAAGAAAACCAATCTAACTTCATATTTCAGTTAAACCGCTATAACTTCCTAACTAGGGGCAGTAAAAACCTAGCACCCACATGGGGGTTAAAACCATGTTTTATCCTATTTTCCCTTTCTATTTATTTTTATTTATTTTACTTATGAATTGATTTATTCATGATATATATGTTTAGTAGAAGTAAATAGGATCTTAACTTAAGTATTACACTAAAAAGTAATTCCAAGTTTTATCTTTCCTTCCATTTAGTTTTATTCCCTTATATTTTTTTGTTGAGTTAAAATGAGGGGAAGTGAAATATAAGAATGGGGGGAGTGTAAACCTACTTAGTTTTTTTGTGTGTTATTTTTTTGTTTTTAATTTTTAGAAAAATTGAGTTTAAATGAATATTATTATCATTTTTCACACATTAATTTATTTTGATAGAGATTATTTGTTTTTTGAAAAATGGATTTTAAAAGATTATTAATTTGAAAACTTTTTTATTGATTTGAATTTTCAAGAATTTTTATATGTTTTATTGATTTTTGAAATTTATGATAATAAAACAATGAATAAAATAATTTTCTATATCTTTGTGTTATTTTGATCCATTTTGAAATATTCTTTCTAATTCCTAAACTTTATTGAGAGAAACTTGGATTTTATGTGAAAAACAAAATTTTTACTTTTCTCTTTAAAATATTTCGATTTCATGGAATGTTTTTGATATGATTGAGGAATTTTTTTGGCTAGATGAATTTTAAATTGATACCCACCCTTATATATATCCTTTGTTATCCATTAGATTTCATGAATTGTCTTATAGGTTTAAACCACATTACAAGACAATTTTTCCTTGCCCACCCACACTCTTGGTATTTTGCATGGATATTTCAAGTTTGAGTGTGGGGGAATGGACATTAATGTATTTTATTTAGAATTTGTTTATTTTTTGGGTGGAATGAGGTTTATTTCATCATTTTGGGTAGTGGATAAGGAGATAATTGGTCATGAGTAATCCTTTAATTATTCTTTATTTCTTTCATCCGATTCTCCTTCAAAAAAAGAAAAAAAAGAAAAAAAGAGTGGAGATTGAATTATTCATTGTACATACATTTATGAATCGTGTACCTATCTAAAATAAAGGGAATTAATTTTATTTAATTTTCAGCTCATCCCCCAAGAAAAAAATAACAAAAACTGTGTCTTTTTGGAGCTTTACAAAGAAAAAAAATGGAGAACATAGATGATTTCATCCCTTGTAATCATTTCTTGACTCATTTACCATGTAATAAAAGGGTTCCTAGAGTTTTTTCACATTTTTAAGGGGAATTGTGTGAGATTCATCCTATTTTTTCACTTGATTATTCATGAATTGTACTTAAGTTTTAAAACCTCCACTTTTCAGCCTTAATTTTTTCAATCATTTTTACCACCAAACCTAAGCCACAGAATTAACCTGGAAGAATTCATCATGATCAAAAATATTTTCATGTATTATGCTGTGGATAAATTATTGTTTTTAAAATCCTATGGCGATACATGAATTTTCCAAGTATGTGTAGAACTCCAGATTAAATTTCTCTTGAGTGAATAGTGTCATAAAATTCAATGTGAGGTAGGTTGTGATTGGGTCATGAATGGTTTTTTGGGATAGAACAAATATAAATGTGGGTAATGAGAATTAAATGGATTTTATTTCATAGAAGACACATGATAGAATTATGTTTTGGATAAGATCATGGATGTTTTCTCATTTTTTATTGTTGTGTAGATTTTTATTTGTATATATGATGATTGCCTGGGACTGCAATGGTTAAGTGTGCGGAAGTGAAGAATATAATATTTTAATACATTTTATACTATATTTCAATGTTTATAAACCCACCATATTATTATTTTATTGTAAATTATTACATTTTGGGTTTTCGTTGAATTTTGAGCTTAATTGCTAAAACAACCCCCGAATGGTCTGAAGGGGTTATTTTTTTATTTTATTGTGGATAATCCCCCTTTTAAGGGTTGAAGGGGAACCCATACATGAACCATAGTCCCAAGGCACAAGGTTCGACATGACCTGTAATACATGACCTGAAGGCCTAGAGGTATACCATTCCCAATACATGACCAATATGACCAACCAACTAGAACTACCCCTCCCCAGCTTGTGCATCATTGATTGCATAGCTCCCTGCCTTGCATTGATGATCAGATAGCATTGCCCCATACAAAGCGGCATGGTTCCTGGTCCCTATGGCAGTTGACATACCCTCTCATTCTTCCAATCCGGTTAGCTCTTCTTCTAGTGACTGCAACTCTTGTTGCTCTGATCCTCTTCTGGGGTCTACTATGTGTGAAATGGGATACACCATGGTCTCTGTGGCCCAAAGGACCTATGTTCTGAAGGCGTTTGATGGCCTGAAGGCCCTTGAGACCCATAGGCCCAAACCGGTGGCCCTAAGGCCCAATGAATATGAAATTAGGAAGGATGATTTATAATATATTAATGAAAATATTTTATGAAGTCGGACACACAATAATCCTCCATTTTCAAGGACATAATGGAATGCAAAGTTGAATAATTGGAATATGAATAGTCACTAGTCCATAACAAATTTCTTGGAGTAAAAAATCAATATCTATCTCAAAAAATTTCTAAAAATCCTATAACAATTATGATAAGATAAGGAAAAAAATAACAACTTTCATGAAGAGAACCCTTTCCAAATTAGGTCATTTAATAGGTATATCACCTGTGATATTCTAACAGAAATAATTAGATCCAAAACTTTATTCCATCATTTTTAAATTATCATATATTCTCCATTTTATAAGGATATCCATTTAAAGGGGGAAAGGTTTAGTTTTATTTCTATAATAGCTATTAGTATTTTTAATATATAGTATTTTATCTCTTCCTATTCTTTTGTGTATTTATTTTCTTTTCAATTTTATGATTCTCCCATTGTTCTTATTTTTAATTCCATGTTTGTGGCGAACTAACCCTCATTGTTGTTCGAGAGGGGAAGTGGTGGTGTTTGTGTTTTTTTTGTGATTTCTTGATTCTTTAAATTTTATTCCCAGATTTTAGTTGTAGTTATAATTTTTATGGTGAGAAGTCACCCCACTTTCTCTTCTATTATTTTATTCCTCATCATTTACACATTTTTCTTATCGTTGATATATAAGTCCTTCAAATGGAGGAGTTTTCCTTAGATGTTGATGAAAAAGAGATTACACCTAAATGAAGAGGTCTCAGTTTAGGGTAATACCATTTGAAAGGTAAGGGGTAGAGTGAAAGGTATAGATATCCACATTGACTAAAATAATGAGGAATATATTTTGAAAAATAAGAATAACACCACCATAAACCCTGAGAGAAATGGTTTTCTTCTCCTATCTTCTTTGTGTGTTTTAAATATTTTATTTGTGTTTTTTTATTATATATATATATAAATATATATATATATATATAATATTTATATTTCATATATTTCAAGAATAAACCCCCTTTAGTATAGTTAACTTAGGTTTATATTAGATAGTTTATAATAGTGACATAATAAAGATAGTGTGTGTAAGAGGACTCCTAGTGATTGACTATAGGTTGTGCCACTATGGTGTAGTCTTAGGTAAATAAGAAATTAATCGAATTGTGGTTCATGAAAAAACCACTACTTTCACCCATGGATGAAATACCCATCATGTTTTATCCCTCAATCACATCTCAATTTGATATTATAGATACATTTTTAGAAGAATGAATACACAAAATATGTCTGAGTCTCTGGACAACTTACCACCATCCAAAAGTAGAATTCTTACCTTACAATGGGTATGAAGACCATGTTAAAATATTGGGATACTTTCATTGAAAAATCAACTTGGAATCTATTCCATCTATGAAATGAACATGATTATATAAGTGATGAAGTAATATTCAATCAATATGCCTTAATGAATTTTATGAGTTGCATCATCTAATTGTTGATTCCACACTTGGTGTTAGCATTTGGGGATGGGGGAACATGGATATTTACATTTCACCTCATGCCCCATTAAACAGATCTCACTAGAAGTGAAATCCTGTAATGACATTATCCCAAGATGGCTATTATAAAAAACCCCTTCTAAAGAAAGATGACATAGTAAATAGGGATCAACCTTGAATAAGTCTCAAAAGATTCAGGCCTGATGAGATAAATCCTTCAAAAAACTCATGAACTGGGAAACTAAGAACATTTTATAGGATTCTCACTTGAGGGAATACAATAATCAATAACTAATAATTTCCTAAGAATAATTTAGTTCACATGCATACTCAACATTGTTCCTGAATCATGATCGAATAGGGATACGTGAGATCTGGAAAATGATGATAGTAGCAACAACTGCTATAGTACGGGATCATCCCTAGTCTATAAAGCAAGAATAATTTTTAACAAAAAATACCCCCTCAAGGTCGAAAAACTTATCCCAAGGCACAAAAACAAGATAATGGGAGAAACCCTAGAAAGCAGAGTTGGGGGGATTTTTACCTCAACCACCCCTCAATAGAAATCAGTATTTTACCATTTAGGGAGGATGAAAAGAACCAAGGTATCCCCGTCCGTACCATCCCTAAACCCATTTCCTCCAGAAGGGAGTCATACGACCAGGCTTCATAGAGGATCCCATTGAGTCATCCTTCTCTAAGAAGCTCAAAACGGATCCCAAAAAGGAAGGTAGAGGTCTATCAAAGGGTAAAAACAACCCTCCTATCATTTTACAAATGATAAAATGCCTACAATGCATTATGCATCAGTAAACATCATGGATTTTAACCATACAAAAGGAACCATAAATTATGAAAATGAAGATGAGACATGAGAGGATAGATCCATCCGGGACTTGGTCTATAATGAGATAAACATAAATGTTGTGCATACCTGGAACTATAGAATCAACCTAAATTTGGGTTCTCCATTGACCAATCCTATACTACATCCTTAGTGAATATCTAACAAGAAAAAATACAAGGATACATGAAACCTACCACATCGTCTCAATGGGGACTATCTCACTATACTCAAAGAAATATTCACTCAATGAGAGGAAGAAATGAAATAGTTGAGGTGAATCAAGGTCGAGTTACTCTGAGGTATTGTTCCTATCGAATATAATCCTTGGGTAGAGCCTCAATGTATACTTCTGGAAGGTGTACCTCAACAACAAGGATTCATCCCGACAATTTAAGAAAGGCCAAGACATCTTCCCAACTCGAATCCTGGACCATTAGTTTACTTGGGCCCGATCATGGATGAATATAAAGATTTATGTTCATTAAGAAGATAACTAGAATGAGTTTAGGAAAACCCAAAAAATATGTCCCCAACTGGGTATAATCCTTAAATAATGGAAGAACCAACACACTAGATCCTAGTAATTGTTATACCTTTCCTAGATCCTATTCAACCGAACACTCATCAAGTAATTCTCAAAACCATCAAGTAATTTAATTTTTGATTGAAATAAGTAGAGGCGCGATGTGAACTAGTGAATTCAGAATAGAAACCTTAACCCTATTTGGGTGAGAGAAACACCACCACCTTCAAGCTTCAGGGGCCCTATGGTTCTTATTTTCAATGTTTTAGGTGACCTAAACAACATCTTATGCACTATACATACCATTTTGATCCCATGGTGGGAATTCCTAGGAGAAAATAGGCAGTGGAACTCAGATGATTTGAATGAACCTCGAAAGGTACAACATTCGTATGGTATAATAGTTTTCTAGTTCAGTTGATCATGGGATGGGAGGATCTCCATTGACAATTCCTTTTTCAGTTCATATCAATTCTACAAAATAAAATGATTAGTAATATCTGGAATTGAAAACAATGACAAAATGCGAGAGTCATAGATTTCATTTCTAGATAAAAATGATTTACCTACTCCCTGAACACACTACTTTCCCTAGAAGATCTACTTAATATTTTTATAGAGAACCTTCATGAAGAGCTGCAAACACCGTTTATCCTGGTGAAATATATAGGTGGGTTTCATGATTTCTCTACCATTTTACAAATAATGGAAGACTCCATATAATGGAATAATCTCAAGTCCTAGATAACTCCACCAGTCCTAGGGAAAAGAAATAAAAATGAGGAGGCTGTATCCATTACTCATAATCCAGCCTTCATGACTGCCCTAGTTTTGAAACCTATACCATATCATGTATCTCCCACTGGGTTTCAACAATAAACACTTACTCAACATGATGAGTGGAGGGGACCCAAAAAAATATATTAAAGGAATAAAGTAATAAAGTATACTCAATATGAGATGATCAAGTCCATGGATATTTTATAGCAAATATGGGTAATGATTTACTATGCCTGCTAGAACCTAAAAGGCCCAACTAGGTGGGTCTCGACAACCAACCGAATTATTTACCCTTTCAATGGATATTGGGACACATGATTTGGGAATGATTATTCTTGAAATATTTCTTGTAGAAAATGGAAGACTCTAGGAAAGTAATTTTGGGGAGGCCACTAGCACAAGTGGTGTTTGTTTCAACTATTTCATTTAAGTAAGAAGGTGAGTGGAAAAAATTTATTATAAAGTGGGAAAAAAGTTTGATGGTTCTATGATTAAAAATACAATTAATTGAGACCATGGTATTCTACAAGTATAGTTGAAACAAACAACTATGATCCTAGCCACTTCTCCTGCAACAGAGCTGACAACATTGACCACCCAAACCTCTAAAATTAAGCCTTTCAAAAAGTGCCCAGATCAAAAATTCATGGAAAAAGCATAGGAGGATGAACCGAAATCAAGTAAAAAGTTGTATTTGAATCTCTTATACTTTATTCCATATGATTTTAAATGATGGGCACCAACCCTCTAAAATCCACCACTAGAAACAATCAGCCAAAAAAATTCCTCATCGGATGAGGAGTTAATCTTCGGTTGCATTAATGTCATTCATTTAATGGTAACCTTCTCAAATAATGAGTTTGACTATAAAAACAAGTTACTCACATTCTATTAGGGAAGCAGAGGAAGAGTCCAATAGATATACTGATATCGGGGAAGGCATAGTCACAGTAGGAACCATAATTCTAGCCACGTCCCTACTCGGACTATCAATGTTGCAAAAACTCATAGAAAACCCATTTATAAAGTTGGAAAGGAGTAAAAAAATACACTTGCATCGGCCAAAATCCAACCTAACCCTATAACACTAGAATATCAATCAGAGGGGGTATAGGCATCAAATCACCCTTGGTGGGTAGACATACATGCCTGACCCAACCCATCAAGGACAAAAGCTCCTACAACTCCTATTTCAAGGGCCAATACATATAAAAAAAATAATCAATCCAGAAAATAACTTTTAAAATAGAATTCCCACCCAAGAAAGCATAAGAATTTAGACCATAAGTATCACATTATGAAATAGTTATCATTTTACTAGACAAAAGATCAGCCTTGGATGCCCTTAGTTTATAAGAAGACCTTAGGGAAGCAATCATAGAGGATTTGATAATACCCTAGGAGTTCAGAGTTGAAGTTCCTAAGGATGTGGTATATTAGAAAGTGACTAATCATGTGGAATTCCATGAGTTTACATCCTTCATAGATTAAGATGAATATATCATTATAAAGGGACACATATTACCCTTTTATGTGTTCGGTGGGATAAATGGTTTCAATGTCTGAAACGTTTTCATTGAAAATGAATCTGGAGTTAATCTCATTCAAGTACGAACACTTATCCAACTGGGTTTCGATGAGGATAACCTAGCGCCTTCTTCCATACCACTATAGGTCTATGATAAAAGTTACCAAATCCATTGGGTCAAATCAAACTCAAGACTCAGTTAGAGACCTAATATCCGACTTATAATTTGTGGTGGTTCGAAAAAAATTTCCTTCAACATCTTGCTAGGAAGGAACTTATAATGACTCATATTTTTCCAAATTTATTATTATAATTTATTTGGTGAAATTCTAAGGCCAGGTGCTAAGACAACATGCAATTCTGAGGCCTAGTGTTCCAAGAATGATTTTCCAAAAAATGATTATGTTTTTAACAGAACAGATGTGAAAATTTTCTTAAAAAGAGAAATTACTTTTATGAGGTTACCCAAATTAGAAATCTAATGGAACCATTGAGATCAGAATAGTGGGTTTACCTTAGACACAACCTATCCTTGGTTGGCGCGGGTCATCTATAGAAAAATCCACAAGGGGTTTAACCCTAAATAAAATAACTAAATAAAATTATTTTGTTTTAAAATCATAATAACTCATAAACGATAACTCAAATTGGAAATATGAGACTACTATTGAGTTTGTAATTGGTTTTTCCCCTTAGGTGAGGCCTAAAATCATCCAGCATGGGCTGGTTGTGAATTCTAGTTTTTAGACATTAAGTTATTAAAATATTTTAATAAAAATATTTTATTTTTGATGCAATGATATGTTTTATTTTAATACATGTTTTTAGAAGATTCAATATTATCATCATAACCCTGGAATTAATTTGATATAAGGAGAGAGATTTCTCTCGATGAATGGCAGCAAATTGTGGATAAATTATCAATGATGAACCTCAGATTCAAAGGATCTTCACCCACAACAATGACTTGGTAATTGTTCTTTTTCAATGATCAAACTAAATTGAGGTAGGGAATTTGTGATTTTTTTCTTTTCCCCATTCATGAATTACATTATTAACATAGACTAATCAACCAAAAAGATTAACCTATGGATCAATTGTTGTTGCAGGATGGGATTTACCTTTTCAGGGTTTTTATTAGAGAATGATATTATGATTATTTGTTGGATTTCAATTTTTTTTATGATGGATACAAATGACGATCGACATGAACATAAATAAAGTTATATTCCTGTTGGTTGATTTATTCCTTTCTCCATCGTTCTTCGTTCATTGTAGGCATTCTTTATTTGGACCACAACTCTACATGTTGCAATCGATCAGTCATTACACACTTGATCCTTGGTGAAACAATACAATATTGAAGATCTAGGATCATCATGTCATGAAATAGGTGAAACGACAATGATGAAAGATAGATCCAAGCGTTTTAGAAGATATATCTATTTGAGTGAATTTTTGTTGGAATGGATAAAGATGTCAATCCAAGCCCAAGACGATGACAAATATGACCCAAGGATTGTAGGAGTGCTTCCATTTTAAAAAATGGAGCACTGGAGGTGAACTGGTGGCCCACTATGGCGGCCGCATATAGATGTGATGGATGATGGTGGGCCATCAACGATGAATGGAAGAGGAGAGACCTGGCCTGGCAGGGCCATATGGGATCCCTCGTCCAGAGCGATGCCACAAGTGGCGACCAAAGACTTGACTAAAGGAGTCGCGTATATAGCTAGGATTAGTGTGGAGCCCGCGACAGATGTATTCCATAGGGGGGGGGGATGTGGTGGCGTCGCATTGACCTGGTGGAGGCATGCGGTCAAGTGCATCACATGAAGTGAAACCAAACAGGCCCGCAATGTGTGCCATACCAGATTAACTGGGCCACTCCAGTGGGTTGGACCCAGTGGCTCAACAGGCTGGGCCAGTTTTAGCCTGACCAGGAAGGGTTGGGTTGGCTAGGTCGGCTCAGACTTGAATCATGACTTTTTACTAAAATGGCCATATATTTCAAATGGAGCATCTGATTAATGAGCTGTCTATGGAATTGGGACCCTTATCACGAGGAGGTACTTTAGAAATGGATTTTTGGGTTTTTAGTGGGATCATCAGAGGTTGAGAGAATACCATTGGTCTTTTTCTATGAGGGTTCAATGTAGGACCCCATTCCCATCATAGAGGATGACCCGTATTCAGAAGTGAGTTGTGTCAGCCCAACTTCAACAATTGAATTAGTGGGTTGAAGCATGTATCACATCAAGAGTCCCAGTCATTCCTCACTTCTCTTCGTGATACCTTATATAGTGTTTGTGGATAAGGTGTAACCAATATTTACATGGGAATATATACCCTATATAGGATGATGTTTCCAATAGGTCCAGGTGTCCACCAGTGAGCCCTGGGTGTTGACCCTTTGTATGTGTATCGAGATCATATTTTTTCCATTCTACATGACTAGACCTAAAGAGTGTTCTTTGGTCAATTTTTATTGGTTTATGTTTGGTTGTGACTCGGTGACTATGTGACTTGGGGTCTGCATGACTTACCAACACTCCGTGTGTTACTGACACTCTGTGTGTTATCGATACTCTATGTATTATCAAAACTCACTGTCTTGGCGAGAATGGATGTCTCAGGGAAGATAAATAACATTTCAAGACCCTAGTGTTCTCTTAGGTACCTTTGTTAGACCTATTCTACATGGTTCTATCAGATAGATCGAGGAGTTAGATCTCTCGAGATGAGGGTGCTATGAGTGGAACTGTGTAGCTAGCGGTGGATGAAGCTTTGAGGCTTGGAATCCTTTTTTAGTATACCTGAATGTTATTGTTATATGTGTAACATACCAGGTAAATAAAGAATATGGGATTTTCATATTTATTAATATTTTTGAATTAAATATTAATTTTACTTTAAAGGGGATGCTATGTTCGATGACGTACCAGATACGCAACAACAGGTTTCTTTGAAATCTTATGTTTTTCAAAACATTGAGTTATACCTAAAAATAATATAATATTATTATTATTTTAAATGGTAGTTAATTCCTAGCCATTTGTTTTTGAGAGAAAGAATATAACTAACCATATTATGATTATAAAAGTTTATAAAATGTTTTTACATTTATCAAAAAAAAATTAGAGGCTTAAAATGTGAATGAATCCAATTTTAAGCATAAATACTCTAATATTCTTTAAAAGGTCGATTTACTTCCTTTGGATGGAGAACCCTTTTTAAATATAGTTTTTGTTACTTTTATATGTTCTATTTTAAAAAATAAAATTCCTTTTTATAATCAAGACATCAAAATTTACTTTGGATGAAATTTTGGTATTTTTCTGATAATGTTCATTTTTTAATGTATAGTGAAAAATACTGCATTTTAATTCAAAACTATCTTTTAATCTAACTTATTTATATGGTTAGATTATCTTTTTAATGGGTTTTAAAGTGTAATTATATTATTTTTTTACCATTTAATAAAATTTTGGTCATTGGTAGTAATTTCACTTTTATATTGAACATAAACAAGTGTCAATCTTTTGATAGTTATTATTTCTTAAAAACAGGCTTTTGGGATTTGACAACGAGAATTAATTTTAAATTAATTACTGAAAATTATGTATTTTTAATTTGGAAAAATGGATTCCATATTTAGAATCAAGAGGTTCAAATTGTATAAATAGGTAACTTTTATTTTTAGACATTATGAATAGTAACTTCAGTAAATATTTTATTTACCATGGTTAAAATGTAAATCTAGTAAATAAGGGTAAAAAATATTATTATAATAAAATTAAATTACCCTAAAATGTGTCCCAACTCTATTTTCTAATACCTGTCCAACCATGGGAAACCTTGAGTCGATTTCGGGACCCCATGGAGCCACTTGTAAGTGAAAATGAAACTTTATAAAAATTAATTTAAAGTTAAGTAAAATATAACATAAACATATATCTCTTAGTAAATTTTTTTTTATAAAAGGTTATATAAGTGGTATTTTAGAGCATAAATAGTAATTATAAAGATAAAACAATTTCCTAAATCATGGTATTTTATTTATAATTTTAATACATCATATAAATAAATTTATTTATTACATAATGATGATGTAATGATTACCTCATTAATGAATGTTTTAAATAAATGAGATTATAAATATTAAAATAAATTTATTTTGAAACTTTTTTTACCATACACGAATTTTATGGATGATTATAACTTTTTATATTTTAATTAATGTAGTTTTTTTGAAAGAATTAAGTTTTTATAGATTTTTTAAAAGTCTTGATATGAATAGTTTATAAATTGACATAAATGTGTTTTTAAATAAATCAATATTTTATTAAATGATGAAATAGTCCTAAAAATTTAAGATTTAAAAAATGGAATATATAATGTTACTAATGTCATTAATGATCCATTTTTGGGTCTCTTGGAATTTTATAGTAACTATATTAACCATATAGTATGAATATACAAGAAGACCAGGTAAATGATAAATAAGTTACTAGAGGGTTAAATAATAAAGATAAGGATTAAAATATATCAAAAACCTATCCAATTTTTATTGAATTATGTTATTTAGACTTATATTTATCTTATCTTTGAATTTAATGAGTTGTGGACCTTTTGAAATATAAAAATAATTTTATAATAAAATAATATTTCAAAGCTTTCTTAAAGTACCCCTCCTCCTTCTTTTAAAAGGACACCACCTCTAACCCATTACTCACACCTCTTAAGCCCCATTTATCATCCAATATATTCTCCAATAATCTACCAACATCCCTATATTCTGCATAGAATCCTTAATTTTTGCAGAATGCTTTTCATGAAATGATTTGGGATCAAACCAAAGGGAGTTACCCGATTTAAAGGTAACGTCTTCTCTCAAGTTATTTTCTTTTATTTTTCTTATCCAACCCCCTAAACTCTCTTTACATTATTTAATAACAACACCAATATCTTTAATATACTATTATGTTGTTATTATAAGGATTATAACTACACTTTCACACACCTCCATCTAATGGATACGAATATACTGTTCCTCTGGACGGCGAACTACTGCCTCACAAAATGATGATTGTTCAATTATATCTGATTGCCTCTCATGGTGGCCATTATGATAGAAATTTATTTATATGTGATATATATTATATCTATTTTTTCTATATTATTATTTATTTTAAATTTATATCATATCTTTATGGTTTCCATAATGGGTAAATACAATAATTTTATTTGAGGAAGTGCAGACTACCACCCCCTCAAAGTGACATGACCCGTTCATGCCATACGTGGAAAGTATAAAGGATGGAATTACTGAAATTATATATGATATTATTCTGGAATTATAAAATACCTTTTAATCATTAAATTTTCATATGATTAAATAAAAAATATAAATTAAAGTAGTGTTCAAACGTACATATGACTTACTATCTCCATGAACTGTACATTTCATTTATTATCTCCAAATGTTATGTACTATTATAAATACAGACACACACAAACACACACACACACACATATACTAGATATATATTATATATATCATATCTAAATCATGAATATCATTATGTAGATAATGGAATTTTAACCACATGTACAACTTGTAATTAGAAGAAGTTCATTTTTGACTCAAGTACCAAATATCGACAAAATAACCGTTATTAACTTAAATGATTATTTAATGTTTATAACAAAGTAATAAGTGATAATAAACTTGAAAAAGGCTCTGAAGCAAGTATTAATTAACTTTAGTTTATTATTTAGGAGATTAAAGAATTAACGAGTCAATTCAGACACGAGGTAAGGGAACTTCTTAACCTAATTTCCATTCTTTGGGTTGATTTTCTCTTTATTGTTTATGTCATTATTTGATTATTTGGGAAATGAATTTTTATATCTTATCACGTATTTATAATTTCTTTACATGTGATTATAGTTAATACACATAATCGATCTATTTTATTTAAAAAATTATCTTTGTAAGGGACTTCGTCTCAATCTCCTTTCATTGAGGAATATTTTGATTTATACATGACTTTGTTTTATACGGTGTATAAACCCATTTGACTTTTCATTTCATTCAAAGGAAATCTACTTATATATATAATTTTACTAAATGAAAAAGGGAATGTTTCTTTTTAACACACATGGTGACAATAACCTTTCCGCCACTGTGATAATTATTTGATATTTGGACTCCATAATAAGCCATAATGTTTTTAAAAGGAAAATAAATTCTGCCTACACTTTTTAGGTATTTTGGTATTGAAAATGGTTTTGAGAATGGATTTATTATTTCAATGTACTGAACTGATATATTGTGATTGCAATGTATAAATGTTATATTTCCTTTATACTTGTGTTATGTGTTATGATTATGTTATGGTTCTTAGGAAGTGTTTACGTATACTGGTGGTTCCGTGATAAACCTATTACAGGTGAGCCAGAGATAGCTCTCCAATGAATTGGGTAATGTGACCAAGGTAAATTTTAATGTTTCTCCTAATAGATTTAAGGAATATACTGTGATGGTTATTCCCAATGTCACTCCTTACATAGTAGTGAAAGCTACAATGTAAGTATGTTATGGATTCCACAAGTTACATTTATGATTTCTATGTGTTATTAATAAATATTATGATTTCATGAGGTGTGTTAAAGAGATTATGTTTTGTGTGTATTGATGGATTAATGATATCTTTCTTTATTTTATAACCCTTACTGAGATTTTTATGCTCATCCCAAGTTTTTGAAATGTTTTTTCATAGGGTATAAGGTAGGGTAAGAGAAAGGAAGAATTCAAGAAGATTTATATTAAGAAAACAAATCTTGTTTTCTTTTAAGTGTTTTTATTTTATGAAAAAAATGTATACTGAGTAGAAATGTATACTTCATAATATTTGAAATGTAATGTAATAGTTATGTCTTAATTATCTAAAACTCTAAACCTGGAAAGATCCTCAATGTTAATTCATGATTTAACTCAAGGTTAAGTAATGTTGTAAGGATAGGGCCTTACAATTGGTATTAGATGTCAGTTTAGATAAATTTATGTGTTAGAGTATTGTTTTATTAATAAATTAATTTATGTTAAGATTTAAATGATATATAATTTAAATATTACCATTTTGATTTTCCTATGATTTTTCTGTGTTCAGAATGGTTTTCTGTAGAGGAAACAAGACAGCTATGATGGGACGACATCAAGAGGAAAACAAAATTCCAAATCAGCAACCTAAGATGGTTGGAATTGGAACTGATCAGGTTTTTGCAGCGATGAAATAATTTACTCAAGATATAAATGGTGGTGGTATCCATAAATTAGATCATCCATATCAACCACAAGGAACATGTCATTAGTGGATCATTTCACGAGGCATTATCCCCCATCATTCAGAGTATTATCTGACCCTGTTCTAGATGAAGGTTGGATGAAAGCACTAGAGAATATTTTTAATGTCATGGGGTTTTCATAACATCAAAAGGTTATTATTTTTGTTTAACATTTTTAAGGTTAAGATCAGTGGTGGTTGATGGTGAAAAATATCATGGATAATGAAGAGATTGATGCTTTTGATTGGGATGAATTCAAAGGTATGTTTCTTTAAAAATATTTTCCTAAGGTGGTTCGTCTTAGGATGGAAAAACAATTCATGGAATTGAGGTAAGAGGATGAATTAGTGGCTGCTTATGAAGCAAAAATCACTCAACTAGAAAGGTATGCTCTAAATTTCATATGATATCTTGATAGTAAAATCAACTGTTTTTTACTTAGGATTAAAGCCAAAGTATCTAAGGGCTTTCACTTATCATGAGTTCAAAAGTCATGAAAAGCTTTATCTATGTGCGAAGAAGTTAGAAATGGAGTTTTCCAATGATCAGGTGTTCTATAAGAAATAATAGAATAAGAGGATGAGGTGGAAGATGAAAGGTAAGTGGTCTTCAAAAAAGTCTGATGGTAAGAAACTTAAGTTTATAGTTTGTAAAAATTGTGGTAAAAATCATGTTGGGGAATGGATTTTGAATTCTTATAAGTTCTATCGATGTGGTAAAATAGGTCATTATAAAAATGTGTGTCCAACGAAAAACTCAACCGAGGGAAACCAACCATACTAAAAGAAGAAATGGGTGGTGAAATCCTTTGAAACTACTTTAGCATATGTTGGTCCATTGAATAAAGTAGTATTAGGTACACTGTTTGTTTATTCAGATTATTCCAATATGTTGTTTGATTTAGGGTCTACACATTCATTCATTTCTAAGAAGTTTTCTAGTAAATTGGGAATTCTATCTCAAGATATAAATCCTTAACTTATGGTAAAAACACTGGGAGGAAATTTTGATACAAAAAGAAATAATAAGAACTTTCCTATCCTTGTGTGTGGAAAGAATCTACCTAAAAACCTTATTATTTTTCCTCTAGTAGTGTTTGATGTTATTTTAGTTATGGATTGGATTTCCATTTATCATGCTAAGATTGACTGCAGAGCTAAAAAGGTTTATTTTCAAAAATAATTTCAATTTGTGTACAATAATGAACCCTTACTTTTGGTAACATATCTGGAAGCTGAGAAACTAATAAAGAACATACTGTTTCAGTGAGTAAAGAACATATTGTTTTTATGGATGGCGAACTACTGCCTCATGAAAGGATGATTATTCAATTATATCCTACCACCTCTTATGGTGGCCATTATTATAGAACTATATTTATATGTGATATATACTATATTTATATTGTTTCTATTCTTCTGTATTTTTCATTTATAGAATACCTTTATGGTTTCCATAGTGGGTAAATACAATAATTTCATTTGAGGATGTGCAGACTACCACCCCCACAAAGTGATATAACTCGTTCATGCCATATGTGGAATGTATAAATGACGGAGTTAATGAAATTATATATGATATTATATTGGAAATATAATATACATATGTATAATTATGTTTTTATTCCATTAAATATGAAATAGAAATTAAAGTAGCGTTCATGCGTACATACAGCTTACTGTCTCCATGAACGGGGAATTTCCTTTCTTATCTCAAAATGTTATGTACTATTATAAATACATTTATATACTAGATATATATGAAATATATGATATCTAAATAATGAATATAATCATGGAGATAATGTAATTTTGACCACATGGACAATTTATAATTATGACAAGTTCATTTTTAACTCAAGTTCCGAACATCGAAAAAATATCCAATATGAACTCAAATAATTAACTAATTGTTATAGCAAGGTAATAATTGATATAAAAGGAATAATAAACTTGTAAAAGGTTCTTAAGTAGGTAGAAATTAACTTTAGTTTATTATTTAGAATATTAAAGAACGGTCGAGTCAATTCGGACATGAGGTAAGGGACTTCATCTCAATCTCCTTTCATTGAGGAATATTTAATTTTATACATGACTTTATTTTATACGGTGTATAAAAACATTTGAACTTTCATTTCATTCAATAAAAATCTTTTTCTACTAGGAGTTTTACTAAACAATAGAAAGGAATGTTTCTTTTTAACGTAAGCGGTGACAACGACCCTTCCGCCGCCACAAGTATTATTTGATCATTGACTTCCTTAACAAGCTGAAATGTTTTTTAAAAGGAAAATAAATACCATATACTCTTTTACGTATTTTGGTATTGAAAATGGTTTTGATAATATATTTTTTAAGTCAATATATTTAAATGATATATTATTATTGAAATGTGGAAATGTTATCTTTCTTTTATATTTGTTTTATGTGTTATGAATACGTTATAATTCTTGGTCATTGTTATGTATACGGGTGGTTCCATGATAAAACTAGGGAGGATGAGCCTGAGATAGCTCTTCAATCAATTGGGTAACGTGATGGAGGTAAATGTTAATGTTTCTCCTAAGATATTTAGGGAATATACTACGACGTTTATTTCAAATGTAACTTCCTACATAGCTCTGAAATCTAAAACATAAGTATGTTATGGATTCCACAAGTTACATTAATGATTTATGATTTCTATGTGTTATTCATAAATCTTATGATTTCATGAGGTGTGTTAAAGAGATTATGTTTTTTGTGTATTGATGGAATAATGATTTCCTTCTTTATTTTATAACCCTTACTGAGATTTTTATGCTCATCATGTGTTTTTAAAATGTTTTTCACCGGGTATAAGGCAGGTTAAGAGAAATGAAGAATTTAAGAAGATTTATATCAAGAAAAGAGTTCTTATTTTCTTTTAAGAGTTTTTATTTTTTGAAAAAATGGATACTGAGTAGAAATGTATACTTTGTAATATTTGATATGTAATGTAATATTTATGGCCTAATTATCTAAAACACTAAACCTGAAAAGATCCTCAATGTTAATTATTGATTTAACTCAAGGTTAAGTAATGTTCTAAGTCTGGGGCTTTAATATATGTGTTATATACATATACCTATGTTGAGATGACTATATATTCTTAGTGGTGTTTTCCCTTTGTGGTGTTTCTATATGGTATCTTGTTTGGGGTGTTTCCTCTTTGGTATTCCATTTTGGTTTCAGGGTATCCTACTAAGTATTGTTTTAATCACCCTTATATAGGAATTTTTCACACATGTCATGTGTTGTGTAGATTATGGATGATTTGATTGATTCCTAGGTAGACCAGGACCAAGTGGTGCTTAGAGTGATTAGACAGACAAGGTGTGCTTCTACGATTTCAGACAAATATCCTACACCTACCCTTCAGGTAGATTTTTTTCGTAGATGAGTTCCAAGAACTTGTGCATTAACTTTTATAGACTCTTTTTTTGGTGGGATTGTATTATATCCCACTATTAATTTACTGATCTTTAATTTTCTATCATACTATGTTGGTTGGGATATAGTGGTATGTGTGAATTTTTTTACTTAGTGTTTTTACTTTTTAGTATTTTGGTCTTGGAGGTCTGTGCGTGTGTGCAAGTGCTTAGGAAAATGCCTCCCATTTTTTGGATATGCCTACTCGGCACTAGTCACTAGCCCGTGACCTATCAGAGGTGGGATTAGGGCAGTCACTGTATGGGCCCCACTGGTATGTGTTGTGATAGAGTGGTATCTGAGTGGTCAGTTAAACTTAAGGACCAAGAGTCTGTGAGGTTTGTTTAGGGAAACATTTTTGAGTGTTTCGAGTTCAGATTTTAGATCTGGGTATTTGGTGTTGGTGCGGCGGCCGGATTATCCATACACCAAGACTCTCGACACCTAATTTTTAAATCATTACATGAAAACACTAGTTACATGGAAGTTAACAATACATGAATCATATTGGAATGAGTTTTTTCCATGTCATTCTTGAGTCAGCTCACTAATTATACTCTTTTGACCATGATGAATCATGTTTTCTTATAGGGTGTATTCCCTACACTAGCCGGTGAGGTTTCCATAGCAAGATCGAGAGTTCGACCTAATGTTTGAAGAGGACTCCTTAAGGGGAGTTATTCATGGAGAAATTTTTCATTAGGATGGTCAGCAAGTGGCACCTTATCATATTAATCAGTTCGTAGACCCACCTCCTATGGTTCATGTAGATTCAACATGCTATACTAAGTTATAAATGGATCTTTTATCATTGGATGATGATATGTAGGTTTATAACGTGTATCATAGGCTTCTAATGTAGCGATCGCCCAGGATGAAGGGTCATTGGGACCTACTTATATCAAGTTCATGATGTAATCCATAGAATAAGAGGTTTTGTTAGAAGTTATAGGGGTGTGATAGTTCCCCAAGGAAGAGGCGTTGATATGATTTTTATGGGAAGGGGAATTTCAAAAAATATTAACCCACTGTTCAGGATGCATTCAGTGAGGTGGCTGATGAACTGCCAAGGAAGAGGCAGTGGAAGGAGTAGACAGATCTGTCAGGTAGAGGATGTGGTAGAGGAACTAGGTAAGCAGTAGGAGGTGGAAAAAGTTTTGACTTGTTACCACCACCACCCCCAGGTTGTCCATACAAGACTCAGAGAGCTGCAGGATAGGGTAGGAGATAGTTGCAGGTTGTTGAGGCTTATGCCTCTAGGATTCTGGGAATGGTTCATGGTACGATATGTGGATTTATACTTTAGTTGTTTTAGATAGACACATGTTCTAGTTATTTCCTTTCCTTCCACATTTTTCTTGTTTGATACTTTGATATTCCAATTAAACCATTGAATTGAACCTTACTCTTAGAGACACCTACTAGAGGAGACTCAATAATCACACACTAGTGCCAACAGTGTGACATGACTCTTAAAGGCGAGTGTTTTAGTTGGGATCTCTTAGTAGTAGCATCGAGGACTTACAATGTCATTCTCGGTATGAACTAGTAGTCATAGTTAATTCTCATATTGATTGTTTTAGGAAAAGGGTGTAGTTAGTCTATGGTAATAGAGCCATATTTTACTTTTATTGGAAAAAGGTAATTCATTTCTTCTCATGATGGACTCAATCATAGGAGGGTTTAACTGATTTCACTTTAGTTGGATAACCTAATCCTCAGTGTAGTGAAACCCTTCAAGCTGAAAAGAAAAAGAAGACTCCTTTGAAAAGAAAGGCTCAGGACTTTGATATCTCTAAAGTCTTGAAAGCAGTTGAAGATGCTAGTGCTCAACTAACTGTGGAAGTCCATCAAGAGCCCATCGTACAGAGTCTGCCTGAGAAAGAAAAAGGAAAACAAGTGATAGAAGAAGTGGAAGTATAAGAAGAAGATTTTCTGTTAGAATTTATTCAAAGTTCAAAGAAAATTAGAGAGGAATCGCTTCAAAAGCTGAGCGAAGGTGTTCAACAAACTCCTCATACCGATCAGGAAAGAACTCCAGACAAGATGTCATCTCGAGAAAAGCAAGATGCTCAATCTTCTCAGTCTGATAAAGTAGTTGTCATTAGTGACAAAGTGGAAGATGAAAGAAAACAGAAAGAAAAAGCGAAAGGGAAACAACCAGTTGTTGATTCAAGCAGATCGTATGAACTAGCATCGTACGATGAAGATACTGATTCAGAGCATACAATCTCTCTCAAGAAGAGTGATTACATTGTTCATGTTTTGAGAAGGGTGGAGAAAACCATTCCTTATTTCCCGAGGCTGGAAGGGAAGATTGATTTTATTACTGAAAATCAAAGGAAAAAGTTTGGCTCTGTAAAAGAATTGAGAAAGAAAGTTTTGTCAGTAGAAGCCGATCTGAAAGTTCTTTCGGAAAGCTCAGTTGCTCATAAGAAAGCTTGTAATAAGATGACCAAGTGGTCATACAAAATTGAAAGCTCAATCAATGATCACGAATTAGCCATTGAAGATATAAGGAGGTTATCAAATGAGCTAGCAATCGCTTTCAACAAGCTTGATAAAGAAACGGTTGAAAGGCTGAACCTTTTGTCTTCTCAAAGAACCGATGTTCCTTCAGTGAAAGATTTGCAAGAGAGGATGAATGCTTTCCAATCTGAATTCTCGAAGGTTTCATCTTTCAAAGATGAAATGGTTTTACTGAAGAATCAAAATTCTGAGTTGTCCAAGGATAACAAGACTCTGCAAAACAGAATTGATACTCTTGAAGAAGTAATCAGAGTCCAGGAGGAAACCATCAGAAATCAAGATCAGATTTTTGCGGATCAACAGGAGCTTCTCAAAACTCAAGGTGAATCAATTTCTGAAGACAAGAAGGAGATCAAGAAGATGAAATCTGTGCTTCATGAGCTTATAAAGAAAGAGAAGGAAAGAGAAAACAAATGATTGTTGTATTTGTTTCTTTTGGAACTTGTTTGTTTTGTAATAACTCTTATAATCCTTTCTCTTTTATCCATTGTCTTGTATTACTTTACTAACTCTTCCAGACAATTCGAGATTACTCCTTTATTTTTGTAAATCACAAAGGGGGAGAATATTTACAAAGCAATGATTGTTTTACAAAGAGGGAGAATGCATTACAATGCTCTTAAGGAAAATCTATGAATACAATCCTTAGGAAAGTCAATACCTAAGGGGGAGTTAGTTGTAGTCAATTTCTTATTCAGAAGAGTTTTCAATAACTCAGGGGGAGATAAGTATTTCTTGTTTCATTTACTTTGTGTGTTTGTGCTTTCCAAAAAGGGGGAGATTGTTAAGTCAAAAGTCTTTTTTTGGCTTTTACATCATGTTTTGGAAATCACAAATATATTCTGTCATGTTTTGGAAATCTCAAATGTATTCTATCATATGTTTGTAAATAACAAATTGTCTTTTATCATGTTTATCATATCGTACGATGTTGATCGTACCGACCAAAACGTATCGTACTGACTCTGTCAAACGTATCGTACTGACTCTGTCAATCATATCGTACTGACTCTGTCAATCGTATCGTACTGACTTTGCTATTCTGATGATCATTGTTTGTTTTTGGTACTTTGTCAAAAACTCTCTCTGCATATGAATCGTACTCATATTTTACATTTCTATATATCTCTTGTCCTAACAAAACGATGTCGTTGAGTTAGTTATATACTAATCAAAACGATGTCGTGCTTTCTGTTTCAATATGACCGTTGGAGGCAATATGACCGTTGGAACCCGAGGCCTATAAATAGGAGGTCATTTGAAGCTGAGAACACAACGATGAACAAAGAGATCGAATGAAGAGACTCTGTGAACTACAAAGATTCTAGAGAGAGACACTGTGACTTCTCTCATCAGCCTTGTGCGTCCGATCATCGTATCGAGGGCTTTCAAGTAATTGAAAGACAGAGGTGCCGATTACCTGCAAAATCGAGGGCTGCCGGGGATAGGCAGACAGACGTGCCGATCATCGTATCGAGGGCTGCCGGGGATAGGCAGACAGACGTGCCGATCATCGTATCGAGGGCTGCCGGGGATAGGCAGACAGACGTGCCGATCATCGTATCGAGGGCTCACCAAGGTGTTGGTGATACAGACCTTTTATCCTAGGTGAAAGGATAACCCTTCTCTTTGGGTTAAAAGAATTGTATTACTTTTACATTTCCGCTGTTGTATTAGAAAGGGATTTGTATTGTTTCCTTTCTTCTTTACATATTCAATTGTAATTGTTTCAATTACAATCATTCCATTACATATTGTATTGATTGGTTCTATACGCTTTAAGGTAGAATCATTCATATCTGTATTACTCTGATTATTGTGTTCATCTTGAATACAATTGTTTTACATAACATTAGTATTACAATACTTCATACCTTTTACATTCAATACAATTGAGGGTATTTGTATTTGTATTAGTTTAAGTTCATTTAAACTAATCTCTTTGTTACTAAAACTCAAAGGTTTTTAAACCTACAATTCACCCCCCCTCTTGTATTGTTCCATCTAATAGACTTTTATATCGATTATTCGATCCAACAATTGGTATCAGAGGAGGTTTTCCACTGACTTGTATTACTAGCTTTATTTCTTATTACTTTCTTAAATACTTACTACACTAACGTGTGGAGTGGAAAAGTTGTTTTTGTTATATTAGATGGCAGGAATGAATATCGGATCAATAGATAATCTGAATCCTTCTAGACCACCGATCTTTGATGGAAATGATTATGAGTATTGGAGAGATCGTATGAAGACTTTCGTCATCAATACTGGTGTAGACAATTTTATTATGCTTACTGGGGGTTACAAAATTCCTGACAAAGAAGTTAGTACTTTTACCAACCAAGAGAAGCAAGAATATCAACTGAATTACAAGGTACGCAATACTTTATTATGTTCTATGACCAGGAATATATATAGTCAGATATCTTCATGTGAAGCAGCTAACTGTATTTGGAAGAAATTAGAAGTCACTCATTTTGGTACATCCAAGGTTATAGAAACAAGGAGAGCAATGCTTCGAGCAGAATATCATGGGTTTGTTTTTCCTTATGGAGAGCCAGTATGTAAAGTGCAACAAAGGTTTATGACAATTGTCAACAGCTTACAATCTATGGGAGAAAAAGGTCTTGATGATGAATCTCTTGTTGATAAGATTATAGATATTATGCCAAATGAATGGGAGTCAAAAAGAACAACTATTGATGAAAATAGAAAAGTTTCCCAGATTACTCTTGATGAACTCTTTGGAACTCTTCTACAACACGAGACAAGAATGAAAAGAGATGCTGATTTCAATAAGAAGAAAAATGGGAATGGAAGTGTAGCTTTTGCTTCTAAAGATAAAACACCTGAAAGGTTTACAAGGTCTAAATCCAAGAAAGTTGTTATATCTGATTCAAGTGATTGTAATCTTTCGGATAATGAGTTAGCTAATCTTGCTCGAAGGATGAACAAGATTGTGGGAAAGAAAGATTTTCAATATAGATTCAAAAAGAAAGACAGGAAAGATAGGAAAGATTCAGAGGTAACTTGTTATGAATGCAAAAAAGCAGGACATATAAGGCCTGATTGTCCTTTACTGAAGAGGAAAGATAGAAAAGAAAAACACTCTGAAAGAAACAAGAAAAGGTTTTATAAGACGAAGAAAGGCTTGAAAGAAAATGATACATGGAGTGCAAGTGGTAGTGATTCCTCAGATGATTCTTCAGAATATGAGACGTCAGGACAAAGGAATATTGGACTTCTAGCCAGACTACCAATTGAAGATCATTGTCTCATGGCTAAGGTACATAATGCTGAAGCTGTTACAAATGTCTCTTTAAATGCAAATTATGTTGATAATAAATATTATGAATCTTCAAATGATGAATCCTCATCATCAGAAGATGATACTTTACCTTCTTTTGAAGAAGTCTCTAGATTTGCTAAGTTACTTGAAAATGAAAATTCTAAACTGAAAAAGAGATTTGAAAAAGCAAATTCTAGAATTTCTATTTTGACTAAAGAAGTATCAGATCATTCTAAAGATCTTGAAGGGAAAACTTCTGATTTTGAAAGTATTTTGAAAACCCTTGAGAAAGTAAAATCTGAAAAGGATAAACTTTCTAAGGATCTTGAAACTGCTATTTCAAAGAAAAACATTTTAGAGTCTAACTCTAGTTCTAATTCAAATGTTTTAGAAAACAAGAATTTGGTTTTAAAACTAAAGTCAGAGATTTTATCCTTGAAAAAGTGCTTGTCAAACATTACTCATGGAAAAGAAAACTTTGATAGGATGTACTCTCAAATAAGACCTTTGAGAAATCGTTCTGGTCTTGGTTATACTTATTCCAAACCTGTTTTTAGTAATAACTATTTTGTTCCTCAAAAAACTATTTTCTGTTCCAAGTGTCAATGTGGTGGACATTGGAGAAGAGATTGTTCTCTTAACAAAACTCAATCCTTAGGATTTCATAAAGCTCATTTTGCAAAACAAATGTGGATTCCTAAAATTCTTTTATCTAATCCTTCTGGATCCAAACAAGTTTGGATTCCGAAAATCTAATTGTTTCTTTTTCAGGAAAATGAGAAGTGTATCAATAAGAACATTTGGTACATGGATAGTGGTTGTTCTCGACATATGACTGGAAACAAAGATTTCTTTG
Organism: Viscum album; assembly: GCA_963277665.1. NCBI lineage: Eukaryota > Viridiplantae > Streptophyta > Magnoliopsida > Santalales > Viscaceae > Viscum > Viscum album. The sequence continues at coordinate 106,764,041 of OY728141.1, forward strand.
AAAAGGTTATCAAAACAAAAGGTGGAAAAGTTACCTTCGGAGATAATGCTCAAGGAAAGATTGTTTTTATATGTAATATTGTTTCATTATTTTTTACACAAAAAGGAGATATTGTTTTACAATTCATCGGAACGCAAGAACAACTTGCTGATATTTTTACAAAACCTTTACCTTCCGATAGATTTGAATTTATAAAACAGAAGCTAGGAATGATTACATTAAAATAATCATTCATATCTACTTCCTGTTTTACATCTCTCCTAATAGTAAGAAACTCCTCGTAGAAAGGGGGAGGACATTTCTTTATGTCTTTATGTTTCTGATCTTTAAATATTTACTCTCTTTATATATGTTTCTTTCTGTTTATCGTATTGACAGTTTTATCGTTTCATTTTAAGTTTTCCTGTTTATCGTATTGACCATTTCAGTTTTTCTGTTTATCGTATTGAAATTCTTTTCCATCGTACCATTCAATAGTTTTTGAATCGACCGATGATGGTATTGAAATTCTTTTCCATCGTACCATTCAATAATTTTTGAATCGACCGATGATGGTATTGAAATTCTTTTCCATCGTACCATTCAATAATTTTTGAATCGACCGATGATGGTATTCAAATTCTTTTCCATCGTATCATTCAATAATTTTTTGTATCGACCGATGATAGTATTCAAATTCTTTTCCATCGTATCATTCAATAATTTTTTGTATCGACCGATGATAGTATTCAAATTCTTTTCCATCGTATCATTCAATATTTTTTTTGTATCGACCGATGATAGTATTGAGATTGTTTTCCATCGTACTGTCGGTTAATGGTAACAACTATTTTCCATCGTACGGTCCGATCATAGTAATGACTGTTTTCCATCGGCATTTTTTTTCTTACGATTGTTTCTTTGATACTTACCAAATCCAACAATCACCTTATGTTCTCCGACAGGTTTTTTTTCATTTTTTATTTTATTTTATTTGTTTTAATCCTAACCATTGATCTGGTATTATATAATCTCGACCGTAGAAGTTCAACGGTCATCTCTTCATTGCCTATAAATACCCCCCTCCCCTCCCCAAACCCACATTGAAGTTTCAGGATTTGAGGCGAAGCTCTGCTCCACCATCTATAAACAATCGTACGATCTTCTCATCAACAGAACCTTTATGTCTCAATCTTCTGCTAATACTCCTGCCGAAATGTCTTCAAAGACTTTTACAGAGAAAGACTTTCACAGAGAAAGGTTAGTATCCCGAGAATTTTTCGATATGTACGATTCTACAATCAAGAGGATTATTCTGTTTCAAGGATGGGAACATCTCTGTGTGGAAAAGCCTGATATTCAAGATCCAGTTCTTTTTGATGAAGTTTGTCAGTTTTACAAAACTGTTTCTTTCGACAAAGATATGACTATTAACTTCGCTGTGTACGATAGAAAGTTATCTATGTCTGTGAAACAAGCGGCACATTTTCTGAATGTTTCTATAGAAGGCGATGCATTCTGTCCATCTCACAAACTACCAGAGGAAGTTGGTACGTTTAATAGAGAAAGTGCTGAAAAAACTTTGTTTGTTGTTAATGAGGGAAAGAGGAAAGTTTATCATCTTTCACCGGACAATCGGTTTGTCACTTTATGGATGAAAGGTTTTCTTGTCCCAAGAAAAGGGGATAGAGAAACCCTTAAAGTTTCTGATGTCTTTATGCTCGACTATCTTGTGAATATGAGGAAAGTAAATCTCATGGGATATATTTTTGAAACCATCAAGAATGTCAAGAAAGGAGGGATTAAATCCCAAATAATAAGGTATCCAGCCATCCTTACGAAATTCATTCTTGAGAGTATGAAGTTTTGTAACATTCCTTTGAAAGGAGAACCTATGGATTTGTGGCCGTCTTTGATTAATAAGAGTACGATGAAAAAGCTGAATGTTTGTTTTGATTCAAATTCAAAACTTTTTGTCAGAGATGTAGAAGCCGAATTGGCTCAAAATCAATCGGCACCTATGCCAGCCAAGGAAAATCAATCCACCGGTGTTACTCGAAAGTCTGATCCTCAAACTAGTTCAAAACCAAAGAAGAAGCCAAGGTACAGTAAGGAAGTTGTAGCCAAATGGAGAAAGGAAAAGGAACAAAGAAAGGAAGGCGATCCGAAGTTTGGTCTTGATCCTGCTGAGGCATTTGCAGAAAGAATAAGGGTAGAAGAAACCCTTCAAGCTGAAAAGAAAAAGAAGACTCTTTTGAAAAGAAAGGCTCAGGACTTTGATATCTCTAAAGTCTTGAAAGCAGTTGAAGATGCTAGTGCTCAACTAACTGTGGAAGTCCATCAAGAGCCCATCGTACAGAGTCTGCCTGAGAAAGAAAAAGGAAAACAAGTGATAGAAGAAGTGGAAGTAGAAGAAGGAGATTTTCTGTTAGAATTTCTTCAAAGTTCAAAGAAAAGTAGAGAGGAATCGCTTCAAAAGCTGAGCGAAGGTGTTCAACAAACTCCTCATACCGATCAGGAAAGAACTCCGGATAGGATGTCATCTCGAGAAAAGCAAGATGCTCAATCTTCTCAGTCTGATAAAGTAGTTGTCATTAGTGACAAAGTGGAAGATGAAAGAAAACAGAAAGAAAAAGCGAAAGGGAAACAGCCAGTTGTTGATTCAAGCAGATCGTATGAACTAGCATCGTACGATGAAGATACTGATCCAGAGCATACAATCTCTCTCAAGAAGAGTGATTACATTGTTCATGTTTTGAGAAGGGTGGAGAAAACCATTCCTTATTTCCCGAGGCTGGAAGGGAAGATTGATTTTATTACTGAAAATCAAAGGAAAAAGTTTGGCTCTGTAAAAGAATTGAGAAAGAAAGTTTTGTCAGTAGAAGCCGATCTGAAAGTTCTTTCGGAAAGCTCAGTTGCTCATAAGAAAGCTTGTAATAAGATGACCAAGTGGTCATACAAAACTGAAAGCTCAATCAATGATCATGAATTAGCCATTGAAGATATAAGGAGGTTATCAAATGAGCTAGCAATCGCTTTCAACAAGCTTGATAAAGAAACGGTTGAAAGGCTGAACCTTTTGTCTTCTCAAAGAACCGATGTTCCTTCAGTGAAAGATTTGCAAGAGAGGATGAATGCTTTCCAATCTGAATTCTCGAAGGTTTCATCTTTCAAAGATGAAATGGTTTTACTGAAGAATCAAAATTCTGAGTTGTCCAAGGATAACAAGACTCTGCAAAACAGAATTGATACTCTTGAAGAAGTAATCAGAGTCCAGGAGGAAACCATCAGAAATCAAGATCAGATTTTTGCGGATCAACAGGAGCTTCTCAAAACTCAGGGTGAATCAATTTCTGAAGACAAGAAGGAGATCAAGAAGATGAAAGCTGTGCTTCATGAGCTTATAAAGAAAGAGAAGGAAAGAGAAAACAAATTATTGTTGTATTTGTTTCTTTTGGAACTTGTTTGTTTTGTAATAACTCTTACAATCCTTTCTCTTTTATCCATTGTCTTGTATTACTTCACTAACTCTTCCAGACAATTCGAGATTACTCCTTTCTTTTTGTAAATCACAAAGGGGGAGAATATTTACAAAGCAAAGATTGTTTTACAAAGAGGGAGAATGCATTACAATGCTCTTAAGGAAAATCTATGAATACAATCCTTAGGAAAGTCAATACCTAAGGGGGAGTTAGTTGTATTCAATTTCTTATTCAGAAGAGTTTTCAATAACTCAGGGGGAGATAAGTATTTCTTGTTTCATTTACTTTGTGTGTTTGTGCTTTCCAAAAAGGGGGAGATTGTTAAGTCAAAAGTCTTTTTTTGGCTTTTACATCATGTTTTGGAAATCACAAATATATTCTGTCATGTTTTGGAAATCTCAAATGTATTCTATCATATGTTTGTAAATAACAAATTGTCTTTTATCATGTTTATCGTATCGTACGATGTTGATCGTACCGACCAAAACGTATCTTATTGACTCTGTCAAACGTATCGTACTGACTCTGTCAATCATATCGTACTGACTCTGTCAATCGTATCGTACTGACTTTGCTATTCAGATGATCATTGTTTGTTTTTGGTACTTTGTCAAAAACTCTCTCTGCATATGAATCGTACTCATATTTTACATTTCTATATATCTCTTGTCCTAACAAAACGATGTCGTTGAGTTAGTTATATACTAATCAAAACGATGTCGTGCTTTCTGTTTCAATATGACCGTTGGAGGCAATATGACCGTTGGAACCCGAGGCCTATAAATAGGAGGTCATTTGAAGCTGAGAACACAACGATGAACAAAGAGATCGAATGAAGAGACTCTGTGAACTACAAAGATTCTAGAGAGAGACACTGTGACTTCTCTCATCAGCCTTGTGCGTCCGATCATCGTATCGAGGGCTTTCAAGTAATTGAAAGACAGAGGTGCCGATTACCTGCAAAATCGAGGGCTGCCGGGGATAGGCAGACAGACGTGCCGATCATCATATCGAGGGCTGCCGGGGATAGGCAGACAGACGTGCCGATCATCGTACCGAGGGCTGCCGGGGATAGGCAGACAGACGTGCCGATCATCGTATCGAGGGCTCACCAAGGTGTTGGTGAGACAGACCTTTTATCCTAGGTGAAAGGATAACCCTTCTCTTTGGGTTAAAAGAATTGTATTACTTTTACATTTCCGCTGTTGTATTAGAAAGGGATTTGTATTGTTTCCTTTCTTCTTTACATATTCAATTGTAATTGTTTCAATTACAATCATTCCATTACATATTGTATTGATTGGTTCTATACGCTTTAAGGTAGAATCATTCATATCTGTATTACTCTGATTATTGTGTTCATCTTGAATACAATTGTTTTACATAACATTAGTATTACAATACTTCATACCTTTTACATTCAATACAATTGAGGGTATTTGTATTTGTATTAGTTTAAGTTCATTTAAACTAATCTCTTTGTTACTAAAACTCAAAGGTTTTTAAACCTACAATTCACCCCCCCTCTTGTATTGTTCCATCTAATAGACTTTTATATCGACTATTCGATCCAACATCCTATAATGGTGGAAAAGTATAAGGATGTATTCCATGAATATGTTATAGGTATACCTCCCCATCAATAGTTAGGCTTATTTATTGATGTACACCCCAGGATGACACCCACAGAGATTCGTGATCTGAGAGTTTAGTTGGAGGACTTATAGAGGAAGGGCTTCGTGAGACCTAGTGTTTCACCCTGGGCATACCAAGGTGGTCTTATTTGATCCCGAAGATATCATCTCAAATAATGGAGTTGCAATTGATCCAATGAAGGATGAGGTATATTTTGATGAGCGCTCCCATATTGAGGTTTCCAGAAGAGGGTGTCGAGTACGTAGTGTTCTATGATGAATCAGGTACTCGGCTTGGTTGTGTCCTATTATAGAGGCAAGTAGTGATTTCCTATGGTTCATGATTATTGAAATCATAGAAGAAGAACTACGTGTCCCATGATCTAGAGTTAGCAACAGTAGTCTTCGCATTAAAGATGTGATGATACTACCTGATGGGTGAGAAGTTTATCATCTACTTTGATCACAAGAGTCTCAAGTATATCTTATCTCAAAAGGATTGGAACTTAAGACCGAGGTGATGGATAAAGTTTCTCCAGGACTATGAAATGGAGTCTATCTATACTCATGGGAAGGGGAACATGGTAGAAAATGATTTCAATAGGAGATCTAGCTTTTAGTTGCTGAACAAGGCATCAAAGAAATTATCCTCATTGCAGATAACCATTTTGGATGGACATGGAGAATCTTAACTCCAGTAAATGGTTGCCACCCCTCCACTATTATGGTGATTTAGGGAGGCAGAACTTCAGGATACTAGCTATGAGGATATACATGATGAAATATCCATAGGGCATGCCCCTGAAGGATATTCGAATGGAGGGGAGAACATTGTTCTTTTTAAGGATGCATTATGATACTAGTGGCATTGCAAGAGGAGGTTCTTAGAGAGTTTCATACATCCCCTTTAGCAGTACATCCAGGTGTGGAAATAATATACCCGGACCTCCGATGTCAGTTTGGTGGCCAGGGATGAAGAAGGATATTGCAGAGTTTATGTCTTAATGCCTTAATTTTCAGCAAATAAAGGCAGATCGTCATGTTTTAGTAGGTTTTACTTAACCCCTTGAAGTGTAAGAATGAAAATGGGATTGAATAACAATGAAATTCATAATGGGTTAACCATGAATGTCCAAGTGGCATGATACCATCTAGGTGATCATTGAAGGACTCATAAAGTTGTCCCACTTCCTACCTATCTGAGAGTAGAGTTTAGTAGAGAGATTGGGACACCTCTACTTGTAGGAGATAGTTCTTCTTCATAGAGTTCTATTGACGATTATTTCAGATCGTGGTCCTAGCTTCACACCCCAATTTTGGAATGGATTTTAGGTGAAATTTGGGACTTATTTATGCTTGAGCATGGTGTTTCCTCTCCCAATGGATGGCCAGATAGAGAGGACCATTCAGGTTCAAGAGAAAATGATTTGGGATTTAATGTTATGTTTTGGCTACAGTTGGGAGGATTGCCTACCTCTGGTGGAGTTTGCATACAACAACACTTACCCCTACACTATCAGTATGACACCAATTGAGACTCTGTATGGGTGACCCTGTAGGTTACCACCTTATTGGACTAATCTAGGAGAGTTAGTGCTCATGGGATCGAAGTTGGTGCAGACAACTAAAGAGAAGGTTCATGTCATCTAGGAGAAGATAAAGACTATACAGAGCTATCCAAAATCTTATGCTGACAGGTAATGATGGCCTTTGGAATTAGAGGAGGGAGACCATGTGTTCCTTAGACTCTTTCCTCAACACATGATACATAGATTTGTCTTGGTTGACAAGAAATATTTGGGGTTCATCTTCCCTTTCCTAATACTGTGTACAATTGATGAGGGGGAGTACTTCTTGGCTCTACCCCTACAATTAGAGCAGGTACACAATGTCTTCTACATGTATCAACTAAGGAGATACATGTATGATTCATCACCCATCATTGACTGGGGAGGATTTTGCTGAGAACCTTGTGGAGCTTAGGGATTGATATAAGGGGATACTTCGTGGGTGGTTGATTCCTTTGGTGCACATTCGGTGGAAGCATAATAATATCCAAGGGAGCATATGGGAGAAAAAGGATAAAATTCGTGCTTAGTACCATCAATTTTTGAGTAGCCCTTTGTTTTGGATTTTGAGGATACAAATCCCAATTGTTGGGAGAATATAATGACTAGGATTTTCCCAAATTTATTTTTAGAATTTATTTGGGAAACTTCCAAGACCAGGCGCTGAGACAGAGTGTGATTTCAAGGCCTGGTGTGCCTGGAACAATTCGTTGAAAATGAATAAGTTTTTAATAGCACATTCACATGACTTTTATTAAAAAGTGAAATAACTTTTAAGTGGTTTCCTAGATCAGAAATCCTAGGGCACCGTTGAGTTTAGAATAGCAGCTTTACCATATGCGTGACCTAACCTTGATCAGTATGGGTCACTTATAGAAAAATCCACCAGGGGCGTAACCAAAAATAAAATAAATAAATTATTCTATTTTATTTTAAAATAATAATAACTCATAAATGGTAACTTAGATTGGAAATCTAAGACCACCATTGAGTTCATAAGGGGATTTTTTCCTTAGGTGAGGTCTAACATCAGCCTGTGTGGGCTGACTGTGAAAGTTAGTTTTTGGACGTAAACGTCATTAAAATAATTTAATAAAAATATTTTATTCTTAATGCAATGATGAATTTTAATTTAATTTGAATTTTTTAAGGGATTCAAGGTTATCAACATAACCTTGGAATTCTTATGAGGCAAGGAGATGGAGCTCTTTCAATGAACGATGGTGGATCATGGATCTACGATCAATGAAAAACCTCATATTCGAGAGATCTTCACCCACGCTAATGACACTGTGACCTCTCTTAATCGGAGATCGAACTGAATTAAGGTAAGAAGTTTTTGATTTGATTTATTTTCCCTCTTCATGAATTCCTTGATGAACATGGACCAATAAACAAAAATATTGGTCTGCAGATCGATCATTATTACAGGATTAGATTTACCTTTATGGGGTTTTTATGGGAAAATGATTTGGTGATTATTTTTAGGATTTTTATTTTCATTCTAATGGGAATTAACCATGTCCTAAATGAACATCGATCAAGGTCCATTTCTCTTGGATGATTTATTCTTTTATCCACACCAATTCTTCATTCGTCATGGGAACTATTCGTTTGGCCCATGACTCGACATGTTGCAATTGATCGATCGATGATTGCACACCCGATCCTTTGTGCAACAATCCAATATCATAGATCTGGGACCAACATGGCATGATAGAGGTGCGATGACAACGACAATAGATGGATCGAATTGGTTCAGGAGATATCTCCATTTGCATGAATTTTATTTAGAATGGATCATGTTGTCTATCTAATCCCAAGGTAATGAAGAATGTGACATAAGGATCATAGCCGTGCTTCTATTTCAAAAAATTGAGCACCAGAGGTGAACTCGTGGCCAAAAGAAGGGGCCACCGACGCAACGACATTGGAAATTGGCGGTGAGTGCGTGTAGATGCATCAGACGATGGTGGGTCATCGACGAGGGCTAGTGGAGAAGGAACACAGCCTGAAAGGCCCATGCGGGAGCCCATGGTCAGAGAAGTGCCATGGGCAATGACTAGGGATGAGACGAAGGGAGCCGCGTACACGACTAGGGTCCATGTGGATCCTATACCAGAAGTAGGCCACTACTGAGCTGGGATGTAGTGGTCATCTGTATTGACCACAACAATGCTTCATTGACTATAGCATCACCACATTAACTAGGCGAAGGTGCACAGTCTGATGGACCGCATGCGGTGAAACCAAACATGCCTACAGTGTGGGCCATACCAAATTAACTGGACCGATCCAGCAGCCCAGTGTGTTGAAACTAGCGGCCTAGTGGGCCTAAATACAACAAGCCCAATAGGGTAGGAAAGTCCAAGCCGAACTGGGCCAGTTTGGGTCGACTGGGTCTGGTGGGTCGGGTAGGACTTGGACGGGACCCAGATCAGGACTTTTCGCTAAAATGGTCATATCATTCTAACTGAGCAACCAATTGACGATCCATATTTGGCATTGGGACCCCTGTGATGAGACGGTCCTTTTGAGTTGATTTGGTGGGGTTTTAGTTGGATCTGATGAGGTTAAGAGTGTACCCTTCATATTTTTATATGAGGGTTTGATATAAGATCTCATTCCCATTGTACAGGATGACTCGTATTTTGAAGTGAGTTGTCTAATCCCAGCTTCTATAACTGACTCAGTGGGTTGAATCATGTATCACATCAAGAGGCCTGGTCGTTACTCACTTCTCTCCATGGTACCTTAGATAGGGTTTGTGGAGAAGGTGTGACCAATATTTAAATTGGCACATATCTCCTATCTAGGATGATTTTTCCAATAGGGCCATGTGTCCCCCCCCAATGAGCCATGGGCTTTGACCCCTATCTGTGTATCAATATTAGATTCATTCCATTCTATATGAATAAACCTGATGAGTTTTCTTTGGGTAGTTTTTAGTGGTTGATGTTTGGTGATGAATCGTTGACTACGTGACTTGGGGGCTACATGACTTACCGACACTCCATGTGTTACCGACACTCTGTGTGTTACTGACACTCCATGTTTTATCAAAACTTTGTGTCTTAGAAAGACTAGATTCCTCAGGGAAACTACGTAACATTTTAAGAACCTAGTGTTCTCTTGGTTACCTTTGGTAGACCTGTTCTACATGCTTCTATTAGATAACTCTAGGAGTGAGATCTCGCAGGATGAGCGTGCTATGAGAAGAATTGCATAGCTAGAAGTGGATGAGGCTTTGAGGTTTGTAATAATGTATGATTATACCTATATTTTTTTATATGTTCTATAGACATATAACTATATTGATATGACTATATATTCTTAGTTGTGTTTTCCCTTTGTGGTATTTCTGCATGGTATCTTCTTCATGGTATTTCCTCTATGGTATTCCTTTATAGTTTCAGGGTGTCCTACTGAGTATTGTTTTACTCACCCCTATACAGTCTTTTCCCACACATTTTATGTATTGTGTATATAATTGGTTCTTTAGCAGAGTTCCAGGTGGACTAGAACCAGGTGGTGGTTAGAGTGATCAAACAAATGAGGTGTGCTCATACAACTTCAGACAACTATCCTACACCTACCCTTCAGGTAGGGTTTTCTATGGATGAGTTTCATGAACTTGTATACTCACTCTTTTTTTAGTGGGATTGTATTCTATCCTAGTTTTACTTTACCGTACTTTACTTTCCTATCATACTCTATTGGTTGAGATATAGTGGTATACATGCATTTGTTTATTTAGTTTTTTTACTTTTTGTTATTTTGGGCTTGGAGATGTGTGCTTGTGAACATGTACTTATAAAAATGACTCCCATTTTTGAGATATTACTACTCTGCACTAGTCACCAGCCACTGGACTATTGGATGCATCCTTGAGGTAGTCACGCATGGTCCCCACTAGGACAGGTTGCGGCAGTCCTAGTTTCATTAACATGTGTTAATCCCATGATAATACTATTAATGCATCAAATACTACATTAATGGAAAAATTGAGATGCTTTATATTGTTAAGGCCACATTATAATCTTATAAATTTGCATTATGTTATTGGAGGATTCTATCATGGGAAAGGGAAAAAGTTCCTAGTTGATGGAGTTTCTTGGGTCACTGCCCCAAATGGTCTGAAAATAATCCCAAAAAACCCCTTCAAACAGCTCAATGAAGAGTATGTATTTCCCATCAATCAGGTTACATATATGATCCCAAATACATGTACATATTCAGAATTTGTCATAATTTTAATCATGACAACTGAGTCCATGAATGTTGAAAATATTGATGACTCCCCATATAATGATGAAATCTCAAAGGAAAACACCATCATTCCATCCTCAGAGATCAAGGAAATCCCTACCTCATCAGTTGTGGTAGAAGTGACTGTCTAATCATCTAAATAGGATAAAGAAAATCCTTTTGTATCTCTCACCCCATCCTCTCCTGGGTTTCAAGAAGATTATACATTATTAGATAGGTTAGAGGAAGTTGCTTCATCTTCAGGATTCCAAGATATCAGATCCTCCCAAAAAATTGGAGAACATAACTCACTACTTAACACCCCTATAGAACAAGAGAAAAAATATTAATAGGAGGAGGATGACCTTAAGGAAGCCCCTCTAGAATTTGAGGAGGTTATCTCTACCACCATCAATGAGCTCATATAAATAAATTTGGGTATAAAACAAGAACTACAACCTACCTTGATTAGTGAAGCCATGTATTATGAGGAGAAATAGTTACATACCTCATTTTTAAATCATCATCAGGATGTATTTACCTAGAAATACCCAGAAATTTCAAGCCTTGATCTTGAGGTGGCCACTTACCACTTATTACTTCCAGAGGACCACCCGGGCTATAAACAAGTATCTATAAGGAGGCACCCAAAACATACTCCAAAAGTTGAGGATAAATTTGAAAAGATCATCATAGAAAAATTCATTCAGGAGGTCCAATATCCAAAATGGATGGACAATATCTTCCACATCAAGAAAAAGAATAGGAAAATAAGAGACTTCGTCGATCTCATGGATCTCAACTGACACTACCCAAAGGATGTTTTCCCAATCTTGGTCACATAACTAATGATTGATAAAATATACATATATCAGGCTCTATCCTTCATGGATGGATATTTGAGATACAATCAAATATTAATGTTTTAAGAAGATGAATAATCCACCTCTTTTAGGCCCCCCTTGGAGTATTTTTTTATCGGGAAATTCCCTTTGTCTTAAAAAATTATGAAACTACATACCAAAATTCTATGAATTTAATTTTTAAACCCTTGTTGGGATAGTTTTTAGAATTATATATTGATGAAATGTTTGTTAAATATCGACAATTCTCTAACCAACTAGAGGATCCTGAAAAAATCTTCAACAAACTATGACAACACAGCCTGATAATGAACCACTTAAAATGTGCTTTCATCATTACCTCATAGGATTTTTTTTGGTTTCATCATATTCCATATGTTCATCAAGGTCAACCTTAATAAGAAAAATTCTATCCTTAGCATTTCACCTTCTAAAAACCTTAAATAGTTGAGAAGATTTCAAGGGAAATTGGCCTATATTCTGAGATTCATAGCTAACCTTGTAGGAAAATTCCTTCTCTTCACCAGGTTAATGAAAATGGGGTTACATATAAATGGATAGAGGATTTTTAATAAGAATTAATTTGATCGTCTCAAGAAATATATCTTGATCCCACCAGTACTAATGTTGTCTATCAAATTAAGGCCACTAATTTTATATGTGAAAACCTTAGAGAGATCACTGTGTGCCTTTCTCATATAAAAAAATGGCATCGACAGTGAGAACAACCTTTATTACCTCAATAAAACAATTATTGATGCTGATAATCATTATTAATATATCAATAAGAGCTATCTAGTGCCAATATTTTAAGTACAGAAGCTAAGAAACTACCTGCAACATCATGAGGTCTATTTGGTATCTTGTAGAAAACCACTAAAATACAGTCTTAGCCATCCAATGTTGATAAAATTTCTTTCATGGTGTATTTCATCCTTTAGTAGCATGACATTCAATTCATGCCTAAAAAATTGATCAAAGTCATGTAATTAGTATATTTTCTGGAAGAGCATCCCTTGAAAAAAACAACTTCATTGTTAACCAAACTACCTAATGAAGAGTTTTTCTCTCTTCAAGAGGGCCCCCAAATATGGGATATGTATTTTGATATTGCATACAAAAGTATGATTGGGAAGATGATAGAAGACCCCAGGCTCAACAAAGCGAGGCTGGGAGTCACTCTCATCTCTCTAAAAAAGGAAGTCCAACCTTATTCCTACCTAATGTCAGAAGGGTGCACCAACAATGAAGTAGAATATCAAGATCTCATTACAGGGATAGATATGGAACTTCAGGTATACGTTAATCACTTGAGGATAAAAGGTGATTTGAAAATGGTCCTAAAAAAGATTCACAAGGATTGTGCAACAAAAAAGGGAGAGCTAATCCCCCTAATAAACTATGTACGAGTAATAATGGTGGAACAACCTTTAGAGCTGATATTAGTCACATCCTACAGTAAAATAATTCCCAAAATGATGTATTAGAAAATGCAACCACAACTCTAGATGATTCAGACTAGGATGAATTAGCCATCAACATTGAATATCATCATATGGTCTCACCTTTCATTCATGACAACATAGAGGAAATCAATTAGATTAGTCCCATCCCCAAATCATAGGACCCTACCACCGGATGGATGACACCCATCATGGACTACCTTCAAAAGGGAGATCTCACACCAGACAGAGTCAAGAGAGAGAAAATTTGAAGAAATTAAATGAAATTTTTTCTATATGATGAGATGAAACATCAAAAGGTCTTATACAAGAGGAGACTTGATGGGGTACTTCTTAGTTTCATTGATGGGGAAGAGACCACTACTTTCATGAAGGAAGTTCACATTGTATCCTGTAGTGCTCACCAGTGAAGATCCAAGATTTCCCATAAAATATAAAGGCTTTGGTACTACTGGCCCACTATAATGTAGGACTACAATAAATTCACCAAAAAGTGTCATTCCTAATAGGTTATTGCCAACTTCATTCACCAACCCTTAGAGTTTCTTCCCATAACCAAACACTAATGGCCATTTTCTATATAGGTAATGAATGTCATGGGACTATATCCTCCCACTACGTCTAAGTAGTTCAATCATATTCTCACTAAAGTAGACTTATTATCCATGTGGGCCAAAGTTGTTCCCCTCAATGATGTCAGGGAAATGAACATTTTCAGATTCATGAGAGGCAACATCACCGTCAGATTTAGTGTCCCACACACAATACTAATAGAAAACGGTACTAGTTTCTATCCTACTTAGTTGGATAAACTATATCATGAGTATGAAATTAAGCCATATTTTTCATCCCAATACCATGTAGAGTTAAATAGAATAATATAGTCCTTCAACAAGAGCCTATCAAATATAATCCAAAAGATGGTAGATAGGTATACAAATTATTGGATGAAAAAGATACTACATGCCTTGTGAGATTACCAGAATATGACCCGTACTACCACACATGTGACCCCATACTCATTAGTATATGGATAGAGGCAGTCCATCCCATCGAAGTTCAATTTTCCTTGCTCCTCATTGTCATCTATGATCATTTTTCCACAATTTAATCTTCCAATAAATGTTTGGATGAATTGGAGTGACTATATGAGAAGATATTTCACACCTTACATATTTTTTAGGTCCACTAAAATTGGATTGAATGAGCTTTTAATAAAAAAATTAGCCTTGGGTATTTCCTCAAGGGAGATATGGTGTTGGTTCTAAGGACTCCGATGATACTCGGAATGAAACCTCCAAAGTTGGAGCTAAAGTTGGAGGGACCATATTCCATACACAAAGTCTAATCTAATGGAGCCTATTATTTGATCTTAATGGATGTGAAGTTTTCCCTAGCCCCCAACAATTAAAGGTTTCTGAATAATGACATCATCATCCCGATCACATGATGTTAAACTATACGTTATATTATCCTTACCACATGATGTCAGACTTCTTAGATAATGTACTTGTCGTATGACATTAAACTGCATGTTACTTGAATAACTACTCATGTCTTGATTTCCGTTATCGTAGGATATGTAGTGACATCCATACCTCTTTTTTTATGACCAACCACAAATCTACCTCCATTAATAATATGATTTTTTTACTATCCTTTGACCTCAATGCCTATTCACAATGGGATTAGGATTCTTATTGGTCTATAAAATAATCCTTCCCATAAATAAAATACATAATTGTCCTAATCACATGATGTTAAACTACATGGTATGTCATCCATGTCGCAAGATAATAAACTGCATGACACCAATGTCCTCACTGTATGATGGTAAACTGCACAACACTATAATTTTCTCACTCAAGAGGAAATCGACATTGACATCAACCACTTACCATGAAATATTCAATAACTACATGAGGATTTATTTCTATCCACATAGGATATATAGTGATTCCTGGATTTTACATCTTAGTCCAGCCACCCCAAAAAATGCCCCTCCCTATGTATAGGTCAGGCCCATGGAGGGATAATTCCTCAATAACTATGCTTGGATTGAATATCATTCCATGGGATATGTAGTGAAACCTAGACCCCATGTCATGGGCCCACTAATGAAATAAAATAAATTCCCCCTCCCTGTGTATGGGTTAGACCCATATAGGGAGCATTCCTCAAGTTATACACGTGGATTGATTCTCATTCTATAGGATACATAGTGATGCCTAAACTGAACGTATCAGGCCCAACCATGAAATAAATGAAATCAACCTCCCATTCATACAAAATAATTTTATTTTGGGGACTCTAAAGTGGGTCCTATTTATAGGTCCATTTCATGAAAATCACCCTCTCCCTGCACATGAGTCAGATCTATGCTAGGAAGCATATTTAAAACCATGTGTGTCTTGATTCTTGCCTACAATGGATATGTAGTGTTACCCGAATCTCTAATCTTAGGGCCATCTATAATGAAGGATAAAAATCCCCTCCTCCCTGTGTATAGATCATATCTATGTTGGGATTATTATTAGAACTATGTGTTTCTTGATTATCATTTTGACAAGATACATAGTGATGCCCAAATATCTAATTCTAGGTCTATCTTCAACATTCCCCCTCTTTCACATCGAGTCACATTCATCCTTTACAAATGATATTAAAATACAAAGGGTCCTAAAACCATATAGGGATTTATTTCTACTATCATAGTATATGTAGTGACACCCGAGTCTTTAATCTTAGGTCCAATAACAATATTTCTTATTCACATTGGGAAACTAGATGTCTTTATTCAGGACATTAAACTGCATGGTACCTCAAGAAATACATGCATCTTGATTTTCGTTTTGATGAGATATGTAGTGACACATAGACCTTATGTCCTAGTATCATCCATAAGTAAAAAAAGTCCCTATCTCTTGTATATAAACAAATATCTATGTAGAAGATCTCAATTTTGGGTTCCTCATTAAAGGTTATATCAAGGAATAGAAATAACTCCCCCATCATATGAGTCATATCTATGTAGGGAATTTCAAACCCCATGGCTAGTCACATTTTGAATATTTATTATGTACTTGGAAACATTCCTTTCATTCATCATACTCTATGCCCTGAGTAATTTCAAATATTCACAATCATCCTTTGGATATCCAAGTTAGAGGGGCATAGTGTCTCGAGGGAAACTTTGTTGGACTATGAAAAATATTCCCTAGTTATCTCTCAATAAGTTTCCAAAAAAAAAAGATTTTCAACCAAAGGAAAATTTGTCCCCAATAGAGGCCTTTTCTATCTCTATAATCCCCAATGGTGTTATTACCCATATCATTTCTCCTAATCCAAGAAACCACAAAATCATGGATTACATATTCTTTCTCCCTCACATTTGAGGTATGTCATAAAATCTCAGCTCAAAGATCCTCCTGTTACTCATCATTTCCAAGAAAAATGGTCCTCTTCATATGACCTAAAACTGCAAGACCCCATTCCGTCCTAGTTTCATGATGATAAACTGTACAAATGATGTCCAAGTCACATGATACTAAAATTAATGATGTCAATAACTATTTATGGATTGATAAGTGTAATCTCAGGATATATAGTGAAGCTAAAATATCCAAAACTAGGTTGATCCGCAATAAAATTTAAAAATTTACTTTCCCTATGTCTGGGTCAGACCTGCATGGGGAACCCTATAATAACTATGTAGGGTTTGATTCTGATTTTGATGAGATATTTAGTGACACCTAGATATTTTAATTTGTTCCAGACACCATATTTTCTTTCCATCGCCCTCCTATACATTATCCAGATCTACGTAGGGGAGTTTAATATATGTGAGCTCACATTCAAAAGAAAATTACATTTTCCCACTTGAGAGTTCAATATATGTGTGGGGAAATCTTCCCAAAACAATGTATGGAATGATTATTGTTTTTATGGGATACATAGCGATGACCATACCTTATATCTTGGGCTCATTCGTAATGAGAAAAAATCCTTCCTACATTTGGGTTAAACATCTATAAGTGAAATGTTTTTACCCATTCTCAGAAAATTTTGACATAAAATTATTTTTCATGTTCAAGAAATTTACTTTCACAAAATAGACTATGTTAATGGGGATGTATGGATCTCCATAAACCTTCCTAACCATCAGAAATAATGGTTTAATTTCATGGGGACACATTTGTTTGACTATGCACAATATTCCCCAGTTGGATCTGCATAAGTCACCCACAAAAAGGCCTATCAACTAAAGGAAAATTCATCACCAAAAGATTATTTTCCTATATCCTTATTCCCCAATGAAATTTTTTATCCCACATCACTCATAAAATTTAGAAACACCCATATTTTATCCTACAACCTTTCCCATTCATACCTAATGATGATGGATTATTCTTGGATAGATTACCATGAAAAGAAAAAAATCATTTATCTCTTGACCGAAGCTTAGTGACCTTAAATATTAGACCTAGAATTTCTTTGATTTAATATGTTAAACTCCAAATTACATTTCTTATTTTCATGACACTAAAATATATCATGATCCATCCCTCCTTTACATAAGAAAAATTATTCTAGGAGTGGTTTCTCGTTCATGGCTTATGTTGATACTATAGCGATCAAGGATTAAAATGCATGAATATTACATAATTTTAAATGAATTTTCTATACATTACAAAAATACATACATGAGGACCATAATAGTTTAGTTTCATTAGAAACTTAGAGTACATTCTTCTTGTTTAGTGAAAGATCTTAAATATATCCCTTAAATATCATCCCCTTTAGTAATCAAAATTATAGAATTATACATAACCTAGTGAAAGCAAACATAAGAAAGGGGTGAGATAGATTTCTCAGTAATGGAAAACAAAAGAAAAAATGTAATAATAACATTAACATAAGGGTATGAGAACATGGAAATAAAATTTAAAGATCGCTCCATGCATAAAAAGAACATAATCAAGAGACATGACATAAATATTGGCAGTTTATAAGACATGAATCAGAAGATAATCAAGAACATGAATCATGTGATCATATCAAAGGAATAAGACAAAGAATTTGTTGCAGATACATAAACATGTAATATCATTCCCTATAAGTCAAGGCTCATTACCAAACACTTATCAAGGCCCTTCATGGGGAATATACATAGTGGGAGAGACACACCACCATCCCCAGTCATTTCTCTTCCTTATAAGGGATCGAGTTTCCCCATTTTCCCATAGTATATTAGGTTTACCCATATTCCCATAGTGGATCGGGTTTTCCCTTCTTACTATAGTGGATTAGGGAACAATTGTTTCCCATTTTTAATTAGGATACACTTATTTCCCATTTTGGATTAATCCCATCAAATTATTTCCCATCATTATATCATGATATATAAATCATTACACAATGAATTAGAGTGATATATAGGTCCCAAACATCTCATAATAAATCATAAATACATGTTCCATAAATTCATAAATAGTCATATCATAACCCATTAAATTAAATGGGTGTCATATACATGTAATAATATCTGAAACTATGAATTTTTTTTGGTTTCGTAATCATTTCATCAAATCATAACCCATGGAAAGAATAAGTTTTAAAAATCATATAATCTATGAATGAGAAACGAGTTTTATAAAAATCATTCCATCAAAACATAAACCATTCAAATAATTTATATAAATGGTGTCCTTAGATCATGTACATAATAAAGACTAAACTATAACCAAGGATTTCATCTTAGGTGGAGAAGGATTTTGAAATATCACTTGGAACATCACTTCTAAAGACATATAACATTTTTAAAATCATTTTCTTTGAAACCACTTTGAAAAATTATAATGTAATTATAGAAAATTGTTTAAAAACATTTCTTGAGGGATATATATTTTCTTCTTTTATGAATAATTGTATTTAAAATATAAATCATTTTGAAAGATTTTCTATTTGAAAATATACTTGAAAACTTAAAATGTAATCTTGAAAAAATATTGAATTTTTTTCTTTGAATAATATTGAATTTTTTTAAATTTTTTTAAAAATAAAACATTTTTTAAAAACTTTTTATAAAACATGTTTTCAAAAGAACATAGATTTCCAACTAAAATGATAAATAAAGTTGGATTTTTATAAAAACTATTTCTTAATTATCTTAAATACAAAGGAGTGAAAAATGGTTCCATTACATGAATATTACATGAATAAACACAGGGTAATAAAATTAATGAGATTTATTGAGATATGAATCATAATATTTCATTAATATAATCATAATCATAAACAATATTGATAAACGATGAGATTGTACCAGTAAATCATTAAAACTTTAGTAACTATGAATCATAATAAAATGAAAAGAATAAAACTACATAAAGATTAAAATATGATTAAAATAATTTTATTCATTATATAAAATGTTAAATTCAGTATATACACCTTATAGAAAAATATAGGTGTATAACATGGCATATGTATCAAAGAAATAAAACTGAGACAAAATTACTTTATTTATTTTGTAACTTTTAAAACATAAACCCCATGAAGAAAAGGCCATTAAATAGATATTTAAATACATATAAATTTAATTATAATAATAGTATAATACATACATGGTCAATATAAACACCATATATAAGAAATAGGAGGTGAACATGGCTTGTGTCTCATGAAAAATAAAATCGAGATGAGAAAACCCTTACAACTTGAGTAACTTTGGAATTATGATACCCATAAAATAATATAATCAATTTAAACTTATAATATCATTAAATAAATTAAATTAACTGTATAACATGTCACATGGAATTATATACACCACACAATAGAATCGAGTGGTGAATATGTAATGTATCTCACAAAAATAAAAAGTGAGATGAAATTCCCTAACCTTAAGTATTGAATTTCTTAATACACATTAAAATATAATATATAAAAAATATAAGTTTATTATAAATATTTTAAAAAAATATTATATGTAATACCATATATTATTTTTATGACTTTATATTACCAATTTATTAACAACTCCATGTTAATGTTACATTTCGGGTAATATCTTCTTTGTTTTACATATATGTTTTGGCTTGTTATTATTGATCCTCTTAATTAGATCGTGATTTAATTATTTGAAGAATATAAAGAATGATATAAATATCAAAAATATTCATTATTTTTATATTTATAATAATATATTTAATATAGAAATATGAAATGTAATACACAGTTCATGGAGACGACATACAGTATGTACGCATGAACGTTGTTTCTGTTTTATTTTCATATTAAAAGAAGGAAAGTAATTAAAATATATGGGTATATATATAATATAATTAAATTAGAATTATTATTTAATATATATAATATAATTTCACAAAATCCATCCTTTATACTTTCCAAGTAGAGTGTGAACGAATCATATCGCTTTGAGGAGGTGGTAGTCCACACATCCTCAAACGAAATTATCGTATTTAAACAAAAACGGAAAGGATGAAGGTATGTGTTCTATAATAACTAAATAATCCTAAAGATACCATATGTATCATATAAAAATATATTTCACATCATAATGAACAACCATGATAGGTGGTAAGGGAAAATCGAACAACATCAATTCGTGAGGCGGTAGTTCGTCGTACATAAGAATGAAAAGTTCGTTTCCCATTAAATGGATGTGTGAGTAAGTTTAGGTTAAAAAATATAATTAAAAAGTCTCAGTGTATTTATGATATATATTATATTATATAATCATGTAATATGAATATTTTAGGTGGTGGAGAATGAAAATAAAAAAAATAGCTTGAGGAAGGATGTTACCTCTTCTTTGGGTAACTATTTTTGGTTTTCACCAAAGGGATTTCTTGGATGGATTTATGAACAAATAAAGGATTATAGGATTAATATAGGGATTTTTTAAGATTATTTTACAAGATATTTGGTGATAAAAATTTAATTATAGGTGTGAATAAGTGGGAGCGGTGAGTTCCTTTTTATAGGAGTGAAGTGGAATTCTTGTAAATTTTGGAAAAGTGAATTACAGCCATGTTTTTCCTAGGAAAAGTGACTTAAATAATGAAGAAAAATATATCCAAGGGATTATATATTAGAAATATGGCCATAAAATTTATTTTTGAAAATTGTATTGGTCATTTTGTCCTTTAAGTATAAGGTTTAGTCCCATGTTAAGTTAATTTTATTCTTAATCGTTGTAATTAATTTTAATTACTTTTACTAATATTTTTTTTTTCAAAAACTAAGTATAATTTTTTTAAATTATTTATTATTATTATTACAAATGTGAAATAAATTTTTCTAAATTAAAATCACATAAGTATTATAAAGTAATTCAAATTTAATCCCGTAAATGGGATGACAAAGAAATTTTTTAATATAAAGATGTTTAAAAGTTTGGTATGTTTTTATATCTAATTTCAAAGTGAAATTGATACCAATGACCCAAATTGGATTAATGGATTTATAATTGATATAAATTAAATTTAAAACCAATTAAAAACATATTTTAACCTTATAAATAAATTATAAGAAAAGTTTTAAATTAAAATTCAATATTATTCACTATTCATCAAAAAATGAAACTTTATAGAAAAATACCATAAATTCACTCTAATATTGTTTTTATGTTATAATTTATAAAATGAAGTTTATTTTTTGAATAAAATTATGAAAGTTTAAAAAATAATATTTAGATGGAATTAAAAGGCAGTAAAATTACCTTTTAGAAGAATGCATCTCTTTATTCATAAAATTAGATTTATTATTATCTTATAACTATCAAATATATTGTATGAGTATCAAAAATATTGATTGAATATATAATATAAAAATTATATTTAAAACATTAATCAAAAGTGTTTTGTTTAATTTATTGATATAAAATTGTGTTTCTACATAGAAAAATAGTTTTCTAAGAAAATTAATTTCTTTATTTTCAAATATTTCTTACATTCACTTCTAGTAATTGATAACCAAAATAATAATTTTATACACATGTGTAAATAATAATTTTCATAATTTATTTAAACTTATTCATAACTTACATTCTAATGGCTATGTAGTAACTATAATAATATTTTAATAATAATATTAATAGTATATTATAGTTCGGTAAAACATAGCCTTGTGTGTAATGAAAGTTATCGAAGGGACTCTTTATTGTGTATAATAAAATTCAAACATAGTGTTGTGTGTACCAAAAGATAATATAAGGTTTGCGTATATTGTAATCTTGACTTTTTTTTATATATAACGTGATCTACACTTAGTGCTTTCATATTACCAAATCTATATCCTGTGTTGTGTGAAGTGAAAAATATCAAAAGATTAAATTAATTCAAAAAAAAAACTCACAAAATCTCAGGGTTTTATATTTTACCCTCCTTAAAAATGAATTTATCCCTGAAAATTCATATGGGTTTTTAAAATTCTGATACTAGAAAGTTCCTTTCAAATAAACCAGAATCATAAAAATGAATAATAATTCTTCTTTTAAAAGGAAACATTTAAAACAAAATGGTTACCAAAGTATCACATAACTAGGTTTAAATATAGGATAACATAAGTGGGAAGGAAATATTGGACATGGAAGAAAAGTTTAAATAATCATAAAAATTAATAAAGGGAACTTATCACAAGAAATTGGGTGATCCAGAGAAAGTTATCAATCAGAAAACCATAAAGTTAAGAAGAACAAAAGTGTTCATTGATATCATAATAAAATATGATAATAGGATAAAAATTTCTTTAAAGACCATTTTCATATATTTGAATAATTTTTTTCACAAGAATATATACTTTATTTTATTCCCTTTCATAAGTAAAATCGCACCCTTTGGTCATGTGTTGATCAATTTTAACTTCACCTCTTTCTCCAAAAAAGAAGGTGAATTTATCATTCCTAAAGAACTAATAGATCATGAGATCCATGATATGTCATCCCATATGTCTTCAGTTACCATCCATAAAAAGTGGTTAGAATAGGTCATCCAATATTCATAAATCCTCATGTGGTGAGATATTTATTTAATCTCACAAACTTCATCCAAAGTTTATCTTAAAATTTCCTTAAATGGTTAACCTTATAACCCTTCTGAAATATGAAAAATCCAAAACAATATAATTAAGGTCATGAAATCATATTAACACTGATCCCCCATATATCAAAAATTATCTCTTGGTTTTCACATTCCAAAAATGTGAATACCCTTATTGTATATTCTCTTGAAACATCGTAATAACCTAAATTACCATAAATCATTTTGGAAAACGTAGATTCTTCTTTATTCCAAAGATTAATGGATATATTCCTTAAATAAAAGAAGTTTTAAAATTCTTCCATGAATACATAAAACAATTATTCAAAAAATAAATAATTAGTTACAGGGTAATTAGTGTTATCCAATTTACTTTATCCAAATCAATCATCTCTTTATCCAAGCTAAACAAAATTGTCTCCACATCTTGAATACATTAAGGGTTAAATTACCTTATTTCCAAATATTACCTTTCCATAAAATCACCATTAAACATATCATTTTCAATACATAATGAGAAGATTATAACGAAAATACTTAAATATTTCATGATTCATATAACATAATCTTTGAATTCCAAAACATAAACACTTATATCATCCAACTTTATTATTAAACCATTACTCGGGCATCATCATCTTATTCCTTAATACCCCTTTTCATAGAATATTAAATATTAATCATGTATTAAGGTTCCTCAAACTTGATATAATCGTGATTATTATGTTTAATGTAAACAATGCTTTTAGAACATACCATACCTTTCACATGTTGTTTTCGGTCTATTTATCTTCAGAAGTATAACAAATACTCATAACACCTTCCTAATTATCTTTATGGGATCTTAGGACATCTACTTTTATAATTAAAATACCTTACACATCTAAAACATTCAATGTTAACCCAGTTACTTCTAGTTCCTGCTATTTACTAACATAAGAAAACATATTGTCAGAAACAATTATCATAGAAAAAAACCACATAATCATGAAAAAATTACTTATTGGATGTATAAATCATGACACCTACTTATTTAATCTACAAAACCTTAGTTTTTTCCTAGGTTATACATAGTCATATTCTATTTGAATCCTTTATAATGGTTTGTAAAGAGTTTATGAAGTCCCAAATCATATCCCCCAGGAACGTCGAACTAGGGGTGCAGCAAGTCCCATTGTCGTACACTAGTTATCGATTTAGTCTAGATCAATACGTCTTTTTAGGGTTTTTAACCCTATGTATATCTGTTCCATAACCAAATCCACTTGTAGTATCCAAATAGTGATGTATTTCTAGGAAACCACTCACTCTATCCTTTACCAAAATACTAGGACATTTTCTTATACTTTATATTATCCTTAGACTTATCCTTATATAAACCACTAGAAATATCCTTATAAATATTTCTAGGGACATCACTAAAGTTTTCTAATCCTAGTTTCCAACGGCAGACTGAACTATTCCTTTGATACCAATTGTAGTGACCCAATCTTAACATATATGGATATTATATAATTTTAGATGAATATTCAACACATTACAATAATTAATGCATGATGACTATAATATTTTAGTGTCATTGAAAACATGGAACACATTCTTCTAGTTTGGTGAAAGATCTTGAAAATCTCCCTTAAAGATCCTCCCCTTTATTACTCCTACTTAAAACCTTTCTTCACAACCTAAGGTAAGGAAACATAAGAAATGAGTGAGATCAAATTATTTGTAAAGTTAAATAAAGGAAATTTTTAGGAATAACATGATAATAAGGGTATGAGAACATGACCATAACATTTTAATATCATATCCTATATAAAAAGATCATAATCATGAGACATGGAATAAATATTGGTAGTTCATAAGACATTAATTATAATATAATCAAGAACATGAACTGTGTGAGTATATAAAAGGCATAATACATAGAATTTCTGGTAGATACATAAACATGAAACATCATTCCCTATAAGTCAAGGACCATTTCCAAAACCTTATCAGGGCACTTCATAGGGACTGCACCAACTGGGTGGGACCCACCACCATCCCCAAGCATAGTCCTTTCCTTAAAAGGGATTTGATTTCCCCATATTATTATAGTGGATCAGGTTTCCCCATATTCACATAGTGGATTTGGTTTCCCCATCTTCTCATAGTGGACCAAGACACACATTTTTCCCAATTTAGATCAGGATACACCTGTTTTCCATTTTGGATCTATGCCATCAACTTGTTTCCCATCATGATATCTATAGATATAAATATTAACCTAATGAATTGGAGGGAGATATAGGTCCCACCCATCTCATAATGAAATAATACATACATGTTACAAAATTTCATAAACAATCATATAATAACCCATGAAATTAAATGGGTGTTATAAACATGAAATCATATCTTAACCTATGGAAAAAGAAAGGTTTCATAATAATTTCATCAATGAATAAACCAGGAAAAGAAGTGGGTTTCATAAGTATATAAACCATGAAATAGAAATTGGTTTAAAAAAATCATTAAATTAAAACATAAACCATTCAAATAAGTAATATGAATGGTGTCCTTGGATCATATCCCTAGTAAATCCTAAACTATAAAGTGGGATGAAATCTTAGAAGGAGAAAAATTTTTAAATATCACTTGCAACATCACTTTAAAAAACATTTAAAATTTTGAAAATTAATTTCTTTGAATTCAATTTGAAAAAAATAAATGAATCATGTAAAATTTTTTAAAAACATTTCTTGAGGGAAATATATTTTTCACTTTGAAAAAAAACTCTCCTTAAAACATAAAAAATTTTGAAAACATTTTGCATTGAAAATATAATTGAAAAATTAAAATGGAATCTTGAAAACATTTTGAAAAACATTTTCCGTGAAAAAATATAAAATAATATTTTAATTTTTTTAAAACAATTTAAATATAAAAAAATTTTGAATTTTTTTTAGAAAACACGGTTTTAAAATAACATAGATTTCCGACCAAAAGAAGAAATAATGTCAGATTTTCAAATTTTTTCAATTATTTTAAGTAAAAAGGAGTAAAAAAATGGTACCATTACATTTATATCACATTAATAACAATAGTTTAATAAAATTAATGATATTTATTGAGATATGATTTATAATATTTCATCAATATATGTATAAATATAAATAATCTTGATAAACGATGAAATTTTAATAATAAACTGATATCACTTTGGTAACTTCGAATCATAATAAAATGGAATGAATAAAATTTCATGAAGTTTAAAATATCATGAAAATAATTAGATTCATTATATAACAATTCAATGTCAGTATATACACCTTATTATAAAATATAGGTGTATAACATGGCATGTGTCTTAGAGAAGGAAAATTGAGACCAAATTACATTAGTGATTTGGTAACATTTGAAACAAAAACTCCATGAAATAAATTTCATAAAAATAATATTAAAATACCTACAAATTTAATTATAATAATAATATAATACATTTATGGTCATTATACACACCACATATAATAAATAAGAGGTGAACATGGCTTCTGTCTTACAAAATATAAAAGTGATATGAGAAAACCCTTACTACTTGAGTAACTTTTGAATCATGATACCCTTGAAATAATAACATCAACTGAAACTTATAATATAATTAAATAAATGAAATTAATAATATAAAATTTCATAGGTAGGTATATACACCACACAATATAAGTGAGTGGTGAATAAGGCATGTATCTCATGAAAATAAGAAGTGAGATGAAATTCCCTTACCTTAAGTCAAAAATTTATTCATACATATTCAAAACTCCTATATAATAAAAGTAATTTTGTTATAAATATATCAAAAAACCATATAATTATATCTAATACCATATATTATTTGGTTATGACTTTATATTAATTATTTATTAACAACTCCATGTTAATGTTACATTTCGGTTAAGATCTCCTTTGTTTTTCGTATATGTTTTGGCTTGTTATTCTTGATCCTATTAATTAGATCAAGATTTAATTATTTACATAATGTAAATCATGATATAAATATAATATAAATTCAGTATACATGTATTTATAAAAATCTATATAATATATAAATATGAAATGTAATACACCGTTCATAGAGACGGTAAGTCATATGTATGCATGAACACTGTTTCTATTTTATTGTTATTTTGAAAGAAAGAAAATAAATAAAATATATGAATATATATATATGTAATATAATTCCTGTAAAATTATTATTTAATATATATCATATAATTTCACTAAACCCATCCTTAATACACTCCATGTATAGTGTGAACGAATCACATCGCTTTGAGGAGACAGTAGTCCACACTTCCCCAAAAGAAATTATTGTATTTACACAAAATGGAAAGCATAAAGGTATGTGTTATATATTAATTAAAGAAAAATAAATATGTCATAAATATCATATATATCATATAAAAACATTAGTTCCATTATAATTCCAACCATGAGTGGTGGTAAATGAAAAATGAACAACATCATTTCACGAGCCGGTAGTTCACCATACACAAGAATGACAAGTTCATTACCCATTACATGGATGTGTGTGTAAGTGTTGGTCTAAAAATTAGGATAAAAACATATAATATTTTTTAGGATACTTATTTTATTATATAATATTGTAATATGAATATTTTTTGAGGTGGATAATGGAAATAATACAAAAGTGCTTGAGGAAGGATGTCACCTCTTATTTGGTTAACTTCTTTTGGTTAGCTCCAAAGGGATTCCTTGGATGGATTTATGAGAAAAGGGAGGATTATAGGATTAATTGGGGGATTTTGGGAGATTAATTGAGCATATTTAGGGTGATTTAAAGGGCTTTATAGGTGCGAATAAGTGGGACGGGTGAGTGAATTTTTATAGTGAAGGAGGAGTGGAATTCTTGTAAATTTTTGAAAAGGGAATACCACCCACATTTTTATTAAGAAAGGTTTCTTCAATGAAGATCAAAATTAGAGAGAATTGAGGATAGGGTCTAAATTTTTTCATCCAATGTACTTTTGAAAAGTCTTTAGGTCATGTTTTCCCTTAATTTTATGGTTTAGTCCATTATTAAGCTAATTTTCTTCTTATTCGTTGTAATTAATTTTAATTACTTTCACTAATATGTTTTTTCAAAAACTAAGTTGAACTTCTTTGAATTTATATATTATAAAAATTCCAAATATGGGATACATTTTTCCAAATTAAAATCACATGAGTGGTATAAATTAATTTAAATTTAATCCCATAGAGGGGATAACAAAGCGGGTTTTTAAAGTAAAAATGTTCAAAAGTTTGGTAAGTTTTCATATATAATTTCACAGTGAAATTGATTATAATGACCTAAAATTGGATTAATTGATGTAAAATTTATCTAATTTAACTTTAAAAACAATAAAAACATCATTTAACATTATAAATAAATTATATGAAAAATCATTTTTGAATTAAAAATCAGTACTATTCACTATTCATCAGAAAAATGAAAATTCACATAAAAATACCAAAAATTAAACATAATCTAATTTTTATATTCTGATTAAAAAATGAATTTTATTTTTTCAAATATAAATTATAAAATTGTCAAAAATCAGATTTAAAATTGGTTCTCCATTAAAAGATGGTAAAATTACCTTTTAAAGCAATACATATATTTATTCATAAAATTGGATTTATTCTTATCTTATATGTATAAAATATATTGGATGAGTATCAAAAATATTTATTGAATATATAATATATAAATTTTATTTAAAACATTAATCATAAGTGGTTTTTTTAATTTATTGAGATAAAATTGTTTTTGTACATAGAAAAATAATTTTCTTAGAAAAATAATTTCTTTATTTTCAAATAGTTATTATATTCAATTATAATAATTGATAACCGAAGGATTAATTTTATATAAATATCTAAATTATATTTTCTCAATTTATTTAATATTAATCATAACTTCCATTCCAACTGCTAGGTGGTAACTATAATAATATTAATAGTATATTGTAGTTCAGTAATGACTGAACTTGCATGTAACAAAAGCTATTGAAGAGAATTAGTATTATTTATAATACAATCCAAACATAGTGTTTCATGTACAGAAAGCTAATATAAGTGTTGCGTGTAACATAATCTTGAATTTATGTTGCATATAACATAAGCCACACTCTGTTAATTTTTATAAAAAAATATATACACAGTGTTGTGTGAAATGAAAAATATTGAAAGATTAAATTAATTCAATAAAAATACCAAAATATCAAGGTGTTACGAATACAAATTTCCTTACCATTTTAATAACTCATTACCTTTATAATCCACCCTTTTTGGTCTTTATTAATCATAATTTTCAGAAATTAGGTGTCCATTAGGAATGGTGGGTTAGTGTTCTAAGGAAACCTTTTATTGAATATTCACAATATCCCAATTGGATCTACATAAGTTGGAAAAAAGGTCTATCAACCAAGGGAAGATTTGTCCCTAGGAGGGGATTCTCTTATCTCCATATTCCCTAGCAACACAGTGTTGGAAACTATTCTTATGGTTACACCTCATGCAATTTCCTCATATAATTCTTGGATTAAGAAATCAAAAAACCATAGTACAAAATCCCCCATTCATGTCTGAAGAATATTGTGACATTATTGGATAGTAATCCCTATTTGGGTTATCTCTCCATGATTCATGCTCAAATCTATTTGACCTAAAACATTAGTTGCATTATTCCATCTTGAAATACTTTAATCTTCCCATGAAAAGATGCACAAAGCTCTCATGGTGGAAAACCCATAAAGGGAACCCTGTGAAAAATTGGGTACCAGATCGTTAAACCAAAAATTTTCATGGGTTAGGAAAAGATCGTGAAATTAAAAAAAGACACACAAAACTTATTATGTCAAAAACCCACAATGGGAAGCCTAATAAAAAGTCATGTTATGCCTGCTAATCCTACACCACAATAGACTTAGGCAAGCATTAGGGTGGTAATAGAAAATTCACAAAGTTTTTAGAGTTCATTATGTAACCCTATCAACCATCAAAACTACACTCGCTGAGTCCCTAGTATTAGGAAAATATTAGATCATTACACGATCATGTCAAATTTTTTATCCCATATTGAAATTTCAATTGATATCCATTGGATATTATCTTTAAAAATGTGATCAGTTATGATTTATTGGCATTATAGGAAAAGGTAAATGATATGCATGGGTGGAAAAAAAGTTTTAATTTTATTAAATGATAATGGAGAAACATCCATAGCCTGAAACCTCTCCATGTGAGTAGAACATTGGGATTACATAGCCTACTTAGTAGATTCATAAAGGTAAAGCATTGCCCTGTCTGAGTCCTCTATAGATTGGCAGATATCAAAAAATGTTACAGCCTCTACATTAGCTCTAGATCACAATGCCTCTTCCCTCTTAGGATGAATCAATCCCGACTTTTCCTATTCCTCCTATACTAAGTATTTACCTTCATCAAAAACTACCTCAGTGGGATCCAATTATTTATTGATATGATCTAGTTCCTGGATAAACCGCTCCACCACTTGATAAAACTTCTCCACTGAGGTCCTATTATTTACAACCTCACCAAATCACCTCCGGAAAATCCTACCATGCTCAGGATATTTATTAAAGAAGATCTACCTAGATACGACCATATGGGCCATTGACTCTGTAGTTGAAAGGCGAGATTAGATCATGCTAGTTATCTCTTTTTAAGTAATCACCTATTTCACCATGCCATGAATAGAATGACAATAAATCCCACCATACCCAAGAAATGAAAACACATGATGTAATTTGGGTAGTTTTTTAATTATGTTTTGAAGTGGGGTTTGAGAATTCATCTTTATATATCTCCCCATATTTTATGACGGGTAATGAAACTATCATTCAAAGCCTCCAAGTATTTCTATGAGCTAATCTTGGATGGAGGAATATATTTAGTAATAAGTTCCATATGGCAGGGCCTTGACTCAGCAGACTTGGAATGACTAGACTCTATAACATCTGACTCATTTACAATGTTAGGAGGATAAGATATTATAGAAGTAGTTATTTCTAGCAAATCTTATGGCAGTAATCCAAAAATCCTAAGTTCAAAATATTCAATACCCAAATATCAAAGGGAAAATTCAATGAATTGAATAATTGGTAAATGACCTTCATTATCCAAAAAATTAACATTCATGACCACCATAATTTCATCACTCGGAAAAGGATGATGTTTCCTCCATCTATAAGTTAACTTCTAGTTCTCCTAGAGACATCCATGGTGCATGCTCATGCATGGATGAGTCATTGCTATCCAATATATCACTCACTGATACTATGATCATAAGGATAATTATCATATAATGAGGATAAATAGTTGGGTTTGACTCCTCTGGAATCTGATTCTCTACCTCTTCCACAATGATGCTCTCCATAAAATAGGTTCAATATTCTAATCCAAAAGCATCAAACTCTAAAGTCTGTTCCGATATTGGGACATAGGTCGTTTGATCATGAAGAGATGCACCCCTAAGTATTGGGATCCCTATAATTTCCTCAATTTTTATGGGTTCCCTATCTAGTTTAGGAACAACCACCTTAAATATCGCATTCATCTTTAAAGAAGAAGGGGATATATTCCCTTGGAAAGTTTTTTCCTACTGGCTCACCAAATCAATAACAATCCATGTGAAATATGATTAGTTAGAACATGGAATCAAATATAATGAAAAATAATTAAAGATATGCAGTAGTCACCTGTTATCCTCAACTATGGACATATTGATAGCTGTTGTACCTGTCGACGATTCACGATGTGCCATGGGGATGATTCCCTGGAAGGAAAAGCAGGTGAGGCCGAAGATGGAAATTTTCTAGCAGGATCCACAAGGACCACCTCTATATGATCCATTACCCCAAGGGATCCCTCTCCCATGAATCCCATGTCTGAAGGGATGTTCTCCCCAACTACAGTGCCCCTTGGGGTGTACTCTAGGGAAGCAATAGGTTCAAAAATATCCCCAAAATCCTACAGGTACCAAGAGTAGGGATTCAATTTCATGATAATAATAATAATAAGAGTTGGTACAAACAACCATGTTACCTCTTAATTGGAATCATCTCACCCTTCCATGACGACCACCATATCCTCTACATGGTTAGAATAGAAAATTCTATCCTTTCATGAGTAAACACAGGTGTCTATCTCTTCTAGATATATACCTATATTATGAGAACTTTCCTAAGTGTAGATACACCTAGGAGTGATGATAAATATAAAGGATGCAAGATCAATGGTATCTTCCCAAAGAATTTCCAAAATAACTTTAGTAGATGCACTTATTTTCAAGGTATCCCTTTCTCACCAAGCATTCTGTAAGGACACAGTGATGGGAATGAATAATGTTGGTAGATCCAAAATAGGGATTGGGGTAGGTTCCAACCACCACACTTTCTTTCTGAGTGCCTAAACTACCCTAGAATCCTCTGAGGGTGGGCACTTTCATGACTCCATATGGAAATGAGGAATTTCCCCAACCCCAATTTTAGTAGGGTGATCAACTTCATCAGTTCCCCTAGAGGTGTGATTTTCATCCTCATTAACCTCAGACCTCACCATTGTAAGAACTCATTGAGGGTATCTATTTATGTTTTGTAGGGAATGTACTGAGTTTTCAAGATCCCAAATATAGGTGTTCACCCTCTCAGGTTCATTAGCATAAGAGATAATAGAGGGTGCCTACACATATCTATATATAGTCAATCAAACCTCCTTCTCTAATAGAAAGAACCACATAGCATAAGCCAAATAATAACTCCTCAAAGAATCTCATTATCTCTAGGATGATGAAAAAGAGGAATCATGAGAGATAGATTCATGAACATGAGAGGCAGAACCAACAACATTTGATATTGAACCCCAAGCTTTCAACATCTTTCTTGGGGGATCATAAAACAGATAATTTCTTGGCTACTTTCTAGGCCTATAATGCCCAGATGGTTGCCTCTGGTTCCCTCTAAGATCATGCACTTATTCTACTTGGGAAATGGGGACTATTTTTTGTAGTTGATCTTTAGGGTATGATCGGTTCCAAACATTTTCATAATATTTGGCAAGTACGGTCTTGTAACCCATGGAAGGAGGAAGCCCAATCCAACACCATGTGTCCTCCTGAGTAAACAAGAGCAAGTGGTATCTAACTCCCAATACATGTTTCTTCTAGCGTTCACTATTCATGGTCATAAGACACATCATCTAGGAATAGTTTAATTTTCCTGAAAATATACAGGGTCCATACCCCTCATATATGATCTCCTTGTGAATCCTAGAAACCAAGATTCCTTCTCTCAAATAGATAAGATATCCTCACATGGAAAGGTCCTTAGATCCATTGTTTACCAAAGTACTAGAAGGGGGAATGTAAGGATTATTGGTAAAACAATCATGATAGTTGAGCTAATACATCATTTCTTTATCACCACAATTAGATGAAATTACACCACTTTTGATTTGGAGTTATGGTCAGATGATAACTTCCAGGATATATTGAGTGTTGATATATCTATAGCCTCTCATATGGGATGTTACCCAGAACTTGATAACTTGGAAGGGACCCACCAGTTGGTATAGTGTCCCCCCTCACTAATATATCCCAAAAAATAGTGAATCTTCACCAAAAAAGGGATAAAAATGTTAATGGAGCTTCTAGTGGCCAATCGATCCACCATTATGAAAGTTGTGACTCTAACCCTGGTACCAGAATCACACACCGGTTGTATCCAACCACTCAGAAACATGGCTAGAAAGGCTTCCAAATGAAAAAATAGTTCAATGTTGGGGATGATCTTCCAACACCACTCATTAAACCAACTTTCCTCATGCATGGGACAATAGAAACCAATACACTTCTAGGTCTCAGCAGTCTGGTAATTCCTTAGCCTCATTGTATACGACTCCTATCTGCTTAATGTAGAAAATATTTTGGTCCAATTAGAAAATGGGACATCCATATTTGGATGAGGGTAACCCTTCAATAGATCCTTCACCTTTTTAATAAGTTTCTTGGTGAGAGGAGGGGTCCTCTACGCATCATCCTAAGATAAAGGGGGTGTAAAAAACTCACCATACATGTCACCTATGATGGGTTCCCTCGAAATCAATCGAACATCACAGAGACGGATGAAAACTTCCCCATGAACCAAGTGGAAGGTGTTGGTTTTAAAGATTCATCTCCTAAGTAGCTTTAGGGTTACCTTTTGATTTGGTGGGAGTAAGTCTATGACACCCAGACAGCTCTGTATAGCCTCACAACCTTCAGCTCGACTTTAAATTCCTCGAAGCTATGGAAGACCTAGAAGGGCCACCCCCAGTCTAGGATAAATGAGTATCCAAGGTGAAGATCCCAATTTGATGAACACCCTAGCTGGTCCCTTATAGTGGCCTTTCATGTTATGTTGTGATAATAATGGATGTTTTCATCTGGAGATTATAAAATTTCCTCTAGTGACTGAGGAATGTAGTTCAAAATAAACCCAGCAGTGTGGGTTTCCTGAATGAATTCCCCCATGATGGGATGTTGGATCCGGGCATATTGATATTTTTATTATCCTAACAATATGTTAGATTCTTATGCATGGTGCTAGATTAGAAACATCAGATAACATCCCAAATACATAAAGAGTTAGTCTATTGGAGATCAAATATTATTTTTTCCCTGCACTCAGAAGTCCCACCAGGGATTGATGGAATGTATCAATAGTTATTTTGGAATTGTCTTTGATAGAATCGGCCATGGATTTCCTCTTCTCATTGGTAGTGGAAATATAACTACTAGAATAAAAAATACCATGTGATGGATCTATAATTTTTTTATAGAGAAATTAGGGAGTAGAAGGGGTTAATATCAATAAAAAGTGGAAAAGTATAAATAATTGTGAAGTGACAGTCCACAAAGTGTTGGGATTTGAACCATCTATTCATGAAGTATCAGTACACAAAGAGTTGGCCCCTGAACCATTAGTTTGAGAACCATCATCCTGCGAAGTGTTAGCCCATGAGGCATTCAATCCATGAGTTGTTCCATCTGCAATGCACCTAGATTAAATGTGGGAGGTCTAAATTACCATTTTCGAGTGACAAGGTTAAATTTTCGGAAAGTGTGTATACAAATAATAATTTATATGTAGAATAATTTTCCTATCTAAAGTTCATGGAAGGATCTAGATAGCAATGAAATAGGTAAAAAAATAATACAGACCCTTATTTATAGGCACGATCCCATCATGTGGGTCAACTTGAATTCTGAAAACCAGTTCAAAATAGGAGCAATTTCTACATCGGAATAACCACTTTTCATCCTGATCAGAGCCCATTCTGATGGGGGGAATTTTTTGGGTCCTAAAAATTATTCATACAAAAAGAATAGAATTCCATGAACTTTGAAAAGGGTAGAATTAAACCCAGAAGAATAATTGAAAGAAATTTTTTCAAGGGGGGCGAAGACACAAAGGAATGTTTGGGCCCACGTAGTACAAATCACTATATGTAGTATCATTCTTCATGAAATTCATCCACTTCATGATGTTCCCCATGAATTTAATCTCCCACATAATGAGATGATACCACTGGAAACTTAAAAAAAAACGATGTACTTTGTGAGTCTAGGTATCGTTTTTTACCCTCGTGAACGATCGTCCCCCACGAACAAAATTTTGTGTAGGACTAGATGGTACCACTAGTACCCACGTATGAAATTGAGTTGTTTGCAGGGCTGAATGGTGATTTATGTCCCTGAAAATGATAGCCCCTACAAACGACGCTGTTCATAGGATATGACATCCTATTTTGGATCCTACAAAATAATCCACATAGACCACCACGAATGACCAACCATGACGGTATATGGTCCCTCGATTCTTCTATAAAATAACACTGAGGGGAAACAAAAGAGAGAACCGAAGGGAGAAGAAATAAGAAGGATATGAAAAAGAGGAGCCTCATAGATGAAATGGGAGAGATCTGTTGATTCCTAGTAGGTAAACCCACCACATAACATTAAGGAGGAAATTAAAATCATCTAGCTGTCTACAAAATTAAAACCCCTTCTTGCACACCATTCTGTGGGGGATAAATGTATGGCCCCTTTTCGGATGAGTACCCCACATATCTAAATTCTATGAGGGTTGAACCCTTCCCCATGTAGAAAAATTATAAATAGGAGGAACTCATACTCGTATTGCAACATTCTATGCATATGGAACCTAGACCCACATAGAAACATGCTACATGGGAAGAACCTAGGTCTGTATAACATAACACTACCTAGATGGTCCCCTTACCCACATAGTTTAATGCTGCACAGAGAGAACCCCATCATGCATATGAACATACTATGAGAAATGGGGAATCATAGGGAGTTCTTCTCTCCACGTCCCACCACTCCCTTCCATCATATCATCAGGCCCCACATTGGCCCCTCCATGAACCTATCTAACAAAATTAGTCCAAGGCCTCTTTCAAAGCCACCTGAAATGAATGATGAAATTATTAAACACATCAATATTCCCACTCGAGTCTACATACCCATGGAAAGAGGAGTCACATGCGTTACCTCCTCAATAATGTGTAACCTCATAATTTTTTCAAGTATACATTCCTGGGGTAATGGGGGTTCTTACTATGGTGGTTCCCACATGAGCCTCCCCATTATAGGGATCAAGGGTAACCACTAGCCTTTCCCTTTATTGAGGACTAGTGTTGGTCACACCTCTCTTCTCTAGGGACCAGTAGGAAATCCCTCTTAGAGTAAGCCCATATTCTTTATTGTGGGAGGCATCACTCTTGACCTACTTCACTAGCTTGGGACATAACTAGATGTGTCACTAGATGTTACTATCCCAGATACCAAAATAAAAGAGGATATAGGAACACTCAAAGAATTCTTTCTCTCCCTTTGGGTTCTAGAACCTATCCACCAGTGGACAGAGTGGATCATGTGATCTTTAGATTTACTACTTCCTCTTGGTTCTCACACCAAACATGACTCATGTGTGCTTAGAGGTTAGTTGAGATCATGAAATCCACACAATCCTGACACATTAAATGAACATTATCCACATATTTTATCCCCAACATGAATTCAAATGGGCCTCCCATATGGTGTAAGCCCCAAAATCAGGAATCAAACATAAAAGTTCCATATTCCCAATGAATCAACACTAGATGGGCCTATTATATGTTATAATCCCTAATAATTCTCAATGGGAATCCTATATGCTGTAATCCCCAACCCTTATCAAACTATGTGGGATTTGATTTCTAACTAACTGGGATACATTGGAGGCCTCCCTAAGGTCCTAACCCAACACCCAAATTTATCCTAATTTTATTTGGGCCACATTCCCAATAGGGTCATATCCACATAGGATACCACATCTCTTCCAGGTCCCTTGGGCCATCTTGGTGCAAGTCCAACACCATTTTTTAACAAGAACCTTTCACCTGGACATCCTTTACGCATGATGTTAAATGTAATGGTTGGGTTCAAACCAGATGACCTTAAAGGGTGATGTTTCCAACTAAGTGGCACAAAACTATGTGGGTTCTGATTTCTTTCATAATGATACATAGGAATCCCATTATATTAGTTTGATCCTGACATCAAAAAACCTTTTGTCTCCCGAGTAACTATAAAATCCAGAACGCCTCACCATGTGGCTTAAAACTAGAATTATACTAACAAATGACCAAATAATCTCTAATACCTATATAAAAAGGGTATCATTGATTTAGAACATTGGATACATACTGATGATTTCAAACCTATGTGTAGTAATTATTTATTGTTACCTCAGGGTGATCCACATATAAATACTTTGGAATGAACAAAGGCTATGAGAACATATCTTGAATATATAAGAGAGCCCCAAAATAGGGTGTGATGATCCTAACTTCCCCTCCTATAAACCATTGTGATTTCTTAAGTGTCATTGGACAAGATCCCCAAAAAAGGCCAACCTTTGGATAGTCGTTCCATGAGTCTTCATGGATATGATAGTCATTGGGTATTTCTAACTCCATAAAAAACCTATTGGAGACTATTCAGAGGCAATAAATCTGAAATAAATGATTATACAGATTCAAACCCTATAATCAATCATTTAACACTAGAACTTCATTGGAAACAACATCCCAATATGATGATAGACCTTGGTTCTTGACTGGTGAGTTCCACAGGTGCCTGGATGGACTTCTTGAATAATAATTATAGTATCTCCTTCAATTCATCTTAGGAGTACTCCATCAAATTCTCATTTATAAAGGCTTTTATGAATATATAATCCATCATATTGAGTAAATTTAACTTCTTGGCATCGTATTTGTTCTTTATCTGTTTTGTCCAATGGAAGAATTCCACACTGTTTGAAATAAATTATAGAGGACCATTGTAAAATAACTGTATTAGTTGGTATGGATAGTAACTTTCCTTTTTAATAGGAAATTTTGATCTCATTGACATATTTCCTATCATTTATAGTGAACAAGTATACTACCATGTGGCATACAATGCTGATAGTTGTACCATATGAGTCTAGATTTTCTAAGGTGGTGGCTGTATTAGCCAACTCATCTGCCCAATAATTTTGTGAATGTGTAACATGAGAAAATTTCAGCTTAGAATATAATTATATCATCAAACCTAGATCACAATCAACCATGGGAATCAACCCCTATTTTTTGATGGAATATTTAACATTAATTTTCTTAATCACTAACTCTGAATCACCCATGATATTTAGGTTGGACATTAAAATCTATAATGATAATTCTAAATTCCTAATAAGATATTGTAACTCTGCCTCATTATTGGTGAACCCCTCTAATAATAGGAAAGAATAAGGAATTACAACCTTACAATGGGAAATGAGGATGATTCTTAGATTGACATTTTTCAGTTTTTCATTGTCCATTATTTTTTCGGTTATTCTTCTCGAGGAACCATCCAAGTAAATTGTCCAATTTCAAGGAGTTAATTCAATGGATAATACATCTTAATCATGGAATTCTATATCTATTGGAATTCTTCCTATGATGTGATTCATTGAAAGAATGTCTAAAAATGATACCTATTGCATTATGAATTGGATTTAAATCTGCATAGAATAATCACCCACCATGCCATTCATCTAGTTAAAATTGGGTGATTATGTATGTTTTTAAGAAGGTAAATGCAAGAGAACAAATAGACCTCATGATTCTATAATTAGTTCATTATTTTTTTTAGAAAATATCAATGAAAGGAAATTATTCTAAATATCACATTATTAGGTATCAATAACTAGAATGGTTTTACTGAGATAGTAGAGACTATTTTCTTTGTTCGTCTTATTCTTTTTTGTAAGAAGGTAATATAGAGACCTATTGAGGGTAACCACATATAATATGAGGGTAATCCCCTCTATTGGTGGAATAAATAAATTTGGGATGAAGAGGTATTTATTAATATTTTAAAATGACACCTAAAAATCCTCATCCCATGGGTAAGTGACTCCCTTTATCATAATATTGAGGAAGGGAAAGAACCTACCAACAAGGTTTATTATAAATAACCTTATAAAACAATAAATCCTTTAATCCATTTCATATATTCCATATTTTTAGAAGTTGGAAGGTTATGGATTAATTTATTCCTCTCAGGGTTGATATTGATATCAACATGAAATACTAAGAATCTATGGAACATTTCTAAGGTAACCCCAAAATCACATTTAAAGGGGTTAATTTTCAATATATGCTACCATAACATGTTAAAAAATTTATTCATATTTTTTGGATGATCACAATGTTGTTGGGATTTAACCACTAAGTTGTCTATATATCATTTCATGGTCCTTCTTATGAACCATTTAAATATATAGTTCATATAACCTTTATATTTAGTAATGGAATTATTCATGATGAATTTAATCACTAAATAACAATATACTTCTTAGTGTTCCCAGAAATAATTAGCCTCATTACCTTTTGGATCCATATATATTTTTCTATATCTAGAATATCCCTCCATAAAGGATAGGTCTTGAGAGTTAGAAGATGAGTTGATAAAAAAAATTTAATTGGGGCATGGAAATCACCCTTTAGGAAATGTTGGTTGAGATACCTAAAATAAATAAAGAACTTAATTTTTGTATACCTCTTCTTGACCAAATTTTTTTGACAAGTCATTTAGGGTACCATAATTCTTGAATAAAGTCAAATTTGATAAGCATATTGACTTCATATTTATCCTTGGTAACATGAGTTAAGTTAATTCTCCAAAATACCTACACGTAACCATGATGATCTTTGGGTAGATCATGATGAGGGGTAGATGCATCCGAATCATTCCCATGAATTTCTGTGTAATTCCAGGAGAATAAATTCAATGATTCTTCAGAAAGGATAAATATGTCTCCTACTATACTAGAGACCTAGGAACACTAATAAATTTAGGTCATAGTTCTTCATATATTTAAATATTTACCAACCTTAGTAAATAAATAATTGTTTAGTCACCTTACTAAAATTTAGGAGGGGCATATATAATATCATATTTGACCTTTTTATTTCATTTCAATATCAGTTGGAGATGGTGATGATGCAATGGTTTTAGGAATGAGAGATAATGGAGGAGAATTTTGGTTTTCTATGAAAGATAGGGAGGTGTCTATGGGTCTTAAGTGTACTGATATATGAATAATATATTCTAGTATTTTTTTATCATTCTCTCATTTCTCTACAGATTCTTTAATCTTGGTATAAGTAGGCAGTGAAGGGAAATTTTTAGGGGAAGAAGATGATATTAAATAATTTTTATCATTTTTGAAAAAATGAGGAGGTATCTCTAAATTTTGAAAGCTATAATGTGCTGACATTATCATTGAGAACATCCTGGATGTGCTCCCTTTCCTCTCCAATATTAATGGGGGAATAAGAGGTTCTAGAACCATTACATTCATGAGATAATTTAGGATAATTTTTATCCTCTCCAATTGATAAATGGAATTTTTTTGATTTTATTTATACTAGTACATGGGAATCATTGTTAATAAAATTATAAACATGATATCCTTATTCTCCATTGTCATTAGGGGTGGTAGAAGTGTTGACATCCTGAAATTTAGGATATGTGAAAAAAGTTACCTTACTCATTGGTAATGTGGATGTACTTTACAATTCATATAGTAATGTGAGTGTCATGTTGGATATTGAGGTTGAAGATGGTGCATTTTTATCCTAGAAAATGATTTAATTTTTGTAATAACCTCCAACTTCTACACACCTTGATTTGAATGATGTGACTAAAATCAAGATTATTGGGGAAGATATACATGAATCCAAAGTTACTGCCTCAATCTGATTTATGGTAAGTACATATTTATCATTTAACTCATTAAAGGGGTTAGCTAGGGCCATAACCAAACCACTTGGAGTATTGACCAGAGATACATTGTCATTCATGGGATGTTTTACATCTCTCTAGTAGAACCATTCACTAATGTAAAAAGTATTGAAGGATTTAAAAGGATAATGGTCACATTATAATTTACTGATTTTTTCCATCAGTAGATTATTTGATACATTGATGAAATGATATTGGAATTTTCACATTATAATGCAACCAAGGTCTTCCTATGATGACATTGAAAGATGTTTCTTTTCATAAAATCATGAATTTAAATTTAGAGATGTGATCCCTGAATTGATCTATAAGATTGATTTGGACAAGATACTTCTATTCACTCTTATTATAAACCAAGATTCTCAATGTAGATGGAGATAAATTAGATTCACTATGACATAAACACTGGATCATTCTAAAAGATATTAAAATGATTCAAAATCAGTTATTATTCAAAACTAGATGGACATGAACATAATCTCATTTTCTAGATACATATAAGGTCCTCAAGTTCCCTTATATAAAGGTTTACACATCTTGTTCTATGAATAAGAAGAAAACATAAAATTTAATAGAATATGTTTCTTCATGGTAAAATTAAGTTATAGTGACCTCAAATTCAAACAATGTTAGGATTATAAGAGTCTCTATAAGTGCCTCTCAGAGAAACTAACCATTAGATTTTTTGTTTTCCATTCAGTATCCCAATATGATCAGATTAGATTAAGCTCTAAATGACCCATAGGTAGACCAGTTATACTGATGATCCGGATAAAGTTCCTATCACAATGTTTCAGAAGTATATATAGTTTCAATAGATATATTTCTTGAATTATGAGATCTATGATGACATATCATCCATGAATCCATCCACCTTGGAGACTTATTACCCTCAACCTAGAATATTTACGAGGAAAATAAAACTTGTATGAATCTTTTCATCATAAGTTAAGGTATTTTACAAGTAAATATCTTTGACATAGATGTAAAGAGAATCTTTGTCTAACTAACGTTCTGTTTTGTAGGATTTTTCCCGTTGAACCATTTTGTGGGAAAATTCCAATCATCCCAATATCG
Organism: Viscum album; assembly: GCA_963277665.1. Taxonomy (NCBI): domain Eukaryota; kingdom Viridiplantae; phylum Streptophyta; class Magnoliopsida; order Santalales; family Viscaceae; genus Viscum; species Viscum album. Next base: position 106,806,864 of record OY728141.1, read on the forward strand.
AAGGCATGGAATATCAGAGGGTATAGATTGACTTAGTTATCGATATAGATATATTTTCTTATTTATTAATATTTTCCTACTAATTACTCTAGCTTAAAGAGGTTTGGTAGTTGGGATATTGTTGTGTTGAAAATGTTGGTTACACTATTACAGAAGAAACTATGGACTCGACCAACTGGTTTAGCTATTCCCTAGGGATGGTGTGTGTTTGGTTTACTGTATTCCTAGTCATCCATTTATAAAACATCTGAGTTCCCTTATTTGGGACCTCATGACATTCCCCTTCTTCATGTGGTAATATTATGGAAAAATACACCCCTTGGTTTGGTGGATTACCAAACATAACTTGACTTGAAGTAACTATTTATTGAAGGATGAATTTAAAGAAAAATTATTGTTGAATGGTGTTTCCTAATATTTGGTGGTAAGTACTATTATTCGGTAAGTATTTCATAATAACCTTATTAAGATACATGGTTTCTAGAATCTTTAACAATTTTTTCTATGTTTATGATGAAATATCAAAATAATTGATTATTTATGAAAGAGTTAAGATTATTCTTCCATTATTCAAATGGTGTGTTCCTATGATATTTTTTCCTTCCAGATAAATGAATTATTATCATTCTCATTATGGAGGGGGAACCTTGTCATATTTTTTTTAGTTTATGTGTATAATCTTATGAAGGAGATAGTTTATGTGTAACAATAGCTATTTCTTCATTTCATATCCACATTTATAGAGCTGTTAGTGCTTCCCGAGGCTTGTAATTTGACTTGATGAATGGAATATTCCATCCTATATGCGATTTTAGAAATATAATAGACCCCCCAGAGTAATTAATTTTGATTAGTGACGAATTTAACTTCTCTCAGATATTTTCAATGCGGATTCCTATAAAATATTCTTTATAGAATTTATGTTAATAGAATAGTTCAGACCATTCCACCTAGTGATAAAGTCTAAGACTATATCATTTTCATTTTTTTAGTTTGAGTGGTCTAAAACTATCATCTTACATATTGTGGATATGAATTGGTATAAAAACTACATAAAAAGGTCTTCTAATCCTTTTATTGACTGGGTTAGTAGATTGTTATACTAAATAAATGATGATACATACAAGGTATGAATGAATCACCTAATCTTAGATACCAATTATTGTTTGAGGGTTGTCATCATGGGACCACATCAAGATAAAAAATATATCAAATTCCACATTGGGTCTCTAGTTCTATTTAATGTTAGGAAATTTGTATTTCTAAAATTGGGTAGAGGGGTATTTATGTCTACCATTTGAGGAATTGTCTTTATTTTAGTTTCACTAGAGTACACATATACTCCATAGTTTCCATTCAAGCTACTAATAAATCAATAGTGTTTATAATTTCCGATGTAATAGATGGTTGGGAAAAATTGAGTTTGGGTAGTGATGGGTGGAGTGTGGAATGGTGGGCCTACCAAAATTCACTTTTGATAAGAAGTGTGTGTTAGCCTAAATAATCTCACATGATAAGGTTCTATTTCCATCCACGATGGAGGGAATTTCTAATATTCATCATCCATTAGATCTATATAAATTGGTTGTCTAAAAACCACATTAGGAAAACAATTTTTTTCTACTTCAACTAGTATGGAATGCTATTCTTTTAGAGGGTGTTTTTTTGAAAGAGGAATTTAAGTCTCTACTTAGAGGGTATACCCAGTGGGTATATTTCACATGAGTAACACAACATTGTATATTTGTAAATCCTTCATCTATACATCATAATTATAAAATTATTCCTCTATTATAGGGGGTTAAACATCATCAGGTACTGAGTAGGCGGCAACCATTCCTATTCCCTTTTCATTTTTTAAGTCCCAGTGGATAAGTGGTAGCTGATCATTTGAGGAAGCACTCACATTTTTGGTTTACCTTTAATTTTTGGTACAAACACCATCTTCGACTATTTTTGTGTGGAAAGTATTATGAATTGGAAAAGTATTCTCTTATTATCCAACACTAGATTCTTGCTCCAAATCATATAAAATACTAATGAAAATGAAATTTATTAATCCATTATACACTATGAGTATTATGCTGTCATTTGAAGGAAAAGTGGGCTTTTCTTCCTTGAAGTATATATCAAGAAGTAAGTCACCATCTAAGCCTTCTTCCACTTGAGGGGATGATCTTGTGTAAGACCCATATGTGTCTTCCATTTTTTAGTCTATTTATCCCCTAGGATTTCTTTGTGTAGGGTAATATAGATATAATACCTAGAAGTACTTTTCATATGAGTCCTCAAGTAGAAAGGAAAGCCATGAAATGAGAGAGATTGTGAAGGATTATCATTTTATTTTTCTACTAGTCCATAAAAGGACAAAATCAGTATGTGAGGAGGATGTTGAGTTACAATTTACCCTAACCCATTGGGATGGGGATAATCTAGTTTAATCGGTGTCATATTTTGGACCTCTAGTAGATTTGAGACCTTTGGGGGTGGAATCGATGGTAAAAATCCCCCAGTCCTATACGTTGGGGTTTCTCTAAAATAAATGCAATGGAATCCACTAATGTATCCCTTTTGATCTTTTTGGGTTTTATAGAAACCTTTTTTTGGTTTATTTTATGCTCTATCTTTTATTTTCTCACTTTTAGAAGTAAAACCATAACCAATGTTTTGTACTTTCTTAATTAAAATTCTCAACGAATCTTTTTTAAAGATATGATCTAGTGTTCTTTTAATAGGTCTATCTCATTTGGTTCAATATCTATAATATATTACATTACAGACCCCTATTGAGTGTAGCACCTATCAAATATAGTGTTTTTCCATGAAGTAATTATTTTAAATGGAATCATTAATGGATGAATCTATTGTTTGGGGAGAGGGGTGAAATGTAATGCTCTATTTTCACTCCATCCTCTGATATAGATGTATAAAGAATCATCATCAATCAGCTAGTGTAAATTATTTAATTCATTAAGGAATTTTTATTGGATTTTCCCACAATTCCTTCTTAACATGGGGTGATATGACACTAAAAGGGAATCTAAATCAATATTTAAGTGAAATTATTCTTTTTCCTTGATTTGTTTTTCATATTCCATGTAAGTAAAATGATTCCTCTAATTGAAAAGGATTCATTCATAAGTTCAAATGAAGATGGTGTATACATTAATCTATTAACATTTTTAGAACTTTATACTAAGATTTTCTATGGTCAAGAAAATAATTAGTATGTTGTATTTGGTAATTTTTTTCCTCACAAATATGGTGTTTTATTATTATTCTATGAGAAAAACCTATACTTTTTCTGAGTAGAGTGGTCATTCATGGATGCCTTATTTTGATGAGTAGGGTTGATTGGACTCTTATATACTATGGTGAAAGATAAGATATACGAGGGTGATTATGAGAGTAATCATTTTCTTAGGCTTCCTTGCAGTTGAGAAATAATATCACTTGTTAGATATAGAGAGGTTCATGTTGCGTGCCTTAATCTCTTGAGTTCCTCACTATATGGAGGAATTCTCAAAGTTTCATTGGAAGAGGGATGAAATTAATTTTTATTTAATATGTCATTATGTAGAGTAAGTTCTTATTGAACTTAATTTATTAGGAGTAATACCATTATGGCATAATTTCCAGCTATAGTGATGACTGATATGGTATATAACCTAGGGGAGACCTTCAGGGTAGACTATAATAATGGGAAGATCTTCAAATCAATCGATCTTTGAACCCAAAGGAGTATTTCTATAGTGTTCATCATGAGAGAAATTACTATGATAGATCCTGACACATCCATAGGAAGGACCACTGTGGTGGGTGATCTGGGTAGGACCACCAGTTCTTTTAATAGTAATATTGTAGATATGTCCTTTAAAATTACTTCTACTTCATTGATATTACAATGAGTAAGTAGGATCTTAGGAAAATATTGAAAAATGTTCAATGGAATAAATAATTCCATCATTAAGAAGATAATGTATATGGTTCTACTCTAGGGATTTAGAATTCCCTTAGAGAGATTTATTTTTGGATACCCTCCATTGGGAAACTAAATTTATGTGTTGTTCACAATGAATTCCGTATATGGGAGGTTCCATAGGTAAACCTATAGATTCATTTGGAATGGAATTATAGGATTATTTAGAATGAGTTATATTTTTTATCTAACTCTTGGTTATTTATAAGATCTGTTTTCAACATTCCATAAACTGAATAAGAGGAGGAATATGTGTCTCCTCTTGGGAAACTTCCCGAATATGCCAACAAGACTTTGAAGATTTAGAAGGAAGATATGTATTCCTTGAGTTATTCATTAATATGGGACATTGGTCTCTAGTTATAACATGAATGTGTTCCATATCTTATTTTTCATTATTTTTTTGGAATCTCAGATGAACCCTTGGGATAAGAACACAAATTTGTGCCTTATTTTGAGTATCCATCAATATATGTTTAAGATCTAATCTAATAGTTATGGTGGTAACTTGTGGATATCCCTTTATGGTTTATAAGTATGTTCACAAATATTTGTTAATTTTTTATATGATATGTTGAAAACATGATAGAATGTGTATAGGGATATATTCTTTCATATCAATTTCCTCAAAAATGTGTTAGTGGGGTTTGACAGTAGGAATGGGGATATGTTCCCATTTCTTGGTAGGAGTGGGTGTATAGTTTTTCTCATGTATTGATGTCATTTTTGTGGTGCACTGATGAGTTTTATGTTTTGTGTTAGGAATATGTTCTTTCTCCCTGATTACTTCATGGACATCCTGACATGATTTCTCTAACACTGACTAATTATTCTGCATGCTTGGTGTGAAGGGGTCGATATGTGTGCCTCCATACAGGTTGTTTCTTGGATATATTGGTAAGATTCATTTATTTAAGAGTGTATATGATCCTTATCCCTATTTTTTTTATCTCTCTAGGCCTAGTTATCTTTCTTGGATTCTTGCTTCTAAATGAACAAAGTGAAGGTTACCATGAGGGAATCCTAGGTCGGCTTATTTGGGGTAGATTTTTAATGATACTAATGAAAGTGGGTGATAGGAGCCCCATCAGGAATATAATGAATTTGGGTGAATTTTTAGATTCCCTCTTGATAATCCTAAGTAATATAAGGTAGTTCTTTTTTTCAACATTTGGGGTAGAGAAAACTGAAGTGGTTTAAGGTTGAGGTAGGTTCCACTTACTCCTTCATGACCCATCATTGTATAGATGGTCACTGAGGATTCGTGTCGAGTATAGATTCTAATGAAACCTCCATAATTTTAATGGTTAAATATAGGTTGCACTCCCAGATCATCACATTCATCACCTTATGTTAAAGGACTTAGGAGGGTGACACAGTCATTTGATTTGATGAGACCCCAACTTGTATAGTTACTAAGGGGTATGTTTGTCATTAAAAGGACTATATTTGTTTTGAAGGGAGTTTTGGTGATAGATGGCTCATGAAGGAAAATAAAACCCAAATTAGAGAACCAATTAATGTATCATCACATGTAAGAAAACGTTCTTAACTAATTTCACGTGGGATACTTAGTTTTTATTGTTATTTTGTTAATGAAAAATTTATATTAGGTCCACCAATTCTATTTCAACTCAAATCAAGGTGGCATAACACTTGATTGTGAATGAATGTTGGTGGCTTAAAAATCTTCATATCTGACCACTATTATTGTTTTTATAGTTTTAAATAGAGTATATTTATGGTATAGGAAACACCAAATGACTCCCACATCCATAAAAGAGGTGTTACAATGTACCTTATTTCCAAATATAGGCAGTCCCTAGGGTTTTTCGCCAATGAAACTTAGGAAATCACATTGGCTAATAGGATGAGAGATTGGGCTAGTCACACCTTATTATAGGTAATTATTTCCTATTATGGGACACTCATATATATTTTATTAATTTTCAAGAATCCTTCCCCAATCCAAGTACACGACTGGTTACCCCCATGTTAGAAATCAATTGTTACCATGTGTTAATGGGATTGTATATACCTATATGAGGTATTACATAAATGTTAATATATATATATATCAAAGGTTATATATTAATGAAACCATATTTATGTGTTATAATTTCTTCATATTTATCTTATTTTTACTTAATGATATTGATTTATCAGTTATGGTGGTTTAAATCCACATAGCTAGGATATCTAGAGTTTATCACCAACCAATATTATAGTAGATATTTATGGTGTTGGGATCAAGCTCATGAATGTGATATCCATTGTTTCCATGTGAATAGAATCAAAACTGACATTATTCTATGCCACATAAATGGTAACATCATACCTTTTTTGTTCGTGTGACAAAGATAACTGTACATAGTTTAAAATTGTGCAGTAATGATGACTATGTAAAAAATTCCTAGAAACAGTTTCTAGGGGACTTACAAATGAGTGAAACTTTCTAGTTTACCATGACAGGAATATTTTCCAACCAGGATGAGTTGGTCTCATAAGGAGTATTTCCCTATGAATATAGGTAACATCAATAATATGGCCTGATGGAAATAATGTGATGAGAATTGGAAAAAATATAACCCACCAGGTGAGAGAATAAATTTATTAATAATATGAAATGATAGGGTAATGATATATAGAGAATATGGACATATTGAAGGGAGTGATAATATTGATAATGTTGGGTTTTAACCTCATATAGGACTCTACATATCTAATAGAAATAGAAATCCAAGACCACATGGTTCAAATGAAATAGTTTAGGTTCATGTGACAAGACCATACCATGAGGTTTAACTTTATGTTGTAAGACTGATATCGTTCATTTTAACATTTTTTTGACTAGGACAATGGCTACATAGTTTAACATCATGTTGTGTGTATGTTCCTTTCATGAAAAGTACCAATAGAGTATTGAGTTAGTATTACACATATGAGGTTTCTTTAGAAAGATTAATAGGGAATATATCCATCTTGTTATAAGAGAATATGGTTGTTTGGGTTAATACTAGGGAAGGATTCCCAAATTAGGGGCATTTTAAAAATTTAAAATGGAATAATCATTTCAGATCTCTAAGACCAAGTGAGTCATTCTCTATATGAGAGATAAGAAATAATGGATGATTAAGAACATTATATGCAAGTGAAAAATTGTACATAAATGGGGATTACACCTAATGAAGAGTGGGGAGAATTTCATTTGTGAAATCATATCATTATTTTAGAACAATGTACCCAAATATTATCATGATTTCAATTATATGTTTATCAGAAAAGTTGAGGCTACATTTTTACATCTTACACTGATGATTGTTTGTGGGCAGTTTATTATCATGGAACATGGATATGGTGCTATGTAGTTTAAATTCATGAATCCCAAGAACATGTTTCATAAAAAGTATTAATCTAAAGTGTATATAGAGGCCTATGATTAGGATTCCATTTTAAGGTTGGGTTACTAATAATATATCCCTTTGAAGGGTCCCAATCATCCCATAGAGGTTATTTGATTTGATATAAATCTAGTTGGAAAAATCCATTTCATTTATTACTATATTTCTTCATGAAATATCCATATGAAAGAAATATTCTTCGTGGGATGAGAGCATGAAATTGAGGGTAATGAATAACTCTATAACCACCCATTTTGAATTGGAGAAGATGTTATATGAAGTGGGTGTGGCCCACAAAATAAGAGATAACTGCTTTTGAAATAACTATTTGAAAAGGGTCACCCATGAAGAACTATTACAGAAGGATTTTCTATGAATTTAATTATGTGAAAAATGATTCTTGGTGGAGGTTCATACATAGAGGATAAACTTCATGAATGATTTCTATATGTGATTTTTGGGAAACCAATGAGTTTCTATTCTCTATGTTCTATGTTTTATTCTCATTTTGAAATTGAAAGTATTATCATACCTTCTTCTAAGATTCTTATTATTCTTTTGTATCTACACTATTCCACTATATGTTCAATTATTTTTGGAAATAGTGGATTGTTTATAGGAAGTTTGTAGTACGCCATTTTCTTGAAAATGGGGGCCACATTGAGGTCCATAATGGAGGTCTTTTTTCAAATGAAATAATAACTTGAATTCCCCAATCAACAACAGCCTCATGAGGAGCTGGAAATCAATCCTCATTGACTGAAAATAGTGGGGGCTTCAATATGTGGTCTCATAAAACATCCACCTAGATTCTGAAAATGGCATGATTCTACAATATCACCACTATGTAGGGGAATTTCTATAGAGTCTCATAGGATACCACCTCACCATCACAAGCCATATGATGTTTGTTTGTGGTTGGAGGGTTGATTTTCATTATAGAAGTAACCTCAATTAATGAAGGAGGTATGGTTCATAAATATATGTTTCTTTGAGGCAAGGGATTACTAGTTCTTAGTGAATCCTAAATACTTTGTAGTTGATTTTCCATTACTAATTTTAAATTCAATTTTCAGCACCTCTTGGGTTATTTTCTCCTTTGAGGTGTTTTGTTACACTTTCATCCTAAACATGGTTCATTTTTTAGTTATTTTTCTTTACAATTTATTATTTTTAAATATTTTATGGATTTAGACATCACCTATGAGGATCCATTTAATTATTTATCTATATATTACATGTTTCTCATTTTTCATATGGAATGTTCTATATTTATATTGTTATTTTTTTATTTCTTTATAGTCTTTATTAATAATATTTATTCTTATATTTTTATTATTGATAGTTTCTAATATTAAGGGCATAGTCTCCTAAGTTTGTGGTTTAAGATGTCTCTAATTATTAGTAGCCTCCAACATATAAGGAGGAATGTATAATGCCTTTTTGTTCTCCAACTCATGACTTAGTGATTTGGAAAATGGAATTATAATAATGTTCTTGTTTCTCCCTATGGGTGTGTAGAATTCCATTCTATTGATATTTTCACCTTATAATCTAGTATTTCTCATAGAGAAGAAAATTGTTCTATATTAAATCAACTGAAGGGCTTATAAAATTTGACCCACTCTCACCATACCTATCTATTATATCCCAAGATTCACTTTATAAGAATATTAACCAAAAAATCAAACCTGGAGAAAAAAACCCATAAAAGGTTTGGTATGGTCCTATGAGAATTTCTAACTATTTTATTCCAAATATAATTATTTTTATTATAAATGTAAAATATTAGTCCATAATTTTTTCCAAAGATACTCTCGATGCTTATAAAACATAGAGTTCTTAAATGATGAAAATGAATAGAAAAATTGTATACCTAAGGAGGTTCTATGTTATCCATTAAAAATAAATTGAGGGATAGATAGATTTTACTATGAATAGATTCCCCCTAAAATACATTATTAACCCTTATAAAAACAAATAATTAGGATACATAATTTTTATGGGAAGTTAAATTGGATATCAAGATGCATCATCAAATAGAAAGATATATTTTTATCTTTTGGAAATAGGATGGTTCTAATTAATAATAAGTTATTATATATTCTTTTGAACACCCTTTCATTCATAAATTTTTTAATAGTTGTTTAATGAGTATTAAAAAGTTTCCTATCAAATTAACTTGAAATTATCACTACAATTTTCAATGTCAATAGGCTACCTATAAATGGTTATCTAGAACAATTATTGACTACGGAATCAACATTTTGGAACTAAAAAAATCAAAGAATACTATACATTCATGGTATGTGATTGTTGGTGGTTTATGATAAAAAAATAGATAAGGATATAGTTGTAGATCACTTTAGGTGGTCACATGAAAAAATTAATTCAACATCATTTAAAAAGGATGTAAATTTATTTCTTTGTATAAGATGTTTTGAAAAAAATACAACAGTCCATATTTAGAGGGATTCAAACACTAAAAAATAAAATAAAATAAAACTAAATATAGAAATAAATGTAATTAGTTTTTTTTGTAGTAGGTACTTCCAAAGTATCCAGTTCCAAACATGTTGATCAACCCAATTTTTAAGTCTCTCGAACTCTACCATATTAATAAGGGTTGGTTATGTAAAAGAAAAAAGTATTTTTATTATTTTGAAAAATCCATTTTTAAACATATTTTCCTAGAATACCAATCATTTTTAAACATTGAAAAATAAATATAGTTCAACTACTTTATGTATATATCTTCAGCTTCTTGATTAGTTCTATAGGTTAGAATTTTAGATTATTTGGTCTTCACATTCTCTCAAATGAAAATATTCTTCATATCAATGTTTTTTCTTATTTCATTAAAAACAAGATTTTATTTAAAAATAAATCACTAAATTATTATTCATGGAGATCTTAGTAGGTTCATCATGTTTGTAATAACACATTGGTATATTTATATGCCATATTTTATATTATATAGCATTGTTAGAATAAACATAATCAATTTCAAATGATATTAATGAAATAATGGATTGTTTCATGGATGACCACATGAACATAATGTCACCAAAAATAATATTAATCTACTTTTAGTATTACTTTAATTGTGGTATATTTATTATAAACTATTGGAATATCAAAAAAGGTTGGAATATTTACTGTGTGCGCAGAACACATTATAATTCATTTTACATTTAATGCACCTCATAATTATTTTATATACCTTAATATGTGTTTGAATTTTATTATATATATGTAATGTAGATAACTACCCCATAAATATTATCAATCCTGGTGCATGTTAGGTATCTCATGATATTATTTTTTTTTAAATTTTTATGATCAAAATCTCTAATATCGTTTCTTTATAATTTAAATCTTTCTTGGATTGAGGATGTTAAGGGATTGAAATTTTCAATGTTAATATTATTCAATATAATAATGTTATAATTTCATTGGGAAATAAATCTTCCATCACCACTTTTAATAACATTTATATTAAGGATGTTATCCATATATCTGATATCAATCATTTAAAACTCTTTGACCATACTCTCCTTAGAAGATAATAATATAAATTTATTATTTTCTATGAAAATTAGATCATATACATATATATAATATAGAAATATTATTATGTCATCATCCTTCTTCATATTAAGTGAATTTCTATATGGAATCTTATGAAATCAAATAGATTGAAAGTATTCATCAATCCTGATGTTTCATACATGTGGTTCTTGATTAATTCCATATAGAACCTTATAATTTTTTAACACTTTTTATATTCCTTATTTATTAATGTATAAAGATATTTGATCAATTTAGATATCCTATTCCAAAAGATATAATTATAAATTATATCTTCTCATATATTTTATAGATCTTCCATTTTTATTGGGAACTATCAAGATCAATAATTTGATCAACTCCCTCCACACAATGGGGAAAAACTTTACCATAGTCAATACCCTACTTTACTTTGTAGAAATTTTCCATGAGTTTCTATTTGTATATTTAGACTTCTACTTGAGCAATATTTTTTTTTGAAAACCAAATTCACTCTAATTTTTTTCACCCTTCTGAGACAATTAGTAAGTCCCATTGTTTTTTTCTTTTAGATGGAATGAATTTACTCATCCATAACATTATTTCATCAATCATTAGATTTAGATTCCTAATGCATGATAAGATTAGAAGTCCCCATGAGGCAATATATATTACCATAATAATATTTTTTTTTGTGCTTCCATACATTTCAATATGTATTTGAACATTTTTGGCACATATATCAGAATGTTATTATTCATTGTATTTGGATGTAGAAGTATGTGGTGGCAGTTCCATTGGTTCTTTAACTAATCATTCTTTTATTACAGTTTCATCATTTTTTTCTCCCTCTTATAATGTTACTTTTACCACTCTTAAATATTAAACTTCATTCAATTTCAAAGAATGTATTTACTTATAGAGAATATGTTTAACAAATATAAAATTCTTTGTTATGATATTATAAAAAAGATATTTCATTGATCAATATCCATATCCCATAAGTATACACTTCATTTTTTTACATAAAGTATTTTTTACTTTTCCTTCGATATTATGACATAGAAAACCAAAAAAAATATATATGAATTAACACCTAGGTTTTTTGAGTAATATATGTTTCATGTGGAATCATTACTTCAAAATTTTTCTGAGAATCTATTAAGTAGATACACCAGACACAAATCCATTTCAACCCATAAAGTATTAGGTAGTTCATTTTCTTTCAACATGATTATTTCTATGTTGAGAATTTTTTTATTTTTTATTTCATCTAATCCATTGAGTTTTTGTTTTTAAGATAACATAAACTAGTTTAAAATGGATTGTTTCTTGAGGTACTCCTAAAAACCATCAGTGGGTTACTCTATTCCTTAATTAGATCGTAAGGTTTTCATACAACAATTTCATTGAATCTCAACCAATAAAATGAATTCATTGAATACATCAAACACTTTTGAAATAATATTGAAGAAATATATCCATGTTTTCCTATAATAATTAATAACATATTTTATAAAATACCTTCTTTAACGATTCAATTTTAGATTCAATGTGTCTCACACATCAGTGTGAACTAATTGAAGTGAAATAGATGATTTTTAATTTTCCTTCATTACAATTATATTTCACTGGATCTTTCTTATAATCAATCTTTTACATATTTTATTTACATAACTAATATTAATAATCTGATTGAACATGTTATTTATTCCTTATAATATTAAAAAATAAGCATTTATATGTCTGAACCTGATATACCATAACCAATGTTTGTCTACATATAACACATTATAAAACCACAGAATGTTGGGGAGTATTGTAATTGAAAACATGAGGTTCTTCTTCATGGAATTTTTTTTACCATATTTAATTTTCCATCAACTATCATTATTTTATTATTATTTAGTCTTACATGAAATAATTTTTCCATCGATTTCCCAAGATTCAAAATGATTGGTTTCATATTAGGTGTAAAGTATAAATTCAAGTAATATAAATATTTCCATATATTTACAAGATCAAAATGAATCATCTTCAATGAAAAGATATTTATGAGAGATCACCAAAAGAAATTTATTTTCAAACCCTCTTATGTATGTTCATTAATAAGTGCTTGTGTTATGTTAATTGGTTACTAGATATAGAGTTTAGATAACTCATACCTTGATTTTTAATACATATTTGTTCCATAAACATAATGGAATATATATTAATATCCCTTTTATGAAGAGATATTGTCCTCCTCAATGACATTATCCATGAATTTTTTATTGAAACATTCACTACTATAATGTCTATATTTGGTAAAATTATAGCACTAAATGTTTTTATTTTCTACTGTCCAGAAATTGAAGAATCATACAATTTTTCCTTATTTTTTTCCTAAAAAATTATAATATTGATATCCAAAACCTCTGCAATTTGGGATACTTTAACCCTGTCCTAATTTTCTTAAATCAATTTCATATCTACAGAATCCTCTACCTTGACCTATTTAAAATTCCCATTGTTTATCATTTAAATAGTTTTTTAGAGGATTTTTTTGCAGTACATATTATACTACTTTGGTATCATTCCATCGATTCACCTTCATTTCATTTTCTTATAGATAACCCATGAGTTATTTAATATGATTTTTTATTAATTATTCAGTTTATTTTATGGTACAGACTATGTAATCAATTTTTGGATATAAGGATCACATTATTTTCTCAAATACCCACAGGTACTCAATATTTTATCCATTTATTCAGAGTTTTTCCACACCTACAATTACATGAGTATTCCAATTTATATCGGTTTCAAAAGACATCATAAAAAATAATTTGAACTGACATTGTATAGATTAAAGTTGTAACCAATTCACCTTTCCAATTATATTGAATGATTTGAGAAGGTGTTCATAAATATCCTTTTATGATCTTGAGGAATAAATTTTATTTAATGTGTAAACATAAATGAATTGATTAATTATATATTTTTTCCTTCCAATGTATCTTACATATTTCTATGAAGTATTATTTTTTATCTTTAATTATAGCCTTCTCTACCCTAGACTATGTATTGGTGTATCCATCTTGCATGATGTATATTAAATCATTGGTGTTATGGCCTACTTTAATTTAGATTCACTAATTATCATAGTTTTACTTCATTAATTTGAATATAAAATCATGTGAATTTCCATTTTACAAGGGGTTTTAGAGGAAAAAATGTATTTTCAATTTGAGAAAATTTATCTCTAGAGGAAGATTTACCCAAAGTGAAGATTTTGGGGGATTTTACTTTTCATAAATAGAGTAAATATATGGGATAATGTGTGGTATTTGAGTAGATAAAAAGTAGATAGGAGAGACATGGAGGATAATAGAAAATATTATGGTATAAAACATCCTTTTTATAATTTTGTAAAGTTAAATTGATATGGGTGAATGTGAAAAAATTGTCATAAAGGTTTTTGAGTCCCCAATTTTTCCAAAGTAGAAAATGATCCATTGTAAAAATTTTAAAATTTTAAAAAAGTGGGAAGGCTGGAAATTCCATGAAAGATTTTATATTTGAATAAATAGGTTAAACTATTTATCATATTCTTCAATTCATGCATTTTTGTTGTTATAATTTTACATTCCTTTACAAATCTCATGGATCTCAGTAGACATAAAAATATCAACATCAAACACTTTAATACCACTGAAGGTGTATGTTATTGAAAAATAGATGTATATGTATATGTTGATAATTGATGATGATCAGAGGAAAAAAAGTTATGCAACAATGAAATAAGGAACCGAATTTATTTCTTCAACTCAAACAATTTTGAAACCCATACTATAAATAAAATTTGTAGGGATACAAACACATATAAATCAAGTAAAAAATTATGTATATAAATAATTGTCCTCAATTTTTTTGTAGTAGGTACCTCTAATGAATATTACACCAAAATGTTAATGACCTAGATTTTTCATTTAATTTTTTTAATTATATGGAACTATTCCGAGGATGAAAAGTTTTAATTCATTTGAATCTGATGCTCCATGTGCCTGGAATAGAATTTTAAATGTTATTAAGGCATGTTCAGTAAATGTGTGAGGGATAAATCCTAAATTTTGAACTGGTGTTCATAATTGAAATTTGAGGGAACCGTTGAGCTCTTATCACTGAGATTTGATTAAGGGAGCCTTAACCTCAACTATAATGGGTTGAGAGAGGAAGTTGGTTTTTGCAGTTTTTGTGTAGGATTAAAAAAATAAATCTATTTTATTTTTTTAAACACCCTCTACCTTTATTTTAGGTTTCGGTGGTAGGGAACACAAGGTTTGGTCGGACATTTAATGGAGGACATTAAATGACATGTTACACAAAAATGCGTAACCACCCTACATGCAATTAAGAAGGTTCATTAATTGGACCAATTAATGAAATCTCTCTTAATTATGTGTCGTATTGTAACTCCCCTCTCCTCTCTCTTTTTATCATTTCGTTTTCATTGGAAAAAGGTGTTGTTTTGGAGAGGAGGATTTTGGAGGAGCCCCTTGATGAAGAACAGATCCATCAAGCAAGAACTGAAGAATGTCATTTCAACAGAATATTTGGATGCTTGATTCGGGATCGATGAATACCGACCCATATACAAACACTGGACACTCTCTAATAAATATTGAGTTAGGGGTTTTTCTTGTTTAAATGTCTAGAGCTGTTGAATCATTTATCTTCTCCCTTGATAAGATGATAATTCCAAGGGTGCGGGCCAAACGAACAAGGAATGATCTCTCCGCCTCTTGTTCAATCATTGCGTCCTATGTGGGTGAATTTTCAGGTTGGATGGAACACAAATCAGAGGGTCAAGAAGCAAAGGAAATGACCCGAGAATCCCATAGGTGCAATCAGATGGAAAAAAGGACCACTAGAGCTCACCCGATGGCCCGTGGAAGACCGCCAGTCCAGTGGCACTGGTGGCCCATGCTGGTAAGCGTTGGCGGCAGCTGGAATCGGCTGGTTTTGGTGGTGATGGCGCGCCATCGCATGTCATAGGAAGAGGCCGCAACATTAGGCTGTGGTAGTCAGTAGGCGGTCGACACCAACTGGCCGCAGAGATGGTGGCGTGCCGTCGCATGCCGCAGGAGGAGAAGGTTGTGACTTTTCAGCTGCGATGATTGATCAGGGTGGCCGAAACTGGCCATCCGTGGAGGCATAGTGGTGTACTGTCATGCGCCGATGGAGGGGGCCATGACTCAAAGTCATGGAAGAGGAGGGATATGCTCTATATGGGTCCCGTGGTGACCGGTCAGTTCCATGTGGAACAACCACTTCAAGTCCCGAACATCTTAGCAATTCGAGAGAAAGGGGGAAACACCTCCCCCTATGCTAGTTAGGGTGGGCCTCATGACCTCTTATGGGCTTAGACTCACCCCCCTGTGGGCTGGGATACACCCTCCTGTAGGTGGGGCTGCGCCCTCTTATAGGTCGGGCCACGCCCCCCTAAGGGCCAGGCCACACCACCTTGCGGGCTGGGCCGCACCCCATGCAAGACGGGCCACGCCCCATGAAGGCTAGGTCGTGATCCCTTGCGTGTCAGGCCGCACCCTCTATGGGCTGGGCTATGCCCTCCCAGCAAGCCAGGTCGGACCATGGCCTAGCCCAACTGGGCCAGGTCAGACCTGGGCCGGGTTGGTCCGATCGGGTTAGACCGAACCCAAACCCATCCTGGCCCAGCTCTGCATAAAATGACATAACTTAAAATCCAGACTTCTGTTTGAAAAACTATCTATGGCTCTGGGACCCATGGAATGAGACAGTCCTTTTGGTATACCCCACTAAAATTTTAGATAATTTTGGATTATGGCTAGGTTGGATCGAACCTGAACCCAATCAGGCCCTCAGTATTAAAATGCTTATAACTCACTAACCGAGTGTCCAATTAATGTTCTGTCTATCGCATTGGAACCCTTAAGACATTGAGGTCATCTGGGTTAATCTTTTGTAGAGATTAGTGGTGGTCTAGGTATTAATGATATCTGAAGGATAGGATTCTACCGAACTTGAGTGCACTGGTGCGGGGAATCTTGAGGATGGTTGTCTTTGAAGTAGCAACTCTGTGTGGATCAACATCATAAAGACCATGTGTGGATCATCATCGTAGCTACCCAATGAGGATCATTTTTAGAGCGGCCCATCGAGGATCATCATCTAGAGACCCTGTGTGGATCAGAATCGAGCGGCCCTGTGTGGATTAACATTTCGGTGACCCTGTGTGGATCAACATTCCAGTGACCCTGTGTGGATCAGTATTTAGAGACCCTGTGTGAATCAATAGTATCATGAACTGAAAAGGTCCAAACTTATAGTGGAATTTCATGGAACAAAAATTTACATCCAAGAGTGGATTGATAACAAAATAACTTCTTTTTGGATCATTTGTGGAACTTATAAAATGAATAAGATGATATAGATTAAGACTAATCATCTATATTCTAGATCTCCGAGTTTTATACCTGGTTTGAGATGAATGTTGCTTCGTGATTTTTTATTGAGTTCTTGATTTGTGGTTTTTTCTTTATGGAACTCTGGGAGACCTTCGGGGGTCTTGAGGTCCCTACTAACTATTGTTATACTCACCCCTGCACAAGATTCACCCGCACCTTGTTGTGTCTTATGCAGACGATGGACAACTTTGACCATAGTTTTGGAGCCAGAACTGGACGGTGCTCATAGGTGGACCTTTAGACATGATGTGCCTCCATGACGACTGACCGTGAGCTATATATAACCTTTAGGTAAGAACCTTGGAAGACAATTTTGGGATCTTTTTTTGTATTGCTGTTGTAATTTTTAGTTGGTCTTGTATTCCATCCCCTTTACTTATAGTACACACACCTTTTAATTTCAGTACACATATTATAATTACCATAGTTTTACTATCTGGGTGGTGCTTGTTGTTTTATTGGACTATGTGTTTATAGGTTTAAAGGCAATGCCTTCTTGTTTTTCAGGGATATGCCTTTCGGTGCCAGGTTTCAACCCCTGGCCTATGGAAGGCAAGCTTGGGGTAGTCACAGCATGGGCCCCAGGGGATGGGTCATGAAAAAGTGGTATTAGAGGAGTTGGTTCTACTAATTAACTAGGACTATGATCTTTCCAATGGAGAAATAATGTTAAGTGTTTTGAGTGTGGTTTTCAGTTCGGTGAGACTAGTGTTTTTTCGGGGGCCGATGTATCAATACACCAGGACCCTGAATTATGATTTCCGACTCGGTGCATGAAAACACTGATTGCATGTGTTTTGGAAATGTTTTACTTTAATATTTTTTGAGTCGTCTCACTAGGTATAACTTTTGACCATGGCACACCTATTTATTTTAGGATGCTACCGCATAGATAACCATCTAGGATTCCCGAGCGAGTACAGGACGATGGCCCACCGAGTGATGAGGATTCAGTGTAGGGCCCTCTTACGGCGATAGTACCATCAGGTGGTGTACCAGCAGTACCACTATCCATTGGGAAGCTATTTCCACCTGCCCCATCAGAAGATAGTGCATGCTGACTGAGCATGTTGCATGATTTTCAGCGGAAGAGGCCTCCAGGGTTCCGAGGCAAGATAGATCCACAAGCGGTTGAGGAGTGGCTGGAGGCTGTGGCCATAGTTTTCTGCCTGGTTGGGACACCAGCCGAGCAGATGGTGATCCTAGATACCAGTCTTTTCCATGGAGCAGTAGGGAGATGGTAGAGCCTGATGCTCTAGATACACGATGAGGCGACCCTCACCTTTGCAGATTTTGAGGGCCTCTTCAGGGAAGAGTTCGTACCAGCTACTCTACGCTCTGTATGTATACATGAGATATTACACTTATAGTAGGGTAGCATGATTGTGGCCTAGTACTCGGTGAGGTTCACAGACCTCTCATGCTACTCTATTGACATGGTTTGAGAGCCTTTATTTAGAGCACGGACCTTCGAGAAGGGACTCTGATGGGAGATAAGAGTTTTGATGGTATCTCTCAGCATCCCAATGAATGTTGGAGTGTTGAAGAGAGCACTCTTGGTAGAGAGCTTCCTTGCTGAGCAGACACTGACAACGAGACCCACCATCGTGATACACGTAGCAGAGTCATCTACGGATGGTTGTAGGAATATGACATAGAGGTCCAAGCAGAACATACCTTCTGGTGAATGACCCTGAGACAGAGGGTCGGAGGTGCGAGGCTCATGAGGTAGAGCAGGCCAGAAGAGGAGATAACTGTGCTTCACGTGCAACGGGCAGGGTCACATGGCTCATGACTACCCGGCCAGCTGTACTGATGACCAGCAGACCATCGAGGGACCACCGAGGTAGAGGAAGATATTTGAGCAGGGAGTTTTTTATGCAGCAAGTGGATGTGGCAGAGGAGCTGGTCATGCAGAAGGTGGTGGGAAGCGATTCAAGGTTCTACCTCCACCACCTCCAGGTGGTCCACCCCGACCATAGGAAGCTGGTGAACATAGATGAGCTCATCTCCAGGTAGGTGAGGCCTATGACCACGAAGCTCCAGGTATGATTCGAGGTACGATCTGTGTCTACTCCACCATAGCTTCAGTACTTATAGACACAGGTTCCAATCACTCTTTCATTGCCACATCCCTCGTTCGGAGCTCGGAGATTCTAGTAGAGTCATTGGCTCGATTCTTATGGCCAGAGACTTCAACTATAGGGGATTGGACGATTACACATTGGTTCCAGAAGTGTGAGATTACTCTAGGAAATTAGAGCTTCGGCGGGGATCTTCTAGTAGTAGCATCAAGGCCATACGACGTCATCTTGGGTATGGACTGGTTATCTAAAGTCAATGCTCATATTGACTGCATTAGGCCCAAAGTGCGGTGTGTCCACAAGTATGGGACCAGATTTTCCTTCATTGGAAAGATGGAAACCTCTGCAACACATGATGGACTTACCCAAAGGAGGGTGTAGCTGATCCAACATCAGTTATCTAGATTTACCCTTAGAGCAGTTGATGTTGAGAGTCTAAGATATTTTATAGTGGTGGACCAGTATGCTGATGTCTTCCCTGATGATGTTGTAGGACTAACTCCTCATAGATAGGTGGAATTATAAATCGACTTTTACCCTGAGACGACACCGATATCTACAACAACATATCGGTTGGCTCCCATGGAGCTTCGTGAGTTATAGGTACAACTGGAGGACTTGCAGAGTAATGGGTTCATAAGGCCTAGTGTTTCTCCATGGGCAGCCCCAATTTTGTTTTCCAAGAAGGAAGATGGGAGTTTGAGGATATGTGTGGATTATCAGCACCTAAACTAGGTGAACATGAAGAAAAAGTATAAACTTCCTAGGATTGATAATATCTTAAATCAACTAAATGGAGATCATTGGTTTTCGAAGATAGACCACAAATCAGACTATAATCAACTAAGGGTACGATATGTGTATGTGAAGAAGATGACCTTTAGATATCGGTATGGCCACTATGAATTCTTGGTTATTCCATTCGGCATGACCAACAACCCTATAGTGTTCTTGGGACTCATGAATAGGATCATTCAGCCATACCTAGATCACTTTGTGGTGGTCTTCATCGAAGACATCTTGATATACTCAGTGTCGAATGAGGATCATGCCTATCATCTACAGATAGTTCTAGATACAATCTGATAGCACCAGATTTATGGTAAGCTCTCAAAGTGCCAGTTCCAGATAAAGGAGATTGACTTTCTGGGACACGTTATCTCAGAGGATGGAGTTGCAGTGGATCTGGTGAAGATAGAGGACGTGCTTTTGTAGGGTCCACATAGGAGTGTGACCGAGGTGCGGAGTTTCCTGGAGTTGGATGGGTACTATCAGAGATTTGTACCTAACTCTTCCAGAGTTGCGACACCCTTTTCAGCATTGATGAAGAAGTGAAAGCCCTTGGTGTGGACGGAGAGATTCCAGTATATTTTTCAAGATCTAAGGAATAGAATGAAGAGTGTCCCCATGTTTAGGATACCAGAAGAGGGCGTTGGGTATGTATTCTACTGTGACACATCAGGGAACGAACTTGGAGGTTTCCTGATGCTGGAGAGAGAAGCGATCACTTATGGATCACGAATGATGAGACAATAAGAGAAGAACTATTCTACCCATGACCTAGAGTTAGAAGTAGTATTCTTCTCCTTGAATATGTGGAGACACTACTTGATGGGTGAATGATATACTATTTACTATGATCACAAGAGTCACAAATATATCTTCTCACAGAAGGACCTGAACTAGAGACAGAGAAATTGTCTAGAGTTCCTCCAGGACTATGACTTTGAGATAGTCTACACTCCTAGGAAGGGGAATGTAGTATAAGACACAACCAACAAGTGGTCTGGTGTACAATTTCTGAGTGAGGTAACACAGCAGCTAGCCGCTTTGAAGATACCATTTTTTGATAGACATGGAGCAGTTTACCTCCAGTGTATGACAATCACTCTTCCAATCCTTCAGTGAGTCAGGGAGGCATAGCTTGGGGACATTTATTGTGAGGATAGACATGCTCAGATATCCTTAAGACTATAACCCGATGGATTTTCTTAATGTGGGAAGAATTTCATCCTCTTTAGAGGATGCACCATGGTACCAGTGGTGCTTCAGAAGGATGTGTTAAGGGATTTCCATACATACCCTCTGGTGGTACATCCTAGTGTGGTGAAGATGTACCGGGACCTCTAGCGCCAGCACTGGTGGCCAAGGATGAATAAAGTAGTGGAAGAGTTTGTTTCATGATGCCTCACTTTTCAGCAAGTAAAGGCTGAGCATCAGGTTCCAGCAGACTTAGCGCATCCACTAAAGGCACCGTAGTGGAAGTGGGATGGTATCTCCATGGAATTTTTATAGGGATACCATGGATGTCCATGGGACATGATTCCATCTGGGGGATTTTTGAACGACTCACCAAGTCGACCCACTTCCTACCCATATGAGAGGAGGGATCAATAGAGGGATTGGGATGCCTCTATGTACAAGAGATTGTATAGCTTCATGGGGTGACATAGATGATCATCTCTAACCATGATGCACGTTTTACATCCCAGTTGCGGAAGGGATCATAGGAGGCATTCGAGACTCAGCTACGTTTGAGCACCGCATTTCACCCTTAGACAGACGATCAGACAGAGCGGACCATTCAGACACTTGAAGAAATGATTCATGCTTGCTTCCTAGATTTTTGCCGCAATTGGGAGGATCACTTGCCCTTGGTGGAGTTCACGCACAACAATAGATATCACTCCACCATCGGTTTGGTACCATTTTTGGCCTTGTACGTTCGACCATGAAGATCAACTCTATGCTGGACAGACCCACGAGATTCAGTACTTATGGGTCCAGAGTTGGTACTGGATACCACTGAGGAGCAGATCATCCAGGAGAAGATGAAGACTACACAGAGCAGGAAAGAGTCTTACACTGACAGGAGATGGAGATCCTTGGAGTTCGAGGAGTGGTACCATGTCTTCCTATGAGTCTCACCTCGATGATGTTTGTAGAGATTTGGCTAGGGAAGCAAGCTATCTATGAGGTTCATCAGACCCTTTCAGGTTCTCAGCAGATTTGCTGAGGTGGCGTATCAACTAGCTCTTCCCCCACAGATGCATCGGGTGCATGAGGTTTTCCACGTGTCACCGCTTATGAATTATGTGCATGATCCATCACATGTTATAGACTGAGGCAAGCTTGAATTTGATGATGGGGTGATGTTTACAGAGGTTCTAGTGGAGATTTAGGATTGAGAGGAGCGGGTCCTTTATGGATGGTCGATTCCTCTGGTGTGCATTCGCTGACAGCATGAGAACCTCCAGGAGAGCACACGGGAGTGGGAAACTCAGATTTGGGCTCAGTACCCCCACTTGTTTCCTTAGTCTATGTTGTGGATTTTGAGGACAAAAATCCCTAAGGTGGGGATAATGTAAAGAAATATATTTTACAAGTATTTTTTTAAATTATATAGAACAATTTTGAGGCTGAGAAATCAGACGGTGTTTGATTCCGATGCCCGGAACATAATTTTAAACTCTCTTAAGGTAAATTTTGTAAAAGTGTGAGCAGGAAATCCTAACTTTTTAACCAGTACTCAGAATTGAAATACGAAGACACCGTTGAACTTGTAGCACTGGTATTCCCTTAAGGTATCCTTAAACTCGACCGTAGTGGGTTGAGAGAGGAATTTGGTTTTATTTGTTTTCATGGAGGATTAATAAAATAAATCAAGTTTATTTTTTTAAACACAATCCACATTTCTTTTAGATTTTGGTGGAAAGGACCACAAGGGGTAGTCGGGCATTTAATACATGATATTAAATGCCTGGTTACACAAAAATTTGTAACCACCCTACATGAAATTAAAGTGGTTCCTTAATTGCACCAATTAATGAAATCTATCTTAATTATGTATCATAATATAACTCCCCACTCCTCTCTTTTTTTAGATTTTGGTTTTCATTAGCAAAAGGGAGTTGTTTTAGAGAAGAGGATTTTGGAGGGTCCCCTTGACGAAGAAAAAATCCATCAAGAAAGAACCAAATAACATCATTTGAGTGGAATCGTTGGATTCTTTCTTTGGGATCGAAGAACACCCAAACATCTTCAAATGTTGGATGATCTCCAAAAACTCTTGAGGTAGGGTTTTTTATTGTTTAAATTTCTAATGTTTTTGAATCATTTATCTTCTCCCTTGATAAGAAGCTAACGCGGAGGGTGCGTGCCAAACGAATATGGCCTAGTCCCTCCGCCTCTTGTTCAATCATTGTGTCCTATGAGGGTAAATTGTAGGGTTGGACAGAACCCAAATATGAGGGTCAATAAGTTAAAGAGGTGACCCGAGAAGCCTGTAGGTGCGATCAGATGAAAAAGAGAACCACCAGAGCTCACTTGGTAGCCCGTGGAAGACTGCCGACACAACAGCACTGTCGACCCGTGCCGACAGGCATTGGCAGTGGCCGACACCGGCCAAACACGGTGGTGGAAGCGCGCCGTCACGTGCCGCAAGAAGAGGCCGCGACAATAGGCCATGATGGTCACCAGTTGACTGACACTAGAAGACCACAGAGATGGTGGTGCACCATCGCATGCCGCAAGAGGAGGAGGCTGAAGCTTTTCAGTAGTGGCGGTTGATCAGGGCGGCCAACACTGGTCGACCATGGAGGTAGAGCAGTTCGCTGTCGTGCACTGCTGGAGGTGGCTACAGCTTGAAGCCAAAATGGTGGAGGGACCCACTCCCTATGGGTCACACGGCAACCAGACATCACCACATGGCTTCACCACTTCATGTATCAAGTAGCTTATCCGTTTGGGAGAAAGGGGGAAATGACTCCCCCCGTGCTAACAAGGACGGGCCCCGCGCCCTCCTATAGGAGGAGCCGAAACCCCCTACGGGCTGGGATGTACCCTCCTGTGGGCCGAGCCGCACCCTCTTATAGGATGAGCCATAACCCCTTATAGGCTGGGCTGCACCCTCCTGCGTGCCGGGCCGTGCCGCCTCGCGGGCCGGGCCGCGCCCCCTTGCGGGTCGGGCTGTGCCCCCTGCGGGCTGGGCCGCACCCCCCAACAGGCTGGGACACACCTTCCCAGCTGGCCGGGCCATGCCCTCCTAGCGGTCTGGGCCGGGCCGCGGACCAGCCCAACCAGATAGGGTCAGACCGGATCCAGACCCATCCAGGCTAATTTTCATTTAAAATGCCATAACATGAAATCTATACATCTATTTGATGAACCATTTGCGGAGCTGGCACACTTGGAGCAAGACAATCCTTTTGGTATACTCCACATGAATTTTAGAGAAAGTCGGTGAATGATCAGGTTGGATCAAACCCGAATCCAACTGGGCCATCGGTACTAAAATGCTTATAGCACACAGACTAAGTGTATGATTGATGAAAATTCTATTGTGTTGGAACCCTTAATACATGGTTGTCATTTAGGTTACTACTTTTTGGAGATTAGTGGTAGTCGAGGTATGACTGATAGTTTGAGGAGAGGATTCTAAGGAACTCGAGCACACCAGGTGTAGGGAATCTTGAGGTTGACTATCTTTGAAGTAGTGACCCTGTGTGGATCAGTATCATAGAGACCCTGTGTGGATCAACATCATAGTTACCCGACGAGGACCAGTTTTAGAGCGGCTCGTCGAGGATCAATATCCAATGACCATGTGTGGATCATCATCGAGTGACCCTATGTGGATTAGCTTTCCAACGACCCTATGTGGATCATCATTCTAGCGACCCTGTGTGGATTAACATTCCAGCGACCCTATTTAGATCATCATTATAGTGACTCTATGTAGATCCGTAGTAGTGTGACCTGATGAGGTCCAACCTTGCAGTGGCCTATCATGGAACAACAACTTACATCCAAGAGTGGATCGATAATAGAAAAAAATCTTTGTGGATCAGTTGTGGAATTTTTAAATGGAATTAGATGATATATCATAAGACTAATCTTGTATATTACTGATATACAAGTTGTATACATGGTATGAGATGACTATTTCTTCATGATTTGTTATTGATGTATTGATTTGTGGGTTTTCCTCTATGGATCTCTGGGAGACCTTTAGGGGTCTCAGGGACCCTACTGAGTGTTATTATACTCACCCCTGCACGGGCTTCACCCAAACCTTGTGGTGTCTTGTGCAAACGACATATATCTTTGATCAAGGTTTGGGATCCAGAACTAGACGGTGCTCGGAGGTGGACCTTTAGAAGTGCATGCCGCTATGATGAACGACCATGAGTTGTACCTACCCTTCAGGTAGGAACCTTGGAAGATGATTCCAGGAGCTGTTTTTATGTTTCTGTTATACTTTTTAGTTGGGCTTATATTCCACCCCCTTTACTTACAGTACTAACCCCTTTTACTTTCAATACACATCTTTTTACTACGACAGTTTTACTATATGGGTTGTGCACGTTGTATTCTTGGACTGTGTGTTTGTAGGTTTAAAGGCAATGCCTTCCAATTTTTTTAGGGATATTCCCTTTGGTGCTAGATTCCAACCCCTAGCCTATAGAAGGAGTGATTGGGTTAGTCACGACATTGGTCCTAGGGGATTCGTTTTGACAAAAAAGACAAAAAATTTAGATTTTAAATTCTCTCATCATTAATAATAATTATAATGGTATATCTTATACAAAAAAAATAATTTTTTTTTCAGAAATTCATGGGAATAAATTACATGTTATTTTATTATGAATAAATATAGTGAGTCACCATACGATATTTATAATTTTATATTAATGATATCTATGATTTGATGTTATCTGTAAGAAATGATTAAGTCTTTGATTAACCATTCCTGATGGATCATCAGTAAGGAGGACATCCACTTTGTGAAAGGCCACTTTATGGGTCTTCGCCATTCACTTATAAAGATTCCACACCCTTGATATCAGTTTCAAATAGGATAAAAACTAATATTGATTCACTAATATAGTCTTTTATGTTTAATTGAGGGAAACATTCAACAATATATTGATCATTGGGGAAGTAGATCAATTCAATTTTATCTTAATGTCATTTTGTTGGTTTAAAATGGAATAATATTACAATCATTGAATTATTGACCTCAGTACAAATCATTGTTCAAATAATCTTTAGGATATCACAATCCCTGTAATGGTCATATTTCTAGTTTTGTGGGTTCACAATGGTGATCTTACAAAAAACGACACTATTCACTGTATAATATCCCCCTTGAATCCAAATTCTTTTATTCTCTGACCTTGTGTATAGTGGTAGAAATGTATATTTTTCTTTATAGAGATTAATACCTTTACCTATATAATATATTTAGTGGAAACCATTTCCTATATCTTAATCTAATTTATCTTAAAAGTTTCTAATAGAAAATTCCTCCATTTTATGTTTATCATATGTGGAAATTTAGTTTTGTAGCACAATACTTGCAGCTAAGTGGTGGAACCTTTTGGAGGTGCATATCAAGGTCAGCCATCAAGCATCCCTCATTAACATGTTTTGTAAAAAAATTGATGAAACTCTAACTACTAAGGGATATCACCCCAATGCGCTAATATCAAGAAAATTTTCTCACACTACAATCCTTGAGACATATCCTTCCATACTCTCTAAGAAACTGAACTGAATAGGAAAAAAACTACTAGATAAAATTAAACCCCCTACAAATAGGTATAAATTTAACACTAAGGAAATCTAAAATAATGGTTCCATTCATAGTAGGAAAATCATTCATGATTAAAATGGATTAGTGTTCTTGAATTTAAATGCATTTTATATTGACTGGGACCTCATATTTTAGTGTTTCATACTATCCTTGATGGGATCTTTTTTAAGTACACCTCACAACATGCCCTTGGCATGCGTTGAAGTTGATTCAATGTTGGTCATTAAATTTTCCATTAGTCCTACCATATACCACCTAAATATTTTTTATATCTTTGGAGTGTTGGAGTTTAATGTGCTAGGATACAATGATCCTTTACACTCAGTTTGAGGAGAACACTGTAATCGATCATCTAGCCAATAATGTGAACATGTAGGTTGATCTAATGGTATTTTATTGTATAGGTTCTCTACATATAGAATTTAATGTTATTTTTATAAATATTTCCATAGGATACACACATATAAGCCACATTAATTGTTACATTTTAATTTTAAGGCCATATTTTCATTAAAAATATAGATTTATAGGATACCAATTTTTTCATATTCAAAATAAAAATACGAAAAAACAAAATTTAAAATTAAATTCATGATATAGAATTGAAATCACAGAAAATATACTAAATAACATTAAGAACAATATTATTCAGTCTAATAACATTCAATGTTATTGTAAAAATTAAAACAGATTCATAAAATGAAATACCATCCTCTTTACAATTAGGATGCCAAAAAATTACCATTTAACCAATGTTATATGATTATTACCATAAATATTAAATTAACTTACACTCCATACCATTTTTTTGTAATCCTATCATTAATACATAAACAAAGTAAATTAAACTCTCTTTACAAAAAATACGCATGAATCCAATATACACAATATAGTTCCATCAATGGAACAAAATTTACAAGTGAAATTTATTTGGTGGAATTAATTAATATTTGTTTTTTTAATTTCTCCCTAAAAAGTATTTTCTATAAAAATTTCATAAAGAAACTCAAAACTAGAAATGTTATTTTTTTTTCAAAATACAGTGAAACACCACCTTCCAATTCTAAATCAATACTTTATAAACATTTATCTTATTATAAAATGTTCACATCACACAAGAATAAAATGATTTAAACTTTTAAAGACTATTTATGCTTCTATTATATACCTAATTTATTCATAAATCATTAAGAGAATGCATTCAAGTAAATATCAATATCAAACATTACAAATTCTCAAAAAATAGATCATTCAAAAAATTTAACTTATACATTTCATCAAACAATAAATGAAAATACATCAATAAATGATAATTTATATTACCAACAATAATCATTTTAGGAAAACCTAAAATATTTTTATAGGTATATAATTAATCAATGTAGTTTATAATATATAAAATAAATTTAAAAATTGTGTTGACTTACTTGAACATAATTGTTCATTACAACTCACTATTGAAACCTAAAAAAATAAAAAACCAATAAATATGTTACTAACACAACATAATCATGAAACCAACTGGAAAATCAAGCTTCTATAATAAAGCAAATGATCGTGAATGTTTTTTGGTTTAACTATTATGTTTTCAAGATCCTACCACTACTTTTTGAATTCCAATTATCCCATTTACACTTTAATAAAAAAACTAAGGAACTAAAATGAGATACCAGGAACTAGTACCCATGTTGGGACACTATAAGTCCTGGGACACATTCCCAATCCCTGTGATAAGGTAAATAGTTATAAAGGGATCAACCATAACCATTAGAAATGTTTTATCCCTTCAAAACATAATGTAATAAAAGAAGCTCAATAAATAGATCAAATGAATAATAATTAATAATCATCTAAAATATAAAATATATCCAATAACATAATAATATAATCTGACATAACTAATATAAGAGGCTCTAAATTAAATATACTCAATCACGAAAACATGAATAACTCCTCTTGGAAGATGAGATATTTCATATTCAATCACCTATATCACTCTTCAACTAAGATAACAGTCTATCACATATAGAAGAAACATAGTAATTTCACTTGAAAAAGAAAACTGGAGATGATAATTTATATAAAAACAGAGGTTTATTTGTGTTTTTATTGAACTATACTTATAGGATTCCATCGCATACTCTATTTGTAACCTTTAATAAATAAAAAATAACCAAGCAGTTTGAATTATATATAAAAACATACAATTTACATTTTATGTAAATCATGTAACATGATGATATCACAATTAAAATATTGATGAAGATAAAATAAGTTAGTCAATTTTATTTAAAATAAATTGTATTCACAATGTTAACAAGTATAAAAAACAATTCTCTATTAGTAACCATCTATGAATCCGGGGATGAACCTATAGAGTAAAGTGAATGTAGAACCAGGATCCTCATACTAAAATATAATTAAACAAATGCATGTAAATAACAATTAGTAAAGGCCAATATATACTATATTTATGATTGTGAGATAATATAATGATAACCATTATCCTTTATGTATCCTTGTGAAAACATAATCTAATGATTGGATAAATAAGTTAGCATCCACTATGTCACGTGTTTCTATAATCTTATTGTGGTGCATATCCTAAGATCCAAACTAAGTACCCACAGTATCCCATGAGGCATCCTCAAAATCAATGGGGTTCAATAATTAAAGAAAACACTTCATCTATTGAATTAATTACATAAAAAATTCCTAAAAATAAGTAAAAATTATGATCCAAAAATTTAATAAAACAATTTCTAAGGGGTCTTTAAACATTTAATAAATACATTTCATCAAATATCTTATGGGTTTCATATGATTCAAAAATAAATATATATCATTTAATCAATCTCTTTCCATACCTTTTGAAAATCCAAATATGTTTATTTTATAATATTATAAAAATCCTCAATCATATCAAAATATATTTCATTTATATAAAAAACATTTAAAAACCCCAAACATTAAGTGTTCATCAAATAAAAGAAGAAAAATAGAGTTACCTTCCCATTTGGTCCACTTTATTAAATTTCAAAAGATATTATCCATATAATATTTCACCTATAGTCTTATGAAACCAAAAAAATATAATTAAAACATAGAATCATAATAATCTGATAAATATCCAATTTGGTGGATGGGAGAATACTTACTAGTGAGACCTAGACATGATGTTGTTATCTTTTTTCACAATTTTATGCATGGAAATATATTTTTTAGTTTTAAAAATAATAATAAGATGGTATTATATGAAAACGTTAACATATGTTATGATTTTATTAAATTGATTATGTAAAACGTTCTTATGATATGATTCATCCCAAAGTTTTGATTCATCATATGTTCCTTTGGGTATGGTTTTATGATTATTTTTTCATACATTTATCCTTATTTTACTCTTACTAATATATGATCTTCATTATAATAAGATATAATGTTTTGATTAATATCTCTTATGTTTTACCCATTTATGAGCTTTTTATCTCTCTATTTTATTATGTTTCATAATCACCATGGAACAGAAATGGAAAATTAGGTCAATAACAAATCATATACCTAAAAATTAATTATTTAAATTTATATTTTATGATCTGATAAAAATTTTATCTAACTATTGTCTTAGAATGATTAAAAGTTGAATTTTGAGGTATAATTTATTTATGTTATGTGATGTATAATAAGAAAAAATTATATAAAATATATTCATGTTGTGTTTGTGTTATCTCAATATAGAAATAAAAGATCACCACAATATATCCCAACCTTAGATATTTTACTTTTTCCAAAAAAATATTCCTCACCCAATGAATTCTTGGAAATGTTCATCCCATCACCATGATCTAAAGGGAACCTCAAGGTATCATTTCCCCAAGAATGAATTTAGGAAATTATTTAAAAATTTAAATGATAATTTTTGACAATATCACCACTTTTAATATAATAAAAAAATTACTTATAAAATAAAAAATAATTATTTTGTGTCTTATCAGTGAACTAATTATAAAATTATAAAATTAAAATAATTTATATAATTTTAAAAAAATTATATTAAATTATTAAATTAATTGTTTATTTGATGATAATTTACAATATAAGGTGTAAAAATAATTATTTTTAAAAATATATAAACATAAAATTAAAATATAATATATGAAAAGTTTATATGTGATGTTATGTATGTAATGATGAAAATTATATGACTCAAGATTGGACAAATATAATATAAAAATGTGAAGTACATTTTTTATTTATATTTAAAATTTAAACATAATTTAAAATTAATTTTTACTAAAAAATCACAATGCATACATATGTTATATATATATAACTTTTATATATAGTGATAGAAATATTTTTTATTATTATATATTATGCAGGGAAAGGTATTTCAATATCTTCCAACCTAAATAATTTTCTTAGAGGTCACCATTCCTCATGAGTAAATTTTTTCTGTTAAATCCATTTCAAATGGGGAAATATCCAAAGTTAAAATTTATTCTGTTCTCAATTTTAAACATTATATATCATGTACTTATAATTTGTATTATGTTTTTACAATATAATTGTTTTGGTGATTATATTTATTAAAATTTTCTTTAGTATGGTTTAGTGAAATAACATGAGAAGTTTGAGTGGAAAATATTAAAATTGAGCTGTTCACAAAGAGGGACCCTTAATAAGAAAAATGAAAATATGTAACAAATAAGGTTTCAATTTAATATTATATTATTATAATATTTATTAAAATAATGTGTTCCACTTAGGAGTGGTTATTGAAATTTTTTGGCTTTAAAACCCTCATGGATCAATTTTTCATTAAATGTGTAATTACCCCGTATTTATACTTACTTTATTTCATTTTTAGGTCATATATTTTATATTAATTTAAGAGGATATTTTTTATCATTATAAACAGGATTCATGGATACTCTTATCTCTACTTTGATTATGAAATTTAATTCTACATAAAAGATTTTAAATGTATGGTGTACAGTTTCATTAATAATTAATTTATAAAAAATATATATTATTTTTGGGAAATTCATCACTCATCCACAATACTTATTCTATTAATTATGGAAGCTTGGAAAATCTATTCCAAACTAGTAGTCAAGCCCCCAATTTTCTTCAAGATAATAGCTGAGGAGGATATCATGACCCTTATTGTTGTGGTGAGGAAAATGTAAACAGATTTGGGTGATAAATTGATCATGATTTACAAATTCATTGACCAATCATGATCAAAAGGTTGGGTAAGATGACAATATTATATATTTTCATCTTTGTGAGTGGTTTATGGTGGTGTGGATAGTGGATCTTAGTACAATTGTAGGTGGTCAATGGATATGGATAATATAGTAGTGGTGAACTTAGAAGTGTGGTCCTTATGTTTTAAAGGAGTGGGTTTTGGGTTAGGAAATAATTTATTTATTGGATTTATATGAGATAGACGATCTCAAACACTAAATATTATTTTTTTGAGGTTTTTTAAGATTAATATAATCAAAAGTGACTAAAATTTCAGAGTCATTCAAAATAAATCACTATAGCATTATTATAGGTAAGGATCATGGAGCAGGTACCTTGATTGGGGTAGAGACATTTCAAAGTTATGGATTTTTTTAATAATAAGTTGGGTTGGAATATACAGTAAATAAGTTAGACTAACCAAATTAGGGTTGGTATATTATCCTCCATTGTAGGCCTCTGGAGAGGTAGCATCCCACATTCCACAAAACTCCAATTAGAATATGAATCATAGGCCATATGTTTCAATCACATGCTTCTATAATGATTTTCCACCTGTATTTACCTAGGCCCAAAACCATGTATTCCATTATATTTTAAAATTATTTTTTTGAAAAAAATTTACATAATTATCATTTTTCACAAGTAAATAGTCTATTTCACTCTTTTTATAGTTCTACTATGATAGTGATTTTTTTGTACAATCAAATATTTTGTAAAGATAATTTTTTGAACTTTAATTATTTGGACAATATATTTTTAAATAGGAAAATCTTGGAATAAAATGTGTGTAGTGATCTATTTATATTAGAGAGTTAAATATTTAGGTTCCTTTCATTTGGTCATTTAGATATCTGAAGATTTTTTTTTAAAAAATTAATATACTTTTACATAGATTCTGGTGAGTTATCTTTTATGACTATTATGGTGAATATGACACAAAATAAACCTCTATAAGGACCAAAAATTAAGATATAAACTTTTTGTAATCAATTAAAATAGGGAGTTTCTATTACATTAGTTTTTTTATAATTTTTTCATAATGTTTGGAAGTAGTGAATCTTTAGTGAGACTGATAAGATGTAAAATCTTAAGTTTTTTGATGAGGAATGTAATAAGATTATGATAATCCAAGATAAAAAATATGAATGTCATGTGGTTTTTATTTCCATAGTGTATGATTTGATATTATGTTTGTAATTCCCTACTTCCATTATCTTGATTAGAAGGGGATGATGGAAAATGATTGATGTCAGGTGATAAGTAATTTTATTGAAAAAATTAGTAATGTAAAATGGTACAACATTAAATTACATAAGGTAAATATAAATGGTAGGATAAGATTATATATTTACATTTCTTGATATATCCTCACAATAAATTGTTTAATGTGTGATCTATCATAATTGTTTTATATTATTTCAAAGATAGTATTATAGTAGACTGTTGCCTTGAGAACATCATTGGCATAAAGCTAAAACTGTGATAGGATTCTTGGTGACCACCATTTAGGATATATAAGAAGATGGGGTTAGGTATCCCCCTAAATATTATTTTATAAGATGAGGAATAATTCCTTAATATTAGGATGAGGTTAGGTACCCCCTATATCTAAAGTATAATCCATGAGGCATGGGTCCCCTATATAAGAGAAAGGGATTTCTATCCATATGATCAGAACTATCATTAGATTTGTACATATCTTCTATTAATTTATTTAGGTATATAATTAATAAAAACATTCCAATGATTTGGTAAAGGTACTCCCCATGGAGAAATTTTCTAGAAGAGTGAAGTTTCTATATATTATGTTTGAATATTTCACATTTCTAAGAGTGGGGTTATTGGGATTTATTTTAATTATATGTGTAACATACATGTTATTATTATTGAATTAGTTATTTATGCAGTGATTAAGGGTTGGATATACTATTAAAATAGTATTTTGTATCATTGTTATGGTCGTATTATGATTCTTGGTTAGTGTCAATATGAGATATTATAGCCTTTTTATGGTTCATTTCATTATTATTTGGATGTCTATATTTTATCTACATTTCATTTTAATACCTGAGGTGTATTTTAGGGTGTTTTTTATACTCACCCCTATTTGGGAAATCTTATAGAGTCATACTTATGCTAGTATAAATAACTATATCATGTAGGGGATAATGGTGGTTGGAGAGTTTGAGGTGTAGGTGTTCTGTGGTGATTGAATGTAGTCATGGGAATTTTTATGATGGGATATTTTTCAATTGTGTGGGAAATTTATCCTTACTATAATTTTTTACCATATCATACTTATGAAGTTTAATTTGTTATATTTTCCTATTATATATTTACATTAGATTTATTGACATTCTGTGAATACATGAATTTCCAAATCTTTTGTTTTAAAGATTTTTTAAGTGGATGATGTGTGTTATTTATATTTTGATGTCAATATATGTGTTTAAAACTATAGGTTTTTTATTTGAGAATTGTTCCCATTAAGTGGTATAAATTATTTGTGTTAGAAATTGGACCTTGTCTTATTGCATGTTGGAATAAGGTGACACACATAGCTCTATCGCCAACCTATGTAGTGTCCATGTACACAGGTAATGTCAAAATGGTTTTATAATATGTTTCATTTTTTATACAGAGTTTATGGATTGAAACACATGATAATTGGTTGTTGAAAATGTGAAAAAATGATAGAGGTAACTGAGTACATTTTTTTTACACTATGGAACACATATAAAGGGTTTGTTTCTAACAAACACCTACAAAAGTAATCTTATTGTATTTATATTGAATTTCACACTCCAATAATTATTTGAGATGTATATTTAGTTAATTATGTGAATCATACTATGGTTAAATCATGATTAGTGAACATGATTTCATGTAATAGGGTCACTCTCCATGGGTACACTTATGGGTGAATATTCATTATCATTATTGTTGTAAATGTTAACTATAATTTTTTATATTTAGTCATTATATATAGATCCATATCTTAAATTTCATGTTTATATCCAAATTTTAACCAATTAGAATATAGATTCATGGCAAAAAATTCCTACAATAGTATTCATATCACCAATCAATGATCAATTGATTAATGATGAGTAAATTCAAGGGAAAATTGAGAATAAGTTTCCCCAAACATATTATGGGAGAGCATAAATCATGATAAAAGAGAAGAAAACTAGTAGTTTTATTGAATTTCATCAATTTCAATTCTAGTGACTACATAACATTCAAGGAAATATCAATTTGTAGAAAGCATGAGATTTAATTGAGGAAATAAGAAATTTATTATATAAAATTAACATTATATGATAATAATTGGTGTTATTAGTATCGATACACCTTTAATATATACTAAGGTTCTAGTAGGATACGGCTATTTGGAAACATGATGAGACTTTTTATTAGATAGGGGGAGCTTGAGATGTCGTTTTTGATAGAGTATAATCTTTTGATGTTGATGATGTCACTAGTTCAGATTCTATAAGACCTAAAATAAGGAATTATAACAATTATACATTATTCCACAAGTCTTGTGGGTATCACATGGTTATACCACAAAATAAAGAAAAAAATAATTTCTCAAGGAGTTGATGTTTGAGGATTGACTTTGGAGGGAGATTAGACGTGGGGTAGTGTACGAACCCAATATTTTCTAAAAATGTATCAAGTTTTATTTTAGGTATTTTATTTTTATTTTTTTAGTATAATTTTTTTGGGTATAAACTTGGGTGAATTTGGGTGATAATTGGAGAAATTTGGAAGGAGGAGAGTTTATGCATAGTAGGGGAACAATTTTCCCAAACCGTGCACCCATCTTAAAATACCAAAAAATCCTAGATAGAGAATATTCATATGACTAGAACATGGTTTTTCAAACAGTTCTCCCTATTAGTAGAAACCATTCACCCCCCCCTAAGAATAGGTGCATTGTTAAGGCACCCGGTTTGAAAAATCGTACACCCTTGCCCAGGAAACCGTGTGTGCGGTTTTAATTAACCCCAATATTGGTTTTAAAATTAACCAAACCCTCATAATAAATCCAAAAGACCCTAAATTCTCTCTAATAAAATTATATCATTTTTTAGTCTTCTAGATGCATTACTAGGGCTGCCGAGCTCCATTCATGGTGAATCGAAGGGAAGATTGAATATTTGTACCTTCTTAGGTAGATATTTTCTTCTTGTTTAGATATTTCTCTCTCTCCCACTAATATTTATGGATAAAATAAGGAGGTTTATTTGGTATTGGTTCTATATATAGATCTAGTTTTTTTATAGCTTGATTAATTTGATTTTGGATCATGGTTTTTGATCTAGATAATGTTCTTCATCGAGGTTTTGACCTGTCTGTTTCAAATTGGGGATTTCCATTGAGCAATTTCTCATCAATGAATTACGATAGGTGGTGTAAATTCCAATCTTATATTCTGGATTAAATTATGTGTATATAATTATGATAATTTTATTTTCCATTATTGGGAAATTTCATTGATAATTGAATTGATTTGTTTTAATTTACAAGTGTTAACGATTTAGTTTAATTGGAGGAATTGAAATGTACAATTGAATTAATTAATTGTCGAATTAGTTGATGGGATATTGGGATGGTGAAATTGAATGTGAAATAATATTAATTAATTTTTGAACTAATTAATATATTTTTGAAAGTGTAATTAGAATAATTAATGGTTTATTTAATTATTAGGATATAGATACTGTGAATTGGATTAATTAATTTTTGATCTAATTAATGTGAATTGTTGTGATTATTATATTGATTAAATTAGATTAATTAATTGACGAAATAATTAATGGTAATTTTTGTGATTATGAGATTGATTGAATTGGATTAATTAGTTGTTTAATTAATTAATTGATGCTTTGGTTGTGAAATATGATATGAAGGTTAGTGTTGATTAACATTGAATGATGTGGTATATGTGGTATATGTGTGATTGTGATAAATGTGTGTGGGAAATGGCCAGCTACTTCCAAATAATATAGTGATAAATTGTTTGATAAACATATTTGGGACATGTTATACTATTTCTAAATTCTATATTGGTAAATTGATTGATAAACATGTGTGGGACATGGTCTACTACTTCCAAATCCCATAGTGATAAATTGATTGATAAATGTGTGTGGGACATGATTTGATACTTCCAAATAACAATTGTGTTTTTATTTTATAAATGAGTGTGGGACATAGACTACAACTTCCAAAGACCATAGGGTCCTAGGCATGGTGACCGAGACCCAAAATATTGGCATTGGACTATGGTTACAATTATCCGTATTAGGAATTGAATTGAAATTGATAATCAAAGATAACATGTTATAATGAATTTTGAATTGGATATGTGACATGTGATATCCCTTGGAGATATTTCAAACTCCAGCATGGGCTAAAGCAGGTATTGAGAGTTCACGTGTCCTCAAGAACCTGAGGGTTATGTGGTTAAATAATGAGTAATTGTATATATGTAATTTTTTTGCTTTATTGATTTCATTTATTATTTATACAACTTCATACAATATTTTTATTGGATATTGTTTTAGATATCATTGGTGGTGTCCTATTGAGTTTTACTCACACCCTACTCAAGCTACCAGATCGGTACAAGAATAGATTTCATGGTTTTAGGATAGGATAAGTGAAAGAGCCATATGTTAGATGGATGAGTCAGGATAGAGCATGGATGAGGGAACCAAATGTGGTTTAAAAACTGATTAAGAGTTGTCAGAGTCTATTTATTATGGGTTTTGAATATTGACACTTAAAACATATTGGAATGAAATATTTTCTCTTTATTATTGGATATTTTAGTTTCTGTTTTGGTCATCATGTGATATGGTTATTATTCTGGTTATGCTTATATCTGTTGGTTTTTGTTTATTTATTTTCTATTGTTGTGATACTTTGATAAAAAGGGCATAGTCTCCCCATGATCGATATTAAAACCTAGTTGTTAGTTGATAGCCTTTGGCATCTAGGGAGGTGCACCTGAGGTCATGTAGAAAACCATCTCAGGGCATCAGTGTGTGGTACTTGGGTCTGAAAATTATGAAGTGGTATCAGAGGTTGTTTATTTACTTTT
Source organism: Viscum album (assembly GCA_963277665.1). Lineage (NCBI taxonomy): Eukaryota > Viridiplantae > Streptophyta > Magnoliopsida > Santalales > Viscaceae > Viscum > Viscum album. The sequence goes on from OY728141.1 coordinate 106,845,333, forward strand.
TATTTTTTCTTACTATTTGGGAAAGGTATACAAGAGAATAAGATGAGTTAGACCTTGGTTAAGAGGTCATGAATGGTAGCAGTTAACCAATATACTAGGGTAAAATCTAAGTACATTGGTTGGTATTGTTGTTATTGAGGTGTGTTGTTACAATTGATGTTATTTCACCTCAAGTGATGCATTTTTTATATGTTGTGATTATTTTTCTGATATTTTCTGAGATTTGACTCATGGATTGGTATGGAATAAGAGTTGATTATGCATATATAATTCTAGGAACTCATGATTATTTTTTTACATGCATCATTTTAGGCATGCATGAGAAAATAGGTTTTGGGTAAGTTGCTAAAAATTGAAATGTTTTTTCTTTGTTGTATAATTGAATTAAAAATTCTACTTAATGTGAACATAAAAATTATAAATGATGAAATATGTAATAAATTTAAATTTAAACTCTATATATAGTGAAAATTTTAGGGATGAGAATGGGTTTACCCTCTGTTAACCATGACCTAGATATAAGATGGTTACGGGTAGTCATAATACCTTAGTTTTGAACGTGTGGAGAGGTTTGGGGAAAAGACATATTGTGGATTATTGTGATTTCCCCTTAAATAAACGTGTTAAAGTTGTGTTGTGTGTCCTAATACACGTGTTTGTAATTGTAGATATATGCCTCTATGATGAACTTGTTGAGAGGATGGCATGAGGACATGGCTGGAGATTCTCCTCTTGTAGTGGAACAGGATGCACCGACAGTGCCGAGAAAGGAATTCAGAGAGCAGTTCTAAAAGAAAATTTCTTAGTTTACAAACTTCATGGAAAGAGAACCAAGGTGGGTTGTGAAAATCATGTCTGATTTGACGAGTGAGATCCAGTTAGAGCACCCTTGGACTTTCACTGGGGATGGTGGACCTGAGGTAATAGAGTTATGGATTGAGTCCAACTGGAAAATACTTGACCACTTAGATACTCATATTTGAAAGAGATTCATGTTAATAGCTTACATTTTATGTGGTCAAGTGAAATGATGGCAGGACATCAAGATTTAGGATGAATAGTTGGAGATTTTGAAGTGTAAGGACTTTCAGGAGAAGTTATTAGATCACCTTTATCCTATGATGCCCAGATAAGAGAGAGTAACTAATTTTATGTGTTTAAATCAGGGGAGTATATTCATGATGGACTATGTTGGACACTTTATATACTTTCAGCACTTTAATGTAGTGTAATAAGGGGGTGAGGCTAATTTAGAGAAATGATTTTAGGACTAACTTAAATGTGAAATTAAGTCTCCGTTGAATAACTTTAGGTAGAAAAGGTTTTCCTATGTGGTGAATAAGGCTCTCATATTTGAGGGGAACCTAAAGAAGGCTTGTAGTGGAGGACATATGGGTTCTTTTGGATTGTTAAGAGGTATTAATTATGAGAGTAGGAAGCGTCACTACGAGAATGTTTTCTTGGGTGATGAAAAGAAGAGTGGATAGGGGGAAGGGTTAGTTACACAGGTTCCTGCTCATGTGATATGTTACCAGTGTGGTAGGTCAGGACACTTCTTGGGATTATACCATCGACCACCAGTAGAGTGCCGAGGCTATGGCAGGATTGTAAATCTAAAGAGGTTCTCTAGGAACCTCTAACAAATAGGTAATAATTGAGCATATAGATATAATCCTAGTGTGCGAATGGGATCTTCAACACAATATATATTGGGAAGTTGGAGTTTAACTATTCCATAGAGGTAGTGGCAATAGACATTGAGATTCTGGGAAATGACAACCGTATCATAAAATTTTTTTAGCTCAGGGGAATCAGACTGCATCACAGGGATGAGGGGCAGGATAGTTACATGCCACTCAGCCTACACTAGTGGTTAGTGAGGTTGGACTGTCGACATTAAGAGTTACTATTCTTATATCTCCTCTACTTGCTAGTGGATTATTTGATACACATGACTCTCATTCATTTATTTATAAAAAAACATATGAATGTTTTGATCCCAGTAGTGTAGTTCATGAGTAGGGTGTTGATAATATATACACCTCTAGCGGTACAATCTAGTGACATCTATTTGTGAAATGGGTGATCTATCAAGGTTAGTGAGTATCATTTCAGTTGGTATCTTTAGATACTTGAAATTTTAGGCTTTATACTAATTATGGGTATGGAATAGTTAGTGGATTACCGAACCCACATTGATTGTTACTGTAGGAGAGTGAATTTTGCATCTCCTGAGAGTGACAACTATGCACACCGAGGAGAGTGGGACATCAAGGTGGTCCGTGTAGGGATAGTTCATCAACAAATGAGGGAGATCACTATCCATGTTTCTAGTCTATTTCTGGATGACAATGGTTTAAAGAGTTATTTCATTCCACCCATAGTGGGAAGGTTCTGGAATGTGTTTCTTGAGGACTTTCTAGGTCTTAAACCTAAGAGATATGTGGAATTTACAATTGAGATCATGTTGCGGAATGATCCAGTTTCTATTGCACCATACAGAATGGCACTGACAGAGCTTCAAGAGCTATAAAATCAGCTGGAAGAGTTGGAGGATACCATATTTATCCATCCAAGTACATCACCTAGTGGTTATCATGTCTTTTTTCAAAGAGGGATGATAAATATCTGTGCTTATGTTGTGATTATTAGATGTTGAACTAGATGAAAATGAAAAATTGGTACCCTCTTCCACATATCGATGATATGTTTGACCAATTTACGGGATATTGTGTTTGATCAAAGATTTAATCAAGATAAAGGTATCATAAGTTGTTATTTTTACCATATGATATACCCAAGAATTCGTTCAAAGGTAGTTAAAGACTTTATGAGTTCTTTATAATTCTATTTGCATTGATGATTTCTTTGTATGTGTTTATGGAATTGATGAATAGAATATTTCATCTATACCTAGATCAATTTGTCTCCATGTTTTGTGGACAACATCTTGGTGTACTCTATGAATCCCAATGATCATGGCCAATATCTTGACATCATTCTGAGTACACTTAGAGAGCATCATCTATACTCTATGCTATCTAAGTTTCAGTTTTGGATTGATCAGGTACACTTCTTGGGTCACATAATCTCAAAGGAAGGTGTTTATATGGACATAGATAAAGTGAACGATGTTTTTTATTGAGATTATCCAGATAATGTGTTTGATATCCATAGATTTCTTGGGTTAGCAGGATATTATCAAAGATTCATTCAGGACTTTTTCCGATTGGCAATACTACTTTCAGGTTTTACCAAAAAGTGAGTAAAGTTAGAATGGTCTAGAGCATGTGAAAATGTTTTTTAGAATTTAAAGAAGTGATTATCCATTATAAGAGAAAAATATTAATTTTTTATATTATAATATTTATTTTTTTCAATTTTTATACACACATGTACTAGTGCATTTTATAATTTTAATTTCTTTTCTTAACATGTTTATAATTCCTTCTAAAAGTCACTATTACATGATACATTTTTAAACACATTATAAACACCCAATGGTCTTGATTTTATTTTTATATTTTATTTTAAGGTCTTTAATTCTATTTATATTATTATATAATTTTGGATCTAGTGAATATTCAATTGGGAAGATGACTAAATTGGGCATTGAACCAAGAACATTTTGGGGGAAGTAAGAAGGAAAGAAGCCCAATAAAATAACTATAGAGGCCAAGTTACAAGACTAATGATGTTTAAATTTGAACCAACACTATATAAAATAATGGAAAAAATTTCATTATGTTTATTCCAGATCTAATTGTGATGTTTTATGGGAGTTCTATGCATCCTAAGTTGAAGATAAAATTCTGTGTGAGATTCTATGTTCCCAAAAATCAACCACTATTTCAATCATATATCAACAAAAAAACATAAAATTGGGCTGAAAATTTACTTTCTTTCAGGGAAAATATGGGGTTTCATTTTTTATGCTATGACTTACTCGAATTCTTTTATCTAGAATGTCATTTTGGTGCCTCTATTTAGTGAATGCAAGCTGTATCCTATTTCAGGGAAAGTGTGGAAAAGTCCACATTACTCAAAATTTCCACCACTCTAGGCATACCATAATAAAGTGGTAAGACTTGTAATATTAGGGTATTAACACAAGGCTTAAAAAATTCGTATTTAAGGTAGTGTTGTTGGAGGATTTGAGAGACTTGGTGTATGTTTTCACTGTAATGTTATGTTGTGATTTTATTGTCATAAGATTGTCTTTAACATGTAAGTTGGTATAATTCCCCTTAGATTATTAATAAAACTTATTCTTCTTTTAAATTTATATTTTTTTTACAAGTTGAAATTTTTTCATTAAATTCTGAATTTATTCACATAGCGAAGCCAAAAAACTTCCACCCAGTGGTGGAGTGTTCATTTTTTATTAGTTTTCTCTTCTTTAATCCCACTTATTTAAGATGACTTATGACTTCTATTGAAATATTTTCATCAATGTAAGAATACCCTAATATGGGTAGATCCAAGGGAGTATAAATGGGATATATTGGATGTTATTTCTTACTCTATAATGTTTTAATAATTTCTTTTATTTCAGTTTTTCATTCAATAATTTTTTATCTTCCTCTTTTTTATTGAATTTTATCACCACACTTTTATTATTCTAATATGATCAATTACCAAGAATTAATAATGAAAATGATCCTCAAAGTGTATAAGTGATTAATATGATTATTTTAAGGTTTTAAATTAGTAACTTATGAGGTTATATTGATTTAATTTTATAAATCATTCTCGAGTTAATGACATTAAAATAATTTAAAAAGGATTTCATCCAATCCACCCCAAGCGATAAAATAGGATTGAATAATTATATTAAATTGAATTAGCTTAGGTCTCTTTGTGTTCATTTAAACCATATAATATCAAAATCATGTCGAAAAAATTATATCAAAAACAATCCATAGAATGTACACATTTTTAGGTTTTTTAAGACAATGTGGATTCGACCCCTACTTGTACTGCAAGGTTATTTCTTCGGTCCCTAGGGATTATACCACTACTTGTACTATAAATATATCTTCTACATACAGGGTAAATTTGGGTGAGACCAATTTTTTTTCATTATTTATAGTGACCTAAGTAAGTTAACTAAGTCATTTGAATCATTTTCTCACCCCATGTTCTCTATTCTCACCCCCATTTCTCTTATCTTTTCACCTTTCTATTTGTGTGTGTACTAATAATATAAAATACTTATTTTAGTATAATATATTATAATCTATTAAATATTAGCCCATCATAAACCATTTCAATAATAAAATTGGAAATCAATATTGGGAATCGCTTAACATAGGAAATTTCTTTGATCAAACCTTGAATGATCACCCCACACCCGGTGAGATATACAATCATTATAATGATGAATGCTTAAAGGGAAAATTTATGGCCCTCTCAAGGATGATTAAAGAGATAAATATAGGAGACGTCCATGTAGGTCAACCTTCTACCCATTCTATTACTTAGAAATTGATTGAAATTTTTGAAATCAAATGGAGCTAATGAATTCTGAGGTTTCATCATTGAGATTAGAACTACAAATCATTAAAAATTATGACGAACTTGTCCCTACATTGACAGTCCCTTCCATAAATTTATGTGGAGTGTCTAGTTTCCCAAAAACCTATCATGATTATTATAAATAACCAAAATTTGGATTTGTGATAGGCGATGAGGATCATAGAGTTTTTAAGGGTATTTAAATAAGGAGGAAATTGATTTGCTGTATTCAAAAGATGATAATTTTAAATCATGGATTGAGGTTCCTAAATATTTCTACATAGAGTATTTTTCAGAAACACCAATAACTAGAACATTGGGAGAAATCAGAATCTTTGAGTCCATATCTATTCTTATCGTTGATATATCCAACTTGGTAGTTGAATATTATCTTCAAAAGAACCAGTTCTATTGGAAAATTTTAAAAATGAATATGAGTTCAGTTAAAAGTCCCAACCTATGTCTAAAAGTGTTTTCCTACATAAAGTTGAACATATGTACTTTACATCCTCTCTCATTTTTCATTCATTTTTGATTCCCAGAACCTTCATTTTTTTTATTTTTATCTTGATACAAATAAAATATTAATGATCCTTGATATCATATGAAAGAATATAGAAGCAACTGGATCTTCCATTTTTGATATTTCTTGGATTTTCCCACTCATTTATATATATAGGTTTGTGCATAAAACAAATTCTAAACAAAGAATTAATATTAATATAATAGAAGTTTTAAGAAATGTGGTCCTTAAAACATTGAAAGTTAGAATTGGGTAAGTTGGGGGGGGTCCAGGTTGAGCTAATGACTTTAGAAAAAGAACTTTATGGGAGGAAACCTAGCTTCTATGTTGATTTTATTTTATTTTTTGTGTTTTTGTGTTATTTTTTCATAGTAAAACCCTTGGGGGTTTCAGTTTCATATAATGTTTCTTATGTGTGATATTTATGAATTTAAGTAGTTTAGTATTTTCAAATGAAACACATTAAATATATAGTTCAAACCTAACCTTCAATCACCCCAAATGATTCCACTTGTAACATGAATCCAAAGTGGTCAATTAGTTTTTTATAGGTCATCAACTTCAAACTAGTTGATTTTTTTCCATGAATTCATTTCAAATCCACTACCCCTATTTCTTCCCAATTCTGAACTCTATATTCTCTCCTCTTTAAACATTAGGGACTGTTTCATTCTATGTTGGGGTGGGTGAAAGGAATGAAAAAAAATTCATCTCAAATAAATTTTTATGTTCATAAATTGAAAAAAAATTCATTAACCTTGAACATGATAGTACAAATTGCAAACTTTGAAATTGAATAACAAATAATTTTTCATTCCTTGATTCTAATTTTAATCCACATTTAAGTTAGTGGGTATAGATTTTGGAAGTGTGGTTGTATAATGTGATTTTTTACCATTTATATTTTCATCCATTTAAAAATAATAAAAACAAACATCCCTTGGATTGTGGGGTATTAGTTTGAGTTCTTGGGGTCCCATAACAAATGGAATAGGTTTAGTGATCATTTCAATTTTATAATGAGTATTCAACAAAACATTAAAAAATTATAAATACAAAAAAAAATATAATTGCATGTAAAGAAATGGATTGGCCTAATGCATGGCTTCCATCACTTGGGGATAGTGACTCTATAGTTTCCTAGCCTAGATTTTTTAATTTTATCTATATTTTTCATAATTTTATTTTTTTGATTGAGTTAACTTGAGATGATTCCCAAGTATGTGAGCTTCACTTGGTTACCTAAGGTCTTTGAGCCTGAGAGTCATCAGTAAAGTATCTCTATAGGGTAGGATTTGATTGAGTGAAATTTAAATTACTATTGAAAAATTGAAAAAAAGAAAAAAAAATCACACCTTAATATTAAATTTTTATTCCACCTAGAACTTCCATATTTACCACTTGAATAAAAATGAGCCTTGTCTCTACTGTGATGCACAACACACCATCATAATTAATTGAAATTGGATGAAATGTGGATATGGAATTGAAAAATATAATGGGATCTGTATTGGTATATACTTCTGAACCTATCTTCTGTTTAAATATTTTTATGGGTTTCATAATTGTTTTCTATTAGTTATTTTGGTGAGCATTGTATATTAAAATAGTTTTTGAAAATGGAATTCACATTTCATATTTTTTTAGATACATTTTTCTCAGTACTAGAAAAAATCAAGTTAGGGGGTGTGAATATCCACTGAAAGAGGATAATAATCAATTTTTATTATAATATTTATTTTATTCAATGCTCATAAACACCTGTACTAGTGAATTTTAAAATTTGAACTTCTTTTCTTAACTTATTTATAATTCCTTCTAAAACGAACTATTACATGATACATTTTTAAACACCATTTAAAACACCCAAGGGTCATGATTTTATTTTAATATTTTATTTTTATGTCTCCAATTATATTTGTAACATTATATAATTATGAATCTATTGAATATTTATTTGTGAGGATGACCAAAATTAGGCCTTGAACCAAGAACATTTTTGGCAAAGTGAACTGAAAGTAATCTGAATAAAATGATTTTAGAGGCCATGTTACAAAAATAATGATTCTAAAATTTGAATTGTAGTTATATAACATCATGGGGAACATTTAATTAAATAGTGGTCAGAGTTAATTCCAATGTTTGGATGGAATTTTAGGCATCCAAAGTTGAAAATAAAATTCTATGTCAGATTCATTGTCCTAGAAAAATAGAACACCATTCCAATCATATCTCTAAAAGAACATCCAATTGGGATTAAATTTTATAGTTTTTCAGAGGATATCTAGGGATTTAGTTTCTTATTCTTTGGCCCACACTAATTCATCCATCTATAAGGTCATTTCAGCACCTCTGTTTGTTGGATGCAAGTTGGATCCTATTTTGGGTCAAGGGTGGAAAATTCCACATTCCACAAATTTTAACCACCTTAAGGCTACCATAATCAAGTGGTATGATTTGTAATATTCGGGGATTTACCCAAGGATTCCAAAAATTCATAATTAAGGTAATGGTTTTGTATTATTTGAGAGTCTTGGTGTATGTTTTCATTGTAATGTTATGTTGTGATTTTTTTGTCTTAAGATTATATTTTACATGTATGTTGTTCTACCTCCCATTATTTTCATAATAAAACTTCTTATTCCTCTCATTTTCTATTATTTTTGTTAATATGTTGAAACTATTTCGTTTAAGTGTTAATTTATTCACAAAGAGAGGAGATAAATCCTTTACACAATAGTAGCATCTTTATTTTTTTTCATTTTTATTCTCTAATCCCACTTCTTTAAATCGACTTACACCTTCTATTGAGAGATTTTCATTAATGTAAGAATACACCTATTTTTGTTTAATTACATGGAGTTCCATGGGGATTAATTGGACATTATTTTTGGGCGTATATTCTTAAATTAGTTCATTATTTTAAGAATTCAATTGAATGACTTATTTTTTTCTTTATGTTCACCAATTTTAATGATGAAATATTTTGAGTTCTAGTAAGATCTAATTCCTCAGAGCTGTCATTAATATGACCCTCTAACTAAGTGAGTTGTTTATTAGCCTTGGAAGTTTTTGGGGATTAAATTAGTGAATGAAGATGGTGAATTATCTCATTTATTATAAACTTCTTCAACTAGTGTGATTAAATTTATAAAGAAAACAATTACATCCATTCTAGTTCTTAGTAACAACCTAGAATCATCACATCTTTTTTAATTTTATTATTCAAAAATATTAAGGTGTTTTATTTCTTAAATTCAAATCATCTTCTTAGGAGCATTAGTACTCTAGTATCCTAATTGGAATCTACCAAAATTTTTTCAACTTCATAGCCAAAATCCCAAAAAAATATGAGTGTCTCTATGTTACTTGTTCGATACCTTTGGATTCAACCCCTACTTGTACTACAATGACTGCTTATACCAATAGGGTAAATTTAGATAAGATCAAGAAGATTTTTAAAATGACACTAATATGGATCCTATCTGATCCAGGTGAGGAGTATATGGTGTTTTGTGATGCTTTGGGGATCAGAATTACAACAGTGTTGATGCTGTGAGATCAAGTTGTGGCATACAGTTCTCAGCAAATGAGGCCTCATGAATAGAATTACCCTATGCATAACCTCAAATTAGATATAATGTTTTATACTTTGAAGGGTTGGTGACATTATCTGTTGTGTGGGAATTTGATTGTGTATACAGATCAAAAGAGCTTAAAGTTTATATTTTCTCAGAGATAGTTGAATATCTAGAAATAGAGAAGGTTTTAGTATATATAGTTATTCAACTTTGATCTAGAATATATGCTTGTGGAGATAAATAGTGTTACTAATTTTTTAACTAGTAAAACTCAAAATCAAGTAGTTTAGGAGTCTAGTGTTGAGTGGAGGATGATGACCTTGCTGGATGAGATGCATGTTTTGGTTAAGGAGATCCATAAGAAGATGGATCACATATTATTTTCAGTGGAGTATACGATTTTGATCCATATTAGAGATAGATAGTATGAGGATCCAAAATATTTAGCCTTGATTTAAATCCTTAAAGGTGGGGAGTCACCTTTTTATTGAACCATTTATGAGGATGATATCATCTCTATTTGGAATCGGGTTATTGTGCCTACGAGTATGCTAGAAGAGATGATGTGGAAACTTCATGCATAAAAGTGGGTGGTGCATCTAGGTGTGACCATACTGTACTACGAACCATGATGATATTTTTGGTGTGTAGGCATGAAAAAAGAGATAACATGGTTCATGAAATGATGTTACACCTGTTAACATGTGAAGAAAAATCATCAACAACCGGGTGGTTTACTATATATAATTCCCATTCCAGAATGGATGTGGGAAAAAGTTACCATGGATTTTATGGTGGGTCTCCTGAGAATACCTTAGAAAAATGACACTCTTTCAGTTGTTTTTGACCATTTTGAAAAAATTATTGCATTACTTTTTATTATGTGATACTTTCTTAGTAGACTATTGGGATACATGTATGTGAAGGAGATATTCCATATTTATGGGGTTCCACAGACCATTGTTTCGGAACATTAATTAAATTTTACTTAGAGCATATGGAAGGGCTTATAAAATGTACTTGGTATACATGTTTTACTGAGTACCACTTTTTTCCAACAAAGAGATGGGTATTCGGAGTGTAAGATGCAGGTGCAAGAGGATATTGTTTGGGCGTATGTCCTAGACTTTAGTGGATCTTGGGAGAATAACCTAAATTTGGTGGAGTTCACCTATAATAATATTTATCAGGAAACTATTCAGATGCAACCATATGAGTAACTTTTTGGTAAGCCACACATATCAACTCTATGCTAGATAGAGGTAGGTGAGTCAGAGCTGTTGGGATTGAGTCTCCTCTAAGAGATGTCAGTGTTGGTTTAGTTGATTTGGAAACTTATGGATATATATTAGAGTAAATAAATGTTGTAAGCTGATAGACATAGATATAACCTATAGTTTTCATAGGGATACATTTTATATCTAAGAGTTTTTCCTAGATTGGGTCACCATAGGATATAGAGTCCTGGCATGTTTGTGCCCAGGATTATTGGACCATTGGATGTTATAGAGAGAATTAGACTGGTGGAATACTGATTGGATCTTCTATAGAGGTACAGTTCTATACATGATGTCTTTCATGTGTCATAGCTTTGGTGGTATTTCCCTAACACTTATCATGTGATCAATGTGTATGATGTTGAGAATGAGATAAATACATTTTTTTAGGATCATTTGATATATGGGTTTGATCAAAGTGAGAAAGTGTTGTGGGGAAAGATGGTGATGATAATTTTTGTATTTTGGAAGCATGGGAATGTTTAGGAGGAAACAAGGGAGAGATAATTAGATATGTGGGCTCAGTGGCCCAACCCTTTTGACTTGGAAGCCTAGAGATACTTGGGAGTATATCTTGAGGATGAACTATTGTAAGGTGGAGAGATTGTAAGAACCCAACATTTTCTAGAGATTCCTCGAGCTTGATTTTAGGTATTATTTTTTCCTTGTTTTGAGTATAACTGTTTTGGATCTTAACTTAGGTTTGTTTCAGTGAAAATTAGAGAAATTTGGAAGGAGGACAGGTTGTTCATGGTTGGCGTATGGTTTTCCTACATCGTGCTCCCAGTATAGAAAACTGTGTGAACCTAGACAGAGGGTATTCTCACAGTTGGTTCATGGTTTGAAAAAATATACACCCACATAGGATAAAACTTGCACCCCATAAAAGAGGCACATAGTTTGGAAAACCATGAAACCCTACCTAGAAAAACATGCATGTAATTTTAATTAACCCGATTTTTTTTAAAGTTACACAAACCCCTATATTAACCCAAAATAACCCTAACTCTAACCTAAAAAAATTATTTCATTTTTTTTGCTCTTGGATGCATTCTTAGGGCTCCTCACTTCTGTTCTTGGTGAATTAAAGGGAGGATTGAAGAACTACACCTCCCTGGGTATGTGTTTTCTTCCTGTTTAGATCTCTCTCTCTCTCTCATACTCATCTTTTTGGATTAAATAGGGTTGTTTATCCACTACTATTTCTAGATATAGATATTGGTTAGTTAGATCTTGATTCATTTTTTCTTGGATCTAGGTTTCAGATATGGATTGTGTTCTTCATTGTGGGTTTGACCTATCTATTTCAAATTGGTGATTTCTATTAGGAAATCACTCATTAACGAATTAAGGTAGGTGGTCTAAATTCCAATCCCATAGTCTTGATTAAATTACCAATATGCAATTGTGAGAATTTCAATCTCAATGATAGGGTAATTTCAATAATAATTGAATTGATTTGTTTTAATTATTTCTTGTTAATGATTCAGGTTAATTGGGGAAATTAAAAGTTGGAATTGAATTAATTAATTTTTAATTAATTAATGGGATATTGGGATGGTGGAATTGAACGTGAAATCAGATTAATAAATTGTTGAATTAATTAATGGATTATTGAAAGTGAAATTTTTATAATTAATTATTGAATTAATTATTGGGATATAGAGATTTTGAATTGGATTATTTAACTGTTGAATTAATTTATGGTAATTGTTGTGATTATGAAATTTATTAAATTGTATTAATAAATTGTTGAATTAATTAATGGTAATTTTTTTGATTATGAAATTGATTGAATTGAATTAATTAATTTATTATTTTATTTTGAGATTTAAGAAGAGTGTTAATGTTGATTAAACTTGAATTAAGAGTTATATGTGGTATGTGTTTGATTGTGATAAACGTTTTTGGGACATGGTCTAAAGCTTCCAAAGACCATATTGATAAATTGTTTGATAAATTTTTGTGGGAAATGGTCTACTACTTCCAAATCCCATAGTGATAAATTGACTGAAAAATGTGCATGGGATATGGTCTGCTACTTCCAAAGTCCATAGTGGTAAATTGATTGATAAACATGTGTGGGATATGGTCTAGTACATCAAAATCCCACTTCTATGACTGTTTGGTAAATGAGTGTGGGACGCAAACTACTGCTTCAGAATCCCACATGGTCCTAGTCATGGAGACCTATACCCAAAATGTTGGAATTGGACCATGGTTCCAATTAGCTTTAGTATAAATTTAATTGAAATGGACAATGAAATATCACGTGCTATAATTAATTATTAATTGAATAGGTGACATGCGATATCCCTTGGGTATAGTTTAGACTCCAAAATGGGCTGATGTAGGTACTGAGATTTCGTGTGTCCTCGAGAACATGGGGGTTATGTGGTTAAATAAAGTGTAAAAGAATAAATGTGAATTGTTTACTTTATTTATTTCATTTATTCTTTCTAAAACTACATATACTATTTTGGCTAGATATTATTTTATACACCGTTGGTGGTGGACAAATGAGTTGTATTCACATCCTACTTGGGGTTCCTGAATAATACACAAATAGATCTTATGGTTGGAGGGCAAGATAAGGGAAATTTCTAAATGTTAGATGGATGATTAAGTATAGAGCATGGATTAGGGAACCAAATATGGTTCAAGACCTGCTTTGGAGTTTTTTAGTGACATTATTTATTATGGGTTTTTTCATAATGACACTTGACATATATTGACATGAAATATCTAATATTTAGTTTTGGATATTATATTTGCAGTTTTGGTCATCATGTGATATGGTTGTTATTTTGGTTATAGTTATATATATTTGATATTGTTTATTTATTTTAAATTATTTTTTTACTATTATAAATAGGTTATAGTCTCCGCATGATTGATATTAGACCCCCGCTACTAGTCAGTAGCCTATGGCGTATGGTGAGGCGCCCCTGAGGTCACATAGAGAATCGGCTAGGGGACCTGATGTGTGGCACCCAGGTTGTGACATTAAATGTAGTTTCTTTATAAATAATTAATTATCCTAGATTATTGGTGTAAATAATTTTTATAGAGTAATTATTTGGTAACAAGATGTTATAAATAGATTCAAGATTATTCTTATATTGATATGAGTTCTATACCTCTACTAAAAAAATAATTCTTTTGGTTCTCATAGTCTAAGGGATTCTATATGACCGTAGTCCTATGGTTCAACTCCAGAAAGTCCCCAATGTTTGTTAGGTAACCATTGTAGTATGATATGTTATCCATGTGGTTGATGGGTTTATAGTGAATAATAACAATATTGGTCTCAAACTAGGGTAAATACTATTAGAGTGTGTATAGGGTGGGGGAATGAAATAGGGTATCATAGTTTTAAATAGATATCCTAACGATCTTTGTCCATTATGAGATTGATTACATTTGTCTCATTATTATATTGAAATGAATGAATAAAAAAAATGAATGATAAATGGATATTTTTCATAGTTCACCTACACTTGGATAAGTCTATAGAGAATACATTTAGAAATGTTGTGGTGTATAAAAATTATCTAAATAGAACTAATATTTATATGTTAAGAGTAAACTAATTTACCCTTAGGTTTATAATAAATTATATCTAAGAATGAACTATTCTCTCTATTGATGTGAATTCTCAGCTTATATAGAAGAATCCCCCAATCATATTAATCTGTAAAAAAATATATTTACACCACCATTAATTTTTCATGAAGATATTTTTTCATCAATATTATGAATTCAAAGTTACTATATAAATTCTGATTATATTATTCTAGGTTAATGGGACTCATTTATTTCACATGTGTGATTCACTTATTTTTTTTAATATTACTATTCATCTAACCTTAGTCCACCAAAATGTTGATTCATGTTACTATTATTCATGAAAATACATATTTGTTTTAATCTCATGAATATAGAGTGACTAAAACAGCTAATCCTCCATCAAATCCTTCTTCTCTTCCTAATAATGATATTTTTTACCTATTCAAAGGTAATGAAGATTTATTTATACACTTAATATAACAATATCATAATTCTAAAAACCATATCATTCTAATGAGACAACAGTTTCCACTTATTCACAAGACTCTATTTTTCACCAAATGATAGTTTGATAAAACAAATTTGGTTCTCCTAAGTTGAATATTCATGCATTCATGCAATTATTTTTAACCTTAAAATTTTAAAGAAAAGAACAAAAACCAACTCTAAAAACATCTAGAAAATATTTCATCATGAGTGAATAAATTCTTCAAATAATTGGACCATTTTCAACCTTTATTTTAAAAAACAATAAAAAAGCATAAAAAAATAGATGAGGTGTATCAAACAAAAAATTTAGTTTAATGAAATACTAATCTCGATATATTTCTTAATATGCAACACCGAGTTGAAAATAAATTTCGATATAAAATAAAAACAATTTCACTTAAATGTGAAAGTTATTAAATAACATTTAAATTGGATGGTATATATTGTACAAAAATTGAAGAATATTTATAAATTTTTTTATATAAATAATTTATTGATTAATTCTTAATAAATAAGTACTTAATTTTTAGTGAAATCAATTTATGCTTCAAAAACAAGTTTTATTAAAAAAGGTTGTTATTATATTTTTTCCACATGAAAATATTTATTAATTTCACAATTTTTTAGATATTTTATTTTGGAATTAAAATTTAATTTTTTAAATCGGAATCTAAATATTATATTAGGGTGAATATTTCATGTTTTCATAAAATGATTTATTTTTCAACAAATTGTAAAAATACTGATTTTTGTAAAAACTGTCATTTTATTTCAACTGAAATTATTATTATGATTTTAATTTGATATTAAAATAAAATAATATGATTTAAGTATAATTAATATAATTAAATACATTGTAATAATCATTATACTTAATTTTTATATGATTTCATTTTTGGCTAAAAAACATTTTTCTAAAAACTATTTTTATGTGAGAAATAAATTTTAATCTTAATAAAATATATTAATATATATGAATTAGTGGTTATAATAAAATTTATGGATCTAATATTAAATATAATATTTCAATTTTTTTTAATTTTTTTCAATATTCAAGGAATGAATGTAAATTATGTTTTATACCTAAAAATGAATTTTTGTAAAATGGGTTTTTGTTGTTGTTAGTGCACTGAGTTAAAATTAAAATATTACAATTATATAAATAGAATTAGTTTAAATTGATTTTGTATTTGGAATCATCATAATTAATATATTTTAGTAAGGATAACTTAATTTTTGAAAATAATAAATAGTAGGAACAATAAAATTTTATTACCATTGTTAGGGTCAAAACGGCTTTACCAAGAGGTTACACCAAGAGATAAGGGTTTTTTGAGACACAAAATTTTCTAATTATTATTGGTTTAAGTTATTTATAAACTTATCATATCGTAAATTACAATACTTTGTCATTTTTATGCAATTTCTCATGAAAGTGAACTTACATCACTAAAATATTTTATGAAATTTTTTGTGTGTCTCTCACTTCACTAATAAAAGGGAACCTATTATACAACATAATTAAATCAATTTATGCCTTATAGTTCATAAAATACCTATATAAAATCTTTATAATAATCATTTTATTCATAATATTTCTTCTATTGTTCTCCTAAGACCAATCCTTTAAGGCTTAAGGTGAAAGCCAAAGGCGGTCTCTGAATGAAGAGGTATAAGTCTTAACTAGGAAATTTACATTTCATTTATTTTTCAAAATTATCTCAACATAATGTATAAATAATAACATGATTAATAAAGTGTTATAAATATACTAATATTTTATTATGATTAATTTCAACAATTTCCCACCTCTTCTCAATAAAATGGGAGATGAATGTATCGTACATGCATATGCATGGACTACAACCTCCATACAGTGATATGATTTATATTACATCACCATAATTCATGGAAGGTTATTATGATGGGTTTAGTTTTTATATATGATATTCAATAAATTATTATGATTTTGTAATTATAAGATCTTATTGACCTTCTTAACATTCAATCCACTGGTAAACGATAATGTCGCTCATGTGTATGTGTGGATATCCACCTACATGAAGTAATGATTTTTTATCATTAACAAATTAATTGTAATGTAATAAGGGTAATATTTATGATATTATAATGATTATATATAGGTTAATTAATATTTACCTTTCTTTTGTTCAATCCATTGAAAAATGGAAGTATAACTCATGCGTATTTACAGACTATAATCTACATAGGGATGTAATTAAATTTTAATCAATAAATCATATTAATAGTTATAATATATGTATATAATGAATATATTTTATATTTTTAATTTTTTGTTTGAAATTTTTAGATTAATAAACCATGGTCAATGTGTAAGGACCATAACTTTCCAACTAAAACTTACATGAAAAATGAAGCAGTTGACACATAAAATGATGACTTTTATAGGGATTTATTAATAAAAATGTGTTCAAAAAATATAATATGACCATATATAAAATTATATATATTAATAATATTCTATAATATAATTATATTAAATAGAAGTTTATTATATATGAGGTTAGAGAACTTACGAATCGAGTTCGATATTAGGAATCTGTTATGTCTCAATTTCACTTCATTGTGACATGTTTTAATATTCGAAAAAAATTTCATATATTTATAGTGTATATAATTCCAAGAATTTATTCTAGAATAATACATGAATTAATTTAAGTTATATACATAACTATATTATTTTAAATATTCCAATGACTTCTGTTACACAAATTAATAATTCTATAAGTTTTTTTCATCTCAATTTTGTTTCATTGAGACATATTCAATATTACACAACTTTTTATGTTTTAAGGACTATATAATGATAATTTGACATGTTTTACCATATATAAATTATAATTATATGTAATTAATGTTAATATTAAAATTATATTATCGAAGGGTATTTATTAGATAGTCACCATGTAGAAAGGGTTTACCATCTCAAATTTACTTCTTTGGGACATAAGTTATGATTATACCCTTATGTTCTTTTATGTGGTGTATATAATAAAATATTTATATGTTGTATCATTAATATCCATATGTACATGGATTCCAATGATTCATTTTATATTATCACTTTAATGGAAAATAAAAATAAAATGTTTTCAATGGAGTAACTGTTTTATGCGACAACAAATTTTTCACTGGGATTGTTTATGCTTGGTTTATGATATTTAAATTATATGATCTATCACTCAAAAATCAAATTAAATTTCATATGATATAGTTATTTAAATAGAATAAATGTTTTACTTCTATTTTTCCCTTTTATATACTCAAATTTATGAAATAAAAGGTTTACATTAAACTAACTTTGTTTATCCTCTTTGGGTTAGAATCTTTTCGTCCATGTCCATATTTTCCTAATTTATTTTTCAATTGTTTTTAATACTTTACAACTATTTATTAAATTTATTTGTTACCATTATTAAATTTCCATAAAAAACATTTAATGGAATATTTTTTTTGTAAGCTATTTGAACATCTGCTCCAAATGTCATATCTTTTTATTTCTTTAAAGCTTTATTAACATGTAACTAGGGTTATTTTCAGTGAAAGGTTTTTTCATTTTTTTTAAGTTTATATTTTAAATAATTGATTTTAAATATGAAGTGTGTATTATCCTCAATAAATGATTCTATCATTGTTAAAGTTACTTTTATCTATAAAAACATAATTTTATGTTTCCTATGATTTATTAGGGATATGATACAACGTTAACATCATTATTCTTTCTTGGTATGGTTTATATTTATGATGATGAAATTTGGATGAAAAAAATATCAATTTTCATGGGTTATTATTTTATGAAATTATAAATGTCTTACTGATCTTTTGGAATAAATATAAATGCATTATGATTATATGACCGTTGGTTCCATTATAAACCAAGTATGGGCAGTAACATTATAAATGAAGGACATATTGTAATGGTATTAACCAAGTATGGGTAGGTCTGTTATAGCCCTCTAATTAATTGGTTATAGAATAAGGGGTTAGGAAACTCTTATGAGACAATGAAGTTAATAAACTTTTATTAGAGGACAAAGTTAACTAGATGGAAGTTATTCTAAAGGGAATATTTTAAATGACTGGGTAGGCATTTACATTATGGGAATTTATCCACCATAATATTATTAGGAGTAAAAATTATCTAAGGATGTAATTTTATATGTATATTTTAATTCCAAAAACTTATGTTTTATGCTTATGTTATGTTCTTGAGGCCCAATATTGATTATTTATGATTCCACACAATTATTTATTATGTATTTTGATTGGAAGAATCTTATTCAATGATTTATGACTAAAGATATTTGAATTATTGGGTATGCTTATTTTATGTTTTGAAAATGGTCTTATGCACATATGGTTATATTATTCCATTTTATGATTATTGATTGATAACGCTTATATTACCCTTAATATGATTCTCATCACACCCTTTATTATCTTTATATTTCCTAGGTTATGAAAAATAGTTTTAAGTATGATATATCAATGAATTGTGATAGTTGTGTTGAAATTAATTGGAAATTATGTAGATCATTTATATACTAGTTTTTAATTGATCAATGTTTTCAAATACACTAATTTTTTTTGGAATTAATCGTAATTTAATGTAATAAATACTCAACTCTTAAGATGTAATATTTATGTATGAATGGTTTGGGTCTCTATTATCGGTATCATAGAAATGTTTATTTATTTTTGAAAACCAGTACATGAATATATGAGTGAAAATCCATATGATAAGCCTATGTATAGAAAAACACCCTACGTTATGGTAAAAATTGCGTGTGGTTTTTATAAGATAATACATCCCTGTCATGATTCTATATGTGATGTGGTTTTGACATAAATATATCTAGGGGTAATACCCATGGAAATATTTGTTCAAGTATATCTTGATCATCATTTTAGTTTATAGTTAATGGCCCATTTCTATACACCTAGTTTGACACTCCAATTCTATATTTTTAGGTCAATTCATATATTATTTATGAACCATTATGAAGGATTTGGATAGATAATTACCATGGATATCTAAGTAAAACCTATGGTGATATGGTTTTAAAATAATCTTTCATGGTTTATAAATATTATGAATGAATTTTTCATGATTATATATTTACTCATTATTTTTTCTCACACTATGATTTTGGTTTTAATTAATTAATTTAAAAAAGAGGAATTGTGTTAATAATTAAAGTGATGAATGATGGAATTATTGTTCAGATGAGAAATCTAATGAAATGAAAAATATTTTGTTTATGAATAATTAGTTGTCTTGATGTATTATTAATAAGCTAATCATAGGTGAGTTTCTAAATGAACCAAATAAGAAAACAATTTCTCATGAAAATCATGTAGGAATGAAGATTGAACTTCTTAAATATCAATAATGTGTGAAGAAACTCCTAGGAAAATGTCTCAATGGAATGTGAAGATGTTTTATATGTGAAAAATAAGGACATAATGGATGTAATTCCACATAAAAATTTAAGATTTCAATGGATGAAAATAATTTTGAACCCAAGGTATAATTTATAGTTCAATGTCTTCTACGTGGGGAACATTGGAACTATGTTATCCAATAAAAAAATATAATGGAATAATCCTAGGCCAAGGAATGGCCTATGTTATGCCAACCCTATAAGGGGAATAATTAAAGTGTTTATATATCAATATTTGGGATTTATGTTGTATAAGTGTTTTTTCAATGATAAAATAGGTATACAAGTCATGGTACATCTATGTATTATTCTAAAATGGGTTTTCATTAATGATTTGAAAGAATATGTTGAATGATATTGATAACATAGAAAAGTGATTTAGCAGTAAGTTTATATTTTTTGAAAACACATGACTGAGGGATAAATAACCCTTATTATGTGCCTGATGTAAAGATAATAATGTTTAGTTGGGTTAAAGGTATTATTGGTATTGATAATGTAAATTGGATATCATTGGTGACCTTAAAATTGATTAGTGATCTAATGGAAAATTAATTTATGTTATCTTTTATAAAGGTTATTGAAATCATGGATTTATGGAATAAAGTTGTCAATCTATGATTTTATTTAATGAATAACATTGCAATTAATTTTTGGAAGAATATAGGTTTTTATTTAGGTTTTATGGTTATATAGGTTATTTAGGGTAAAAATTATCATGTTTCAAGAGAATATGTGATCATGGTATTGAGATGATTCATATGTAAAATTAAGAGATACTTTAAGTTATTTAATGGTTAAATTTAAGTGTATATTTAAAATTTAGTGATATTTTTTAGAATTTTTAATATTTTGAATTTGGTCAGACATATTTTGGTAGATATTTATGGATAACAATTTATGGAGTGGTTTAAGCTAATATTTAGTTGTTATTATTAAGGTTTTAGAGATTAATGAATTATTTCATCATATAAATATTTATCCATATTGAATAACTTGTGAAAAAAATCATAAATATATAGAGATATAAAGAATGATTTTTCATCCTATTGAGGATCTTATGCTTTTTTAAAATTTAGTTTTAGTACTTCAACCATGAAAAATTCATCTTATTAAATTCCATAGAGTAAGAGATGTGATATAAGTGGGAATTTATCAAAGAAGAACCAAAGAAAAAATTATGGTTATAAAATGTAAGGAAATGAGGAAACTATATTTTTTCTTATTCAATGGTAAAAGAATTCCTCAAATCTAAAAAAAAGGTACTTGAAAATAATTGTTTATTTTTCTTAAAATCATTTTTGAATAATTAATAGTCTTTTCATCACTAACTTATTTAGTGTTTCATAATTATTAACTTTCTTATGACTCTGTTTTGTATCATTATATATTATTTATTAGACATAAAATTGGACATCTATACCCATATTTTAGCTTCCCACTAATTTTATCCTTATCTGGTTACCTTACTATATGTTATTTATGGAAACCTTTATGTTTCACACTTCCCCTTTATAAGGAATATTTTGTATTCCTTTTTATGACATGGGTTTTCAATAAAGTTATTTACCAATATCAAAAATTTGATAAAACAGATAAAAAATTGGGAAGTTTTAATTTATTTAATATGATAGAATGTAACACATTAAAAATTTAGTCAAAATAAATACTAAGCTTGATATCTTGTTTAACATACGACACTGAGTTTTAAGAGAATAATGATAAACCATAAAAATAATATTATTTAAATTTGAATGTTATAAAAGTTTCATTACTTTTAAAGGAATCAATAAAAATAAACATATTATTAATAATATGTATAAAAGTATTATATATGAAAAATGAATTATTAATTCATTCAAATTCAGAAATCATATTTTAGTAAAGTCATTTTATGCTTAAAAATTATATGTTCTTTATTAATGGTTATTATCTTATCTTTTTACACATGAAAATATTATTTTGTATCTACCATTTTTAGAAATTATATTTTAAGAAATAATCACAATTTTTTAAATAATCACGTTAGCATTATCACAAGTGTATTTTTTTAGGTTTTTTATAAAATGATTCATTTTTAGAGAATAGTGAAAATATTGTTTTTTGTATAAAATTTAATTTATTTTAAATTAAGATTATATAAATATTTTTTATTTTAAATTATATTAACATAATAATAATTTAATTATAAATAATACAATTAGTTACATAGTAATAATATTTATACTTTATTGTGATATAAATTCATTTTAGGGCTAAAAAACAATTTTTGATTAAAATTGTTTTTATGTGCATAATATGTATTTATCTAAATAAATTAAATTAATATATTTATTAATGGTTTTATTGTAATTTATATATTATATATTTAATATAATATTTTAAAATTCATTTCACGATTTTTAAATGCCATGGAATGAAATAAAATTATGTTTTATGCTTAAAAATCTATTATTCACAAAAGGGGTTCTGTTGTGTCTTACACACTTATTTAAAATTAAATTATTAAAATATTAGGTATTTAATATTTTAAAATGGATTATATATTTTGAATCATAATAATTAATATAATTTAATTGTTTCAACTTAATTTTTAGTCATAGTGAATTGTAAAAATATTAAAATATCGTCACCATAGTTAAAGATAAAACATGATTATTATGAGGTTAAACTAAAAGATAATGGTAGTATTTCCAAAATATACCCATATAGTTATAATTGGTTGAATATATTTCTTCATTATATTATCCTACCTTTTAATATTCTCCATTTTTAGAAACCTCTTCATGAATGTGACCTTATGTCATTGAAATCCATTAAGAAATTTCATGTATGTCCCTCCCCAAACTTATATAAGGGAACCTATTTCCTCCATTATTTAAATAATTTGAGCCTTATATATAATACATGAGCTAATAAAAATCATTATTTTAATCATTACATTCATATTAGAGATTTTGGTCTTCTCGTAAGACAAATATTTCAAGTCTTATGTTGTATGCCAAATGAGCTCTTTAAAAGAAGAGGTATATATCTTAACCAAACTATTTCAATTTTATTTCTTCTAAAATATTATAAAAAACTAATTTATCTATAAAAAAAAGATTAATAAAATATTAAAAATATAATTTGATGTTATTTTTATGATGTAATGACCATTTCCCACCTCTTATCCTTCAAATGAGAGATGAAATTATCGTTCTTGCATATGTATAAACCACCACCTCCATGCAACGATACAATTAAATTTACATAACTAGATTTAATGTACATTAATTATGATGGGTTTAATTATTAAATATTAAATTAATGAAATAATTATTATTCTATAATTATATTACCTTATATACCTTATTTCCATAAGATCCATTAGTAAACGATAGTGTCGCTCATGCGTACTTGTTGGCTACCACCTCCACAAGATGATGTGATTTTTTATCAATTAAAATTTTCATGGATGGAATTAAGGAAATATTTAATAAAAATATATTATATTAATGAAATAATAGTGATTATTAAATGTTTAAATAATATTTACCATTAATTAATTCCATCTATAAAAAAATAGAAGCATTACTCATGCATAGGTAAAAGACTGTCGTCTCCGCATAGTGATGTCATTCATTTTTCATCACTGATTTATATGAAAAGTTATAAATAAGTATATAGTGAATATATAATATATTTATATCATTACTTAAATTTTTTATACGATTAAACCATGATCAATGTGAAAGGATAATAACAGCCTGACTAAAACATACCTAAAAAATTAAGTAGTTAACAACTAAAATAATGATTTTAATGGGGAATTATTAATAAAAAAGTGTCTAAATGATATAAATGGATCATATATGATATTATATTTATGAATATGATTTTTTATATAATTATATTAAATATTAATTTATTATACAGGATGGTATAGTGCTTACAAATCAAGTTGGAGATAAATTATGGTTTCATATAAATTTATATTTATTATGATATGTTTTAATATTTGATGTTATTAATATTTTCAGGACATATTATATATCAAATTTACTGATTTTATATGAAATGTGCATAATTTGTGTGAAATATTAATGTTTTAATACTATGCATAATTTTTTAGCATTTTTTAGAAGTAGTCCAATTGAGTCAGTTTACAATTTTATTTATAACTCTCAGCCTACTAATCCAAATTGTGTGGTTTGTGTTTTTTAGGATTCCTTATTCAATTTCCAACATATCATTAGAAGGATCATTGGACTATTATTCCATTTTAAGGGTTATATGAACCACATAATAAGGCCCAAAAAATCTATGAAGAAACTGACCCATCCATCAAGATTGAAATACTGGGATCAATACCGAAATGAAAATTCATTAATTCTCCTCACACATTCGGGGGAATATGTAAGGAGTCTTGGATAAAAATTTCAAGGCCCAAATCAAAATACAAGGGGCCCCACTAATTCATTTAAACTAAGCCCACCATTCTGTCCAGGAAATAAAATAAATACAGTATTCATAAAATATCTCATGATGTAATCATCAAATCAAGATGATATTTTGCAGTGTGAAAGAGGAGATATAGTAGGCCGACGTTCTCGAGTAATGTTTTTGGATTATAAGGCATCATCC
Source organism: Viscum album (assembly GCA_963277665.1). Lineage (NCBI taxonomy): Eukaryota > Viridiplantae > Streptophyta > Magnoliopsida > Santalales > Viscaceae > Viscum > Viscum album. The sequence goes on from OY728141.1 coordinate 106,870,402, forward strand.
TATTGATAAACCCATTCACATTTAGGCCTTCTAAAATTTATGGATTGAAATGGACAATTTAACATTTTTTAAAAAAGATGCCATAACATTATCTTCAAAAGTCCAAATGACTCCAAATTTTGAGATATTTCAGCCGAAATTATTTTCTAAAACATTTAATAAGAGTCTATCTTGAGAATAGGCTATCTAAATAGCCAAACTGGCGATGAAAGTGGAGAAACAGATTGGGAATGGAAATAGTTCACTTCCATGGGCAATAAACACATCCTCCTCCTATCCTTCAAATGGGTTGACATTTAAGAGAAAAGGAGGCTATTTTGGCATGAAAAAGGCTCTGAAAAAGGATTGGGAGGATCTTACATACTCATGTTTTTATTTTATAAACCATTCCTCCTTGCTTCCTTTCATTTACTTTTGTGTTGTTATTCATTTGTAATTGTGTAAGTGTTTGTGTTTTGTAATTCAATTTTAATGAAAGTTTATCCATAAATATCTCTTATTATAATACAAATTATGTAGTTTAATATTAATTTTCTTAAAATAGTTTAAATCAAGTTAAAACCCTTTCCCTTCTTTTTCTTCCTCATTCAATCGAAAGTTTTTTTAACTCTCTTCAATGATCATGTGTTTTCTATGCACTACTCTTTTCTTATCCCATTATTTTTATTCTATTTATAATACAACACCATAATAATATAATACTAGAATAATAAACATTTTAATGTCTGAGTAAATATACCATTTGTGGGAGTAATTATTTAGAGATGTTAAGAGATTGAGAGCTTTTTCTCGATGAGTGTTCTTTATTTTAACATTGTGTATGTTGGACTAAACATGTCATAGATTAATGACTTGATTTGTTTAAACGTGTGGTTTCCATGGATTATTGGAACCATAAATTCACTATCATCAACAAGATCTGATTGATATTCTAAACCTAAATTAGGTTAAGGCTTGGATTAAATCCTTAACACATAGGAATTCAATCAACGTTATCTTGTGAATTGGGTGTTAATTAAATTGCAATATAAAGAAAAGCTCATGGATATCACAAGATTAACTCCCTAAAAATTAAATCACCAAAATCATTATCAAATTGTTAAATCAAACTCCAATCATTAATCCCTTCATTTATGCTCTATAAACAAACTCACCCAATCAAAATACAATCAACTAAAAACATTTTACTATTAAAAAAATATCATCGCCAAGGATTCACCCCGAGTGATTCTATACATATTAGCAGAGCATCATAAATTTGAATGGTCAATAGGAGAAACTCAACTACAATTTCCAATGGTTCCGTTTCTGAGGATAGTTCAATTAAATAGTCTTTGGTTTCTGGTTATTGTAAAAAAACCAAAAAAACAAAATTTTTAATAAAAATTGAAAAAAACATAAAGAAAAACTCACCTTCTTATAAAAATCATAAAAAAAACCCACCTTCCACATTCTTATAAAATATATCTGAATTCTCCATAGCCTCTGAAACAATCCCTTGGATTTTTTTGACCCTGAAATTGAGTGAAAGCTTCACCAACTTAGGAGGAATATAAGAGATAATCAACTTATTCAAGAACCTATCCTTGTCCGACCAATTAAATTAGAAATGACCAATCCTAGGGAATAAAAACTTAAAGAATTTATTTTCCCTAATATGAATTACCAACCTCTTGGTATTCAATATCCAAAGATAGATGTTGAATTCGAACTCAAATCGGGTGTGATTCATCTTTTACCTCATTTCCATGGGCTAGCCGGTGAGGATCCATATCTCCACCTTAAAGTGTTCTAAGTGGTGTTCCCTACCATGAAGCCTCAAGGGGTTTCTTATGAAAAAATAAAACTTCGAGCATTCCCTTTCTCCCTAGATGATTCCTCCAAGTCATGGATATAATACCTTTCTCCTGGTTTCATAACCACATGGAATGACATGAAGCGAATCTTCTTAGATAAATTATTTCCTACTTCTCATACTGCTTCCATCCGAAAGAAAATTAGTGGTATCTGTAAATTCCCCAATTAATCACTCTATGAGTAATTGGAGAGGTTCAAAAAGCTTTTTGAAACCTTTCCACACCACCAAATCCCTGACCAACTCTTGATCCAATACTTCTTTGAGGGTTTATTGGCAATGGAGAGAACTCTCATTGATGCCGCAAGTGGCGGTGCTCTTGTTGATAAAACTCCTACATTTGCAAGAGATCTCATAAGTAACATGGATGTGAACACACAAAAATTCCATACTCGAGCACATGATCAAGTCAAACAAGCCTAAGATAGTAAATCTACAGAGACAAATAAGATGACAGAGTGGATGAATGAACTTACTGGTCTTGAGTGACAACTAGCTGTGGATACCAAATACCTAACCTCATCTTCTCTATAATATCTGTTCCCTAGATCTATCTAGAACTATGGAAACTGTTGATCCCCTTCTCATCCAACTGACAAATGTATGTAACTTCAAGATGACCCCTTTGATTCATACAGACCAATAGAGCTCAGTGCAGCCTATTCTCAACAGAACACCAACCCTCAACTATCAGGTAAGTTTGTTAGAAACTTCAACCAACCTCACTCTAAGCCCTAATCTTCTTCCATTACCAAGGAATGATGTATGGTAATCCTAACTCTCATCCCCCTCAATAGCCTCCTCAAAACCCAAACCAGTTTCAATATGATCAGGGTGTTGGTAACTTCCAACAACCTTATCCATTTGTTTCTAAAAAACAGAGAAATCCTCCTCCAACTCCTCCAGGCTTCCACTATCCTAATGAGCCTTCCCAATTCCCAAAACAATACAATATATTTCCCAAGAACCAAAATCAAGGTAATCCCAATCTTGGACAAGCCACTTCTTCCAAGAAACCATGGGAAAGTGCAGTTGTAGATTTTTCCTCCTTCACCCGTTCTTGCCTCAAAAACATTGAAACCAAAATTGGTTAACTCGCATCCCAACTAAGCCAGCAACAACAATAAAATTCTTCCCAACTCCCAGCATAACCATTACCCAACCCCAAGGGTAATGTAAGTGAAATTTCACTTAGATAGGGAAAGAAAATTGATATGCCTTAAGATAAGTCCTCCAACCCTCCTTTGAATGGTGACATAGAAAATGAAAATAAAAAGAAACATGAAAAGGAATCTGGAACCATTCCCTCACCTCCTTCCATTCTACATAGGAAACCAATTCCTTTTCCTCAAGCCATTTCTAAGCCAAAGAACTCATTGGAACCTGATCCTAAAATGTTTGACATTTTTAGACATTTTGAAGTCAACATTCCCCTCTCAGATTCCATAAAACAAATCCTTAAGTATGCCATGTTTCTTAAGGAATTGTGAACCCACACTAGGAAACATAGGACCTTAAAAATTGTTTCCACCCAGTAGTATATTCTCATAAAGTGCAAAGATCAAGGGACCTTTACGGTTCCATGCCAAATTGGAATTTCAAACTTTGATGATGCACTCATAAAACTAGGATCCTCAATTAATGTCATGACCAATTCCATCTTCTCAAACCTTTATCTTAGTCACTTTCAGCCAACGTGTGTTGTCATTTAGTTATCCAATCAAAGCCCTGCTAGTTCCAAGGGTATAATTGAGGGTTTCCTTGTTCATGTCAATGATCTTATCTTCCCTACTGATTTCTATGTCCTTGACATGGAAGGTGAGATGAACTCTTCTCGATATCCCTTACGTCTAGGAAGGCCATTCCTAATAACAGCGAGAAACAAAATTAATGTCCATTCAGGCATCTTATCCATGGAATTTGGTGACCAACGGGTCATGTTAAGCATTTTCCAAGCCATGAAATACCCATATAAGGATCACTATGAATTCTCAGTCCATGATTTTGAGGAAACTTCTGAGAGTCAATTGAACCCCAATCCATCATGTTCATCATGTTCTAATGAGAAGGAATCTTGTGAAATCTGTAACATGATTTACCATGTTATAAATGATGATGTTGATGTGGAAATCTCATTCATATACTCCATCAATCTAGAGGATCTTGAAAACTCTCTTGAATACCACATCATCTCTGATCTCTACTGCTCTACCTTGGACAATATTAAGGAAAATGAATATGAAGTAACTGAATTCCCTTCCTCCATTCCTGAGTTGTCTAACTAAAAAATGAGAGATGATAATGTTCTAAAACATATTCATGAACACCTGAAATATGAATTCATTTTCCATGATCACTCTTATCATGTCACTATCTCTTATTCACTTACCGAAACTGAGGAGTCCAAACTTCTTCAAGTGTTAGAGGAAAACAAAAAGGCCTTAGGTTGGACCCTAGAAAACATACCGGGAATTAACCCCACTCTCTTTAGTCATTGTATCCATCTTGAGGAATTATCCAAACCAATTAGACAAACACACAAAAGACTCAATCCACTCATACTTGAGGTAGTTAGGGAAGAGATCACCAAGCTTCTTCAAGCTCGTATAATCTACCCAATTTTTGATAGTGGATGGGTTAGTCCAATTCAAGTTGTACCTAAAACGGGTGGGATAAATGTTGTCACAAATGAACATGGAGAGGTAGTCACAAATCGTGTGAAGAATAAACGGTGTGTGTGCATCGACTATAGGATATTGAATGTTGAAACAAAAAATGATCACTACCCTCTTCCATTCATTGATAAAAATCTAGAACGATTAGCCAAAAAGTCACACTATTGATTTCTTGATGGATACACTGGCTACTTCCAAATACCAATTGAACTTTAGGACCAAGAAAAGACTACTTTCACATGACCCTTTGAGAACATATGAATATAAGAGAATGACTTTTTTCTTTTGTAATGATTCTGGAACATTCCAAAGGTGTATGATTAGTTTCTTGTCAGAATTCATTGAACACTGCCTAAAAGTATTCATGGATGACTTTATAATTTATGGTGAGTCATTTGAATCTTTCTTGACTTCACTCTCTATAATCCTTCAAAAGTGTGTCGAGTGTCACCTTGTGTTAAATTTTGAAAAATGTCACTTAATGGTTTCAAATGGGATTTTTCTAGGGTACATAGTTTCAAAAGAGGGTATTGAAGTTGATCTTGCCAAAATTGAAGGGATCCAATCACTTCCTGAACCAACTTCTATTCAATACGTCCATTCATTCCCTAGTCATTCTGATTTCTATCGGTAATTCTTCCATAACTTCATAAGGATTTACCTCCTACTCACTCATTTTCTTCAAATTGATGTCACTTTCCATTTCAATGTGGTTTAAAAGATAGCCTTAATTGAATTCAAGATTACTCATACATCTTCCCTGATAATCTAACCCTCATATTGGTCCTTACCCATTGAGTTGATGTGTGATCCTTCTGATAGGGCCATTGGGTCCGTTCTTGGTCAAAGAAGAGAAAAAATTCCTCATGTCATCTATTATGCCTCAACAGTAATGGATGAAACTCAATCTCACTACACTGTCACTGAAAAGGACCTTTTAGTAGTGGTTTTTTACCTTAGATAAATTACGGCCCTATCTCTTAGGTGACAAAATCATCATCTTCATAGACCATTCTGCTATAACGTTCTTACTCAAGAAAAGTAATTCCAAAATGAGCCTAATAAAATGGATCCTAATATTCCAAGAGTATGAACATGAAATTAAAGATAGACTAGAAAAAGAAAACCCAATGGATGATCACTAGATTAGAATTTGTAATTATTCTCATTCGGAAATAATTGATCCAGAATTTCCAACTGAACACCTTTCATCTCTCACTCCAAAAATACCATGGTATTCCCCAATTGTAAATTACTTGGTTTCTGGTTTTTTTCCTAAAATTTTTTCAAAAAAAAAATGAAGTTGAAAATTGATTCAAAATACAATTTTTTGGAAGAAAATAAAATTTGGAAAATTGGGGTAGACATGGTAATTAGGATATGTGCTAATGAAAATGAACTTTATTCCATATTAGAATTCTGTCACTCAATGCCTGGTGGTGGCCATTTTTGACCAAGAAGGACCTTTCGAAAGGTCCTAGACTCTAGATTCTTCTACAATTCACTTGTCAAGGACTCACATGAGTTTTTTCAATCATGTCCCACTTGAAAAAAGTTTTTCATAATTTCTAAAAGAAATGAAATGACCCAAAATCCATTAATCTTCTGTGATATCTTCGATGTTTGGGCATCGATTTCATGGGACCATTCCCTCCTTATAATGGATTATCATACATTATTCGTGTGGTTGGTTATGTTTCTAGGTGGGTTTAGAGAAAATCAGCTAGAAAAGATGATTCACATACTATTAGTGAGTTCCCAAAGACACACATTTTCTACTGATTTGGAACACCACGTGCCTTGATAAGTGACTTAAGAACCAATTTTTTGTAATTAAACTATGGAATATCTTTTGAAAAAGAATGTTGTTTTACAAAACAAATCAACTTCATATCACCCCAAATAAATGGAATAGATGAACATTCTAATATAGAAGTGAAAAGAGTGCTTGAGAGAATTGTAAAACTTACTAGAAAATACTGGCCTAAAAGACTTGGTGGAGCACTCTGGGCTTATTGAGCTGCCTATAAAACACCCATTGGGATATCTCCTTTTAGGCCATTTTTTGGTAAATCATTTCATTTACCAGTTTAAATCCAACATATGTCTTTTTGAACTGTGAAAACCTGTAATTTTGATTGTGAAAAATTTGGTGAAGAAAGATTATTGCAATTGGCTGAACTGGAGGAGTTTCGAATTGATTCATATGAGAATTCCAATATGTACAAAGAAAAAGATAAGGTACTCCATGATAGACATATTCTAAGAAAGGTATTATATGAAGGTGAAAAGTTATTTCTTTTCAATTCTTGATTTTGGATTCACCCAGGTAAGCTTTATTCTCGTTGGGAAGGTCCTTTTGTTATTGCTAATGTTTACCCATTTGGTGTAGTGCATGTCCAAGATCCCTCTACAAAAAGGACATACACAGTTAATGGACATCAGTTAAAGCATCACCATTAGAGGACACACAATCCTATAACCCCATCAACTTCCATCGAATCCCCAACTTCTACAGTCGTCCCACCATTGGGTGGCGATGGAAACCCATCAAATCCAAACCAGGGGGAACCTCTTTCCCTTTAACTACTCTTCTCTCTCTCTCTCTCTCTCTCCTTCCTCCATCCTTCTCATTTTATTTTTTTACCACTTTCCTCCTCACATTTTTTTTATTTAATATTCCTCTTTTGTGTGGGTTTGTCTTTTTAAAAGACTAAAAAAACTTAAAATAAACAAAAAAAATAATAATATAAAAAATGCAGAGGCATTCTTACTGAACATCCAATTTTCAAATTTTGTCCAACCATTTTGGAGAGTCAAAAGACATGGTTTCATCTAAACAATTTTGTGGTTTATTCATTAACATGGATAAAGAATATTGTGTCAAAACCCACAAAATTTTAATGCTCAATTTTTTATTTGGAAAATGATTTTCCCCAGCCGTGAGAAACTACATTAGCTGTCATGACAAGGCTACCTATGGACATCTTTCCAAAATGTGTGTTTTTAATCCCCATTTGTGAGTCTTGAGTTTGTAGACCTTCGAGTTGAATTTCCTACTTTATTATGCATTAATATTATAGAGTCATTTTATGAACCACATGAGAATCACAATATCCAAATAGCCACCCATTTACCTATATTAATCCTCCTTTTGAAAGCCCCTTCAAGCCTATGAAAACCTTTTCTTTTATAACCACATTTCAAGACTAATACCTTTTCCCACCCAATATCAACATGGATTTTCAGTGCATAAT